>OZ020526.1:10306168-10657843 GCA_963971425.1 Bryoerythrophyllum caledonicum | reverse complement strand
CATCGGTCTATCTAGGCATGGATTAAGAGTCTTCATTATTGACCACATGCACAATTGATAAAGAAATAATATTTTTTCTAGGCACTTAGTCCTTGGGTTTAATGAATACTTTGTTCCTTTAGAGGGATGCATAACAACCTTAAATTCTTAAGAGTTTGGGTTAAACTTAAGTTTTGTTGATGGAAGAGAGTTTTTGTATAGAAATTAGAGTTAAATTAAAATACAATAGACGCTAGACCATCCGAGAAATGAGTTTAGAATCAAAAGGAGAATATGTGTGAGTCTTGGTGTTTTGTGAGTTGACCCGTTTTAAACCTTACAAAAATCTAAACCCAAAGATGTAAAAATGTCCAAAATTATTAGTGGTTCTCTTTATACTACCCAGAAATGTGTGAACATTTTTTACCTTGCTTGAAAATTAGATCTTTCATTGAAGGCATGAAATATTTATTGACGTTTTAAAGAAACCTAGGTACGATCTAGTAATACAAAGACTCTTAAAATCGATGGACGCTTCTAGCAAAATGTTTGGAGTTGCGCGGAGTCAAAGTATGTGTGATTAGAAGAGCATTGCTTTTTCTTTAGGAATCCAAGTGGGACAAAATTAATGTTTCCACTAGGCTTGCATTATGGAAATCTTTGTTTAACATTCCGCAATATTCCAATTAAAATCACAATCATAGGAACGTGCACCAAGTGAAAAGTTTCTCCCCGTGGGTGATTTGTTCCTTCAAGGATTAGACCAAGGTCTTGCATGATCAATACATCTCAATAAAAGAAAGATCCATTAGTCGAAGGAATTTTTTTGAACCATTACAAATTTGTCTTCGCCATTCACATGGGATTCCATAATTTTAATGCTTTACGCTCCGGACATTATGATGCCAACTCCAGAATGGTGTGGCAACTGACAATCCGACAAAGGACAAAGCACTTATGAACGGATGAAGTATTCCGCCGGAAATGTTCATCCGCTCATAACTCATGCAATTTTCATCGGATGAGGGATTGCCACACCAACTTAGAATCAGCAGGTCATAGAGAAGAGTGTGATGTGCAAAAAACGGCGGGCCGTCCGCCGATTGGACGGCCAATCCGACGGCCTGTGGGCCGTCCGCCGATGGGCCGTCCGCCGATCGGACGGCCAATCCGACGGACGGCCAATTAGACGGCCACTCCGACGGCCGGTGGGCCGTCCGCCGATCGGACGGCCATTCCGACGGCCGGTGAGCCGTCCGCCGATCGGACGGCCACTCCGACGGCCAGTGGGCCGTCCGCTCGAATCGGACGGCCGGGCGGCCGTCGACCTGATCAGACGGCCATCGCGCGCCCGTGCGATCAAATCGCGGCCGTCCGATCAGGCGGACGGCCGAGGTGCCGTCCGATAGCCCCGATGGCAACGACCGATCGGACGGCCTAGCGCAATTTGACGGCTGCGATCTGGCCGCGTGGCACTTCGTTGAATCCGACGGTCCAAAAAACTTGCCAGGGCCTTCCGTAAATGCATTTTACCCCCCCCGGACGCTACGTCCGACGTGACGTCAGGACGTCCTCGTCTTAGGACGTCCTAGGACGCTCTCAAACCCTCGAGGACGTCGGATTGGTAACCCTGTGGTAGACCAATCATTATAACAGTTGATACGAGTCCAATTGCTACAGGTTGGGCTGTTGGTCAAGATGATACAGAAGGACGAAGGTATGCCATAAGATTTGGAGCAAGAATTCTCACAGAACGTCAAAGAGCGTATCCACAAGTGAAGAGAGAACTTTTAGGGGCACTTACAGCATTGAAGGCAGAAAGAAACTATTTAATTGGTGCTAATGTTGTGCTTGAGACTGATTGTTTACCATTACTCGGAATGGTGGCTAATTGCTCTACTCCAGATATTGCGATGTTGAGATGGATAGCATATATCAGATCACTGAATCCTGTGTTAACACATATTACTGGCAAGATGAATTCAGTGGCAGATATGTTATCAAGAGCCAGATTTATGTGCGAGGAAGAGATGGTGGCACAAGAGATTGGAGAGGACTATGAGGAAAATGATTATGGTTATGTTATGACACTTGATGGGTTGGACTCAAGTGATGGTGATTTACCTTTCAAGGTAGATCTATTTGAAGGAAGGCTGAAGGATATTGGCTTATATCTCAGCACTTTGAAGAAACATAGAGACTGGTCAGACAAGACATTTAAAGATATTAGACACCAGTCTTATGGTTATCTTTTGAGAGATGGATTGTTATGGAAGAGGCCAAAGAGGAAAGATGGGGTGCCGTTAAGAGTGGTTGGTGATACTGATACCAAAAATCAAGTCCTCAAAGAATTTCATGACACACTTTGGGCAGGACACAGAGGGATTTGGGCCACTTACAACAAAATCAAAGAACGGTATTGGTGGAAGGGTTTGTACAAGGATGTGGAAGAATTTGTAGCTTCATGCATTGATTGTCAACTCCAATCAAAAATTAGATACAGAGATGAGTTGCATCCAACCTACCCGCTTGCCATACATTTTCAATGGGTAATTGACTTAGTCGCGATGCCATCAGGTTTGTGGAGTATGAAGTACCTTGTTTTGGCAAGGGAAGAACTCTCAAACTTTGTAGAAGGTAGAGCCTTAAGAACTAAGTCTACCGAAGGAATTTGTAGGTTCATCCTAGAAGACATTTTCAGCAGATATGGTAGTGTTGGTAGAATGAGAGCAGATCGTGGAGAATTGAATGCAGCTGAAGCTAGAAGTTTTTTCCAAAGGTATGGTGTGAAGCTGAGGCTCACTACTGCTTATAACCCTGAGGCTAATGGCAAGAGTGAACGAGGACATCCTCCAATTATCAACGCACTAGTCAAAGCCTGTAAAGGAAAACCGAAGCATTGGCCTAGACTTCTACCATTTGCATTGTGGGCAGACAGGACTACACATAGTACTGTCACTGGCTATATGCCAATTGAGCTTATGATGGGGCAAAAACCAATATTGCCTGCAGAAGATTCGATGCCTACTTGGGTGTTTTTGGATTGGGAAGATGGAGTTACCACAGAAAGATTATTAGAACTCCGCATAAGGCAATTGGAAAGATTGCCTGAAGACCACAACGTGGCCTTCGAAAGGATGAAGATAGCGCGGTTGAAGAACAAAGCCAGATTTGATAGAACTCATCGGTTGAGAACAAACCAGATTCGAGTTGGGGATTGGGTATTAGTGTTTGATAGCACTTTGGAGCATCAACATAGTACTCTCAGAAAGTTTGCACGTAGATGGTTTGGACCATATGTAGTGGTAGAAGTATATGATAATGCTACTTATACACTTCGTGAGTTAGATGGAACGCTATTAAGAATTCCAGTGGCTGGCAAAAGAATCAAGGCATTCAAGAAAAGAGATGGCAGTTATTGCTTTGAAGACATATCAGGAGATGATTCAAGCCTTAGCCAACAAGAAGACAATGATTCATATAATGGAGAAGAGGACGGAGGCATGGAAGATACATCGGAAACGGACTAACTTGGCACATCACGGAGGATGTGCAGGTTTAGAGGGGGTGGATGTCGTGATGCGATACAGTTCATCATATAAAAAAATAAGATTAAGAAGAAAAAATGGGAACTTAGCTGGTTAAGGTAATTGTGGAGAATAAACGATTTTTTCCTCAATTACCCTACCAGGCCAGAAGCTTATCTTAGAGGATCTTTACTGCATCTTGTCACTAGCTCAGGGCTTAGGAGCGTCAACTAGCTGGATTTACTGCTGATTCCGGCAGTCCCCTGACCACGCGAGCGCCAGCCGCTCTGACAAGTCAAGGAATCGAACCCGGACCGGCAAGGTGCAACGAAAAGCTTAGCCAGCCGAACTAAGCCGTGGTCGATGGCAGTACGTGGGCTCTAATGATATTTAAGCTATTATCTAATTCTTCTGAGATCAAAAAATTTAAACAGAGTGCTATGGTATTATAGTTTGTAGTAGAAATAAGAAATGTTTAGTTTGGGGGTTAGTTTAGGGGGAGAAATATAGTGCCAACTTGTAGTAGAGTTGTAGGTTAGGAAATAAAAGTCAAGCTAGGCTTATGTGGGAAGATTTGGATAAGATTTGGAGGTAAATAGACTTTGGTGTCCAAGGGTGAGTCAAAAGGAAGGCTAGAGAAGCATGGGCTGATTTAGGCCCTTGACTTTTCTTCCCTCCTCCCTCGGCCAAAGCCTCCTCCATTTAGTATAAAAAGACGCTCGGGTTTTCGAGTGTGACAGGTAGAGTTTTGTGAGTTTTGACGTCAGTTTTTAGAGTGTTGTAGAACTTGTTAATAGCTTTCCAACAAGCTATCACACACTCCAATCGGAGTTATGTAGAAGCTGTGGTGTGGATTTGAATAAACGAGGGTACTGCTGCCATGAATTTTTGAGAGCAGTAACTTTGATTCCATATAGAAACTTGTATACAAAGAGTGAGATAGTGAATCTTTGTGTGTAGAGTGGTGGTTGAATTAGCTTTTCAATGAGCTATCACAAGCTCAAATCCGAGTTGTTATGGATTTGTGGCACTTAATCTATTGAAGGAGTGTTCTCGGAGGAGCGGGTTTTATTCCACAAGTTTCAAGCAGTGACTTTGAGCAACTATAATTCATTGCATATAGAGTCAGTAGGATTGAGAATTTTATCACTTGTTAATCTTGTTGTTAGCTTTTCAAAAAGCTATTACGTAGGTGGATTGGAGTTGGTTTGAGAGAGTTATGCTAGATTGAGTGGAAAGGAGTCAGCTGCCTTGAGCAAATTAGAGCAGTGACTTTGATTCCTCATAGAAGCATTTGTATAGATCTTCTTATATTCAAATTTTGTACGTATGAGCCTTACTGTATTAGCTTTCTAGGAAGCTATTGCATGCTCATATAAAGCTAAGTATGAAGTGGTAGAGCTTGATAGAATGAGAGAAGGTTCTGCTACCCCAAGTTTACTCAAACTACTTGTTTAATCACTTGCGAGGGTTTGTCAAGATGAGTCAAGAAGTTTACCTTTAGAGAAGATTAAAGTCTTACTTTGTTTTTTTTCAAGTTTATCACCAATGAAGATCGTCTTTATTACACCTCCCTTCTTTCTTTGCTGAAATTGGTAGCAGCCAAGAACCCTGTGTTTTCCCAAGGCAAATTCTCTCTCCACGACAACGGACTAGAGGACGTTGTAGCGTTTGCTTCTAGGAGCAACAACAATGCGGAGTCCAACTATTTGTCCTATGAGGGGGAGGCTTTGGCCGCAGTTTGGGCCATAGCCCATTTTAGGCCCTATTTGTATGGACAACGTTTACGTTGGTGATCGACCATCAACCTTTGAAGTGGCTCATGGAGGCTAACAAGCTCGCCATGTGGGCTTTGTTGCTTCATGAGTATCACTTTGAGGTACATTGGGTCAGCATCACAAACTTGGATGCGAATGGTCTATCTCGCAATCCAAGTCCTTCGGAGAAGGATTTGAGTAGTGCAGGTGGCATAGAAATTGTGACATGCAAGGTTCCGTTGGGAGAACGGGTTCTATTTCAGGTGTGACCAAATGGGACAAGGCACATAGTTTTGGATCCAAATCAGAGGGCTTTGTTGGTACGGAAAGTACATGAAAACCTAGTATATTTTGGTCTGCGACGGACTCATTTAATGTTATGCAGCCAATATTGGTGGACCGGCATATATGAGCAGGTCGCCACATATGTTTCCCGGTGTGAAGTATGTGATCGAATTAGATCCAGCTTGAACACCTTGTCACTGCAGTTGCAGCCTTTGCCTACTATGGGGCTAGGATATCGGCGGTCTTTGGATTTTGTTGGTTCTGTTATTTACCTCCATTGAGCATTGTCAATGTTGTCATGTTCATATTGAATATCTCCATTGGATCATCTACATGCAAGTTTCTAACTAATGGTTCTTAATTTGCTAATCAAATGGAAGCAGATCACGTAACTCAGTTCATATCACACGAGCTCAAGAGGATCCAATTTTTTGGATTACTAGACTTTGAGCAGCTCAAGGGCTTGATTAGCAAAGACAATCACGAGGCAAGCTTCCACAAATGGGGGAAAAGGGCAATGAAAAATTGGTATCACATGACGTATGATGCATTCTTGAAACTCACGTTTGAGCTACGTAGTGAAACGTGCCGACAATTCCATTGCCTTTGATGCATAATTCATAATATATTTTTTCTCTTATGTCTATTAATTATTGTTGTTGATTTTTCAGGGTGAGATTATTGCCACCCTGGAAGAGTATATTAGAAATTACAAGGATGGCCTCACCATTGATGTTGGTGTTGATCGTGTTGATAGTCCAGCTGAGTTGGTCAAACTTTACATTGAGGTCGTGCAAAATTTTTTTTTCAAAAGTAATAAAATAGTGTGTCAAACTACCTTCATCCGGATGTTGGCAATAGCAAATCCATCAAATGGCTAGGAGTTTTTCAAGGAGGTATTTTAATTCCAAGTCTAATTGTATTTTTCAGCTTGATTTATTTTGAGTTATTGTCTATACGCATTTGACTTTTTCTATCTGTATCTGTGCTTCAAGTTATGCGTCATTTGATATTTACCAGACGAAGCCAATGATAACACTTGAGAAGCTCCAACTCTTCTGCACCGCGATGGTGGAGGGAAGGTTCAAGGGGCGATGGTGCAAATGGAGAAACATGAGCAAGCATAATAGGGCGGAGTATCATTTTTCAAAATTACCTGCTTCAGACACGAGTCTTCAGAAATGGATCGATAGAACTGCATTTTGGGCTGGAGTGAGTTCTTTTAATTCCTATTGTCAATTTAATTTCAATCATCCAACAAATTGTTAATTGTGTCTAACAATTTATACTATATGTGGTAGTTGGAGGAGGAAAGTTCTGGAAAGAAATCCGCCAAGATTGTCAAAGAAGACAAGGTTGTCTTGAAGAATGAGGAGCTTCTTAATCTCATAAAAGATATTCGTTCTTGGATGGAGGCCTGGAACATTATGCTGTGGGCCACGGCGTTCAAGGACCATGTTGGGAGAAAGGGCGCTTGGTCCAAGTCAGAGGAATTCTAAAGCAAGAGGGTTCTAGACGACCATGAAGACCAAGAAGCGGGCGGTGCTTTGGTACTTCTGGAGGGATCTCGTTGCAAAAGAAGCCCTGCAACCGGGTCAACTGTCAATCCGCTTCAAAGTGTGGACGGATCCAACTTTGGTAGATTGCATCTGCACCGACTATCGGAGGCGGCGCTTCTCTCGTCACCACTTGGTACAATGCCCTTGGTTCTTGGAGTTGACAGATGTCAATCCTACCCCGGAAAAGGAGTTTCGGCTTCGCACGGACTGTGATTCTATAGCTGTCCCTTTTAGAAATGGCGACATGCTTCCTTTATCCATCATTGTAGTGATTGAGCCGGTGGATGCAATACTCTCAGGGAAAGAGAAGGCAAAGGTTGTGGAGACAATGGCAAGGACGGCGGTCAAGGCGGCGGAGAAAGAAGTGTTGAGGGTGGAGAAGGAGATCCAAAGGCTATGAAGTAGGAGACGAAAGAGACGAACAAGGAATTGGTAGCATTGGTAGCAAATGAGGGGCCTAAGAAGTTGATTGCTCAGCTCGGGGGGTTGTAGTGTTCAATCTTCCTGTTGTGATGGCACCAACGCAGGGCATTTCACCTTCAACGAGCAGTCGGCCCTCCACCTTTGACGCAAAGTCTTTGGAGTCAATCTACTTGATTCCAGTGGTGGAGGATGTGGAGTTTGTTGTTGGAGTGGAGATATTGTGTCAAAGCGCTCTTAGCATTATGACCCTCCTTGATAGTATCGCTGAAGAGGATGACCTGCCATCAATTTGGTGTGAGATACGGCAATTCATGAAGGCGCCTTCGGGATTGCGGATGCTGCGCCATCATGGGCAGGATTGCAATGATGGCTTTGTGGACATGGTACTTATTGAAGTCCCAAAGAATTTTCCGGTCCCTTGAATTGAAGGCGGCATTGACGTGCCAGTTGGGAACAAACTTCCAATCCAACTGTCTGGAGGTGGTAAGAAAGAATCCCCATAGATTCATCGGTGTTTTGAAATGGCTTAGGCATTGTTTCGTAAGGGGCGCGGCTCATCGTGTTATACCCGGACTCCAAGTTCATCTCTAATGAGCTTTATGCTTGGGCAACGTGGGCAGAGTTTCCCAAAGAGACAAAGTCGTTTGCCATTAACAATTTGTCTCTCTTGCGCAAGGGCCACTCAAAGCACATTTACAAGTGCTTCATGGTGAAGTGCTATGTGAGGAAGTTCGAGCCAACAATCATTTTTTCTTTCAATGACATGATGGAGTTGTTGTTAAAAGGGATCTAGTTGTCCTTAGGTGGTTATTTGACCAATTTGATCACACAAGAGATGCTGACAATGAAGGGTACCACTAGCCAGCCGAAGCGTGGAACACGGGAGAAGTCCTCCAATCTCATGGAGGCTCCTATTGACCTTTGCACCAAGGAGAATCACATCATCCTCGACCTCACAACATCTACCGGTTTGTTTTCTTACTACCAATTCTATCATTTGTTTCTTACGTTTGAATGTTAATATCAATTTAGTTGTTTCTATTGTATAGAGGCATCTATCAAGGTTTGTAAGGCCTTCAAGCGCCACATCTTGGCATTAGAGGAGGACTTGGATTTGGTAGAAGAGGTCCTCCGACCTTTGATTCCTCTCACTCTGGAGGTAGAGTCCACAGTAGTGCCGCCAGTGTAGGAGGACTCTCGCAAGTGCCCGTTAGAGCTAAATGACGACAGGCGAAATGTGAAGACCGCTCGCAAAAGAACATGTGAGTAAGTTCTTTTCCTCTTTGATAAATGATTTTATATTGTAATTTACAAAGTTTGATTATTTTCTGAGTTAAAATGATGTCACACTTCATTTAAGCAGTTGGTCGACATCATTGATGGCCTTACCATCAATAACTGGGGCGAGGGTCCTATCACGCTTGTCGAAGGAGATGAAGAGTCTGCCGCGCTTGAATTGTATAAATCCTTGGGATGAAGTGTTGCGGATGCGATGGCTGCACTTCCATCTCCTCCACGTATTTCACGAGTAGCCCGATGTAAGTCTTCCGCACAACAATTTATAAACGGAGAGGTGGCCGCTAGTTGTTCAGATAGTAGTTCGCCTCGTATCCACAAAGATAGCTCGGATGACTTTTCAGTAGAAGAATCTTGATTTTGCTACTTTGGATTTTGTTTTGTTTTTTATGAGGCGTGTGGTTTCTTGACATTTTCATTACAATTGTCTATCTATTGTGTTTTATTTGGGACTGCCCACAACTTTATACATTTATTATTCCAAAGTAATTACCAAAAGTATACTCTTGTTTTGTTCATTGTTCGATCCATGCAATTTTCACAACATCTAATTATATGTATTTAACTACACGTATTTTCACAGTTTTTATTTTTTCCAATTTAAAGTAGTTTGGACACAATGGATATTGCCTATGTACTACATAGATATCACCTATGTATTTAAAGGGTATGAGCTTGGCACAAGATGGATATCACCTATTATAAGTCCTATTAACTTTCCAAAAATTTCTAGACAGTCCATTGTTAATAAATTATGTACTAAACCGACTAACATGTATGATATTTCCATAGATCCATATTTTTTGCTCCATCTTATATTTATTTTTAAAAAGACATGTTAATGTACCCTAAATCTAATCCCACGGGTATAGGCTTTCTCCCTTAATTTTTAGAAGAATTGTTGCAATTAAAACCTCAACAAGTCAAATTCCTATATGTCTAAATATCTTATTGTTGTATGTTTTACATGTATCTAATTTAATGTCAAAACAATGTAAATATAACCTTTAGTCTTATGTGTCCCTTTCAGATTTTGAAAAAATTTGTTGCAAATGAAACTTTGAAAATCAGTGCTCGCCGCTTGCCACTCGTAGCTCATAAGATAGCATTCCTAATGTGTCTACTAACCTATGTCCAGTGGACATAGACTTAGTGGTGGAACAAACAGACACTTTATTCACGCAAGCCTCCATCACAAGGAGGATAGGATGAGAAACCTCCTTGATAAACAAGATTGGATTACAAGGTCTTTTCTTTCTGAAGGTGTTGAAATCTATCCTTCATGTGCATGAGAGACCCGAGTTCTTCTTCAACTTCTCCAAGCATGTGTTGGTCATGCATGGCATGCCTTCTCTCTTTTACTCACTATCAGTCCTTGGAGGGGTACATATCCGATCCAAACGATGATATGTGGTTAGCGCACTGGAAACCGCTCATCAATCCTATATTGAAAGCCGAAGGTGAATAAGTGTTGCCCACGAGATCATATTAGAATCATTCAACTCGTACAAGAGTTCAATTCAGCAGTTTGTGTCAATACTATCTTCCTTCATTTTTGACCGTCTCCACTGGAAGATATGGGGAGAGTCGTCCAATTTTTGTATTCTTATCAATTCAGGGCAACTCTGATAGCAAACAGGGAGTCATTTGCATGCCAGATGCTTGTGGTTCACGCAAACACCCATGACTTGGTTTTTAACACCGACTGTGAGTATGGGGCCTCTCATTTATTTTTTATTTTTTTAGAGGTACTCGATATTTTCTTGGGCGGTCAAGTCGATATCAATTATCAGGACACGAATCCAGTGTGTTCACTTCTGTGAAAATTTAACAAGTCTACTTGGCTTCTGATCATTCACTCACATGAGCTTGTCTACCGTATGCATCGTGTACGATTTGTGCTCAGTGACTTATGCTTCTCCAATACTACCTTGTCCAGCTCATAAATTCTCTCAGGTCTAGTTCATCCAGCAGATATTGCAAATGCACTTCTTTTAACCCCTAAAGGACCAAGTGTCCAAAAAGGGCTTTTTGAAAATTCGGTCAGGTTCCTATGGTGTCAATTTCCAACATTCCACTTTGAAATTTTTACTATAGAAAAACACTACCAAGAGCTCAGTGGGAAAACAACTTTTTCCTAAATTGGACATTTGATGAAAAAGTTATAGGGTTTTGATTTTTAAATGGGGAGGGCGGGCACCTCGGGCACCTCCAAAAACTTTTGATAGGACACTCTATTGAAAGTGAGATTTTCAGTACTCGCAAGTAATATTATTTCCCTTCATGTTGTCAAAAAAAAGTTCTTGTCTTTAGTGAAAAATAGCATACCAACCCAAGTCAAACATTTTCACACATTG
The DNA here is from genome assembly GCA_963971425.1 of Bryoerythrophyllum caledonicum. NCBI lineage: Eukaryota > Viridiplantae > Streptophyta > Bryopsida > Pottiales > Pottiaceae > Bryoerythrophyllum > Bryoerythrophyllum caledonicum. The sequence goes on along the minus strand of OZ020526.1, from coordinate 10,646,660 downwards.
TCACTCATTGTCGGGCAAGGTACCAAAAAAACTTCTTCTTTTCCACAAAAAACCTAGAGATCTTCATATTTTTCACTTTTTATTTTTTCCACAACAATACGTAATGTAAACCTTCTTATTAACCATTCGGATTATCAATCAAAAACATATTAAGTTCAAAAAAAATTAAAGTGTGAATTAACAAATTTCGAGCCTCCACTCCTTGCACACTTGTTTTGAATATGCTACACCCTGTCTCTACCTCTAAAAATTGGTGTGTAAGGAGCTAACATCATGCTTAACCCCTAAAGGACCAAGTCAATTTTTCCTCAAAAACACTCCAAAACTACCATTTTCAGTGCAATCAACACAAAATGATACAAAATCATTATTTTGAAAATTTAACCGTAGGATCTTGTACTAGACTTGTATGAGAGTGTGTGGTGAAAATTTTGGTAAGTTTGATCAAACGGATTGAAAGATATTAGCCTTTGAAGTGCGACATAATATCTTTTTCAGGTCATACTATACACCTTCAACAAACTTCGACCACCTTCTATGGCAACTTTTTGCACTACGGGCTGTGATTTTATTGTCTTGACTTGAAAAGGATCATGTTAGGCACATGTGCACCAAATTTTAGAAGTAGAAGAGGTGTAGAAGATGTCCTAAAAAATCTTGCAATGCACCTATGAGCCGAGAATCAACAATACACTTTATATTTTGCATGTATCATATCCTTCTCAAATATTTGAAATTCACAAATCCGTACAGTAGATGCAAAGATCTCAATTTCCTTTCCAAGAGGACATTTTCAGTCTTTTAAATGGACAAAAACTCGAATTTCTATTGAATTTAGAAGTTATTAAAGTTTGGTTACAGTATTTGTGATATGTCACACTAAACTGCTGAACTATTTGGATATGTAAGTGAAAATTAATTGTAACTTTTGAACTGTAAGTCGGAATTCTACGAAATTTGTGTTTACGCAAAGCTAATCAAAAGTTGGCAATTCAATAAAAAATCTCAGAAAATGATGCCTAGAATTGAGAACGTGGTACCTTACCCAAACTCAAAACGTCCCTCGAGGGGACATCGGTCCTTTAGAGGTTAACAAGATGGTAATAGATTTAGACCTTGTGTAGTGAAATTTTTTGACACCAACTGAAGTCAAAGTCTGCTGATCCACTAAACGCAGGGAAGAAAATGAACCATTTGCTTGACTTCAAACACTATAATCTTTCAATCGGTGCGGTCAAAGTTTATGAAATTTTGAACATGTATCACTTAATACGCCTTTATTGAGATCCTACGGTCAGAACTAAAAATCAAAGTTTTTGTTACCTTCTTTATTCATTGCACTAGAATCCATTAATTTTGAAGTGTTATTGGTGTAAAACTGTCTTGGTACCTTAGGGGTTAACTTCAATTGCATGAACTCATTTACCTCTTCTTCGAACATAGAAAAGGATGTTCGTTCAACAAGTAACTTGAATTTACATCGCCAAAATTTCTAAATATTCACAAAAAGCTTACAGACCACTTACTCGTCTCATGTCAACCGCGGCTACTGACTACCATGCCTCGAGATTCGCATATCGAGGAGCTATCGTCCTCGGCGAAAAATAAGGCGTAAGTATCTCATTCTATAACATGCTAATTTACTTACTCCGTCTTAAACTGGCTATGATTCTTCCTAGAAGGGATACCTTTGCTTCTTGAGCAGGCTCATCAGCAGGCTCATCAGCAGGCACATCAGCAGGCTCATCAGCAGCCTCAGTAACGAGCCACCCAAGCTGAGGAGCCACAGCATACGTGTCCTTGTCAACAGTGACCCCGACGAGCCCACCACGCAGCAACATGGCGTACTTCGAACCGAAATACTCCCAAGTGAACGGCGTCTCCGACAATCCCGATGGAAAATCCACCGGGTCCAACCGCACGTTGCTGCCCTCCCCCATCGCCATAGGATTCACCTTCTTGTCAACGTACAGGAACAGCGCCCCAATCCAGCCAGAAACCGTGGTGACTCCCCCCGATCCAAATGCTCCATGCTTCAAGAAGATATCGTTCCAGAACTTGGCGTCCACCTCGTTGTCGAACGCTCGCTCGAAGTGAGTGAGGATGGAGTCAAGCTGCACGCGCCAGGGAGCCAGCTCGAGCTCGTCGAGGAGGGCGAGAGAGGATCTCAGCTTCTGCCAGTCCTCCTTGGTGCCAGTCAGCTCCACGGTGGGGATCCCGCACATGCTGTACACACGATACTCGAAGTAGCTCTTCACGACGTCCATGAACACTATTGCGTGGGCCACCTCCGCCATCGCATCCGTGGTGCTGAACCGTGTCTCCATGGCCTGGAGTGCGACCTTCCCACTCAGCCTCTCCGCGATCAGGGGCGGGAACTTGCACGCCGTTGCGCCCCAGTTGTTGTCAGGTGCGCCGCGCCGGAGGCTGTCGTCACGGACCGATAGGGTTACTTTCCCCTGGTGGCTCACGAAGACGGCGCGGTGCTTCTCTGGGTCCTCGCTCACATGCGTCGACACGCCTTGCAGAATGGTGTTCCAGATGACGTCGGGGGAGAGCACTAAGGGCAGGTGGTAGCTGAAGGCGAGGTACACCGCGGAGAGAAGCGGGTTCTTGGTACCCAGGTAGTTGTTCACGAACTGCGCGTGGTGGCGGTGCGAGAACCCCTCGATACGCTTCGCACCGGCCAGGTCGCGCGCTTGCTGCTCGCCGGTAGAGGCCTGGGTTTTGAGGCGCTGGACCCATTTCAGGTCCGGCTTCACGTCGTTCACCTTGAACTGCACCATCCTGTTCGCGAATCACTGCAATCAGGCCACTTGTCCGACGAATGAGCAACAACTCTGAAGCTTGATTTAGTGCTCGGTAGCGCAGTCTACCACTTGCCGGAACGGCTCTCTCGTCTGTCTGGACGAGAGCAACCGACGAAAAGGTGCCTTGTCTGATGGACGAGCAAGAACTCTAAAGCTAGCTTAAGAACTCGTCAAGACTGTTTCTGCTCTAGATGAAGCGGTATATATAATCCACTGCAAAGAGCGAGATTAGAACTAATCCTTTGGCAGACTTGGGGTTCAAGGCCCGACATAGAAACACGCGATCTTTGTGTCTGATAAAATATTTGCTCCGATTGCCTGCGAGCGATTGAGCAAGGAACAAATGTGCCATGCTGCGCTCGTTGTGGAACTTGGGAGTGAAGATATGCGAGACTGGGTCTCCGAACTAAGGTAGATGGTGCTAAATGCGTGCGTTTGCTAAACCCGTGCCCGTGGTCAAGGGGGTAAAACCGTGAGTCAAAACCAATCAGGATACTTGACATTCTTCGCAATCTCAATGGGCGACTTTATGCTGGAAATACAACACAGCCGCAACCTATACTGAGCATTTATATAAATTCCAAATTTGGTTGTGTGTTCAGACAGTGGCTGCTATTTCGTGCAGCATGATCTGGTGGAGCTTCCTATCTGGGGCGGAATTGCCAATCTGGTGCGTGCAATTACTGTTGCAATGTGTGGAACATGGGCGCCCTCGGAGTGAACAAACCATCTCAGGCGAGCAGGAATGTGGAGGACCCTGGCGGTTTAGTGTACAAAAAGGGCTGCTTCATGCAGCACAAATCATCTGGCAATTTTCGAGTTCCACCTTCTATCAGTGAGTGTGCAGCCTGCATGCAATGGGGGGAATGTGGAGGCTGGATGCGTCTTGGATGCAGTTTACTGAGAAGGATGGTAATCACGTCGAGGAGGATGGCTCCGATGAATTGGACGAGGAGACATGCGAGGAGTTCGGTGGCCAGCAGATGGAGGAGGACATTGTGCTCAGCGACAGTGAGACCGAGTGCATGCAGGAAGATCAGCTCAACTTCGGATTGTCACTTTCTAGCGGAGGATCACACGTCCATGGGCGTGGCATGGTGGACATGCAAGGAGGCGTCAGGTGCCCTATGCCAAGTCTGCAGCATCACTAAATTGGAAGTCGAGGTCGAGGATCACCTCAGGACCGCAACGTCAAGATGACGAGGCGTGGCGTCGGCGCTGCTCATCGCTTGTTTGGGACGCCGAATGGAGGTGCTACGTCCAGCGGTGCTGGTGGAATCCACATCATGTGCGGATCAATGCAGGTCGCTCCAGAAGTTCAACAGACGTTCCTCCCTTCGCAGACTTCTTCCAGCGATCAGCCGCCAGTCCGTTCTTCGCAGCCGGCTCCCGCACCTCCGGAGCCACTCCGCCTGTCGCAGCCCACTCCCGTACCTGCGCAGACAGGTGCCGAATCGACATTGCCCGGCTCTGCTAGGCTGCAGCGGAGGAGAAAAAATGGAAACTGGAGTGCAAAATCGTTAGAGGACGCGATTGCTGCGATCGATTACGGGGTGCCCATCCGGGAGGCTTCACGTGCACAAGGGGCTGCAGGAGGCATTACCACATGGTAAACCAGCTGTTTTTCTCTCCTTATTTAGCAAAGAATAACACTAATGTGGTAAAGTCACCCCATGTGGGAAAAATGCGACAGTACCACATGATTTTCGTAAATCTTCAAGGAATTTTCACATGGTAAATTGTTTTGTTTTCACATATGATAATTTCTTCAATATTCACATAGGGTTCCATTTCAATCTTCTAATTTCAACTAAACAATTTCAATATTTTCAGTCCATGACTTCAGAACTTAGCTAGCCATGCCCACAAAATACGAACTCGAATTAGTCCTAACTAGTGGATAGCTAGAATTAACCATGTCCACACAAGTAACTCTCTTGAAGCCACCTCCACTACTTATACCCCTCCCTTCACTTGCCCGAGACAAACGATATGGGATAAAGAAGCAACCATGATTTCACACATGGAACATTGACACATGACTTTCTCACATGACTTTCACACATGATTTGCACTCATGGTAATGTGATATGTCAAAACACAAGCAATTACTTTCTTAGCCTTTTTTTTGCTCAAGGAATGCAAGTTACCACATGCTCATTAGGCATACCTAGGAAAAGTGTGGTGTTTACTATGTCTTCAAGTGGTAATGCCTCCTGCGGCCCCTTGTGGTGTCCACGACATACCAGCCTCAAGTTTGCGGGATCACTTAATGGGGCGGACTGTAGGGCGGCACCGTGGAAGGCTTGGAGTGTTGTCTGCAGCTGAGGAGTCCCTGCTGGTTGCATGGATCCTGAAGATGCAGGATATTGGTCATCTTGTTACCATCACTCAATGCCGTCTGAAGGTTGCAGAGATCACTCAATTCCGCCCTACTCCATTCATTAGTGGGATCCCCGAACAAGGGTGGGTAAAATGGCTCAAGCGTCGGCATCCAGAGTTGGCATTGCGACATTCGCAAGGATTGGAAGCAGGGCGTGCACGGGGCTTGTGTCCGGAGAGCGTGGCTTCGTTTTACTCTAACTTATCAAGGTTGTATGAGACTCACAGCTATGGACCCCATCAAGTGTGGAATTGCGATGAATCGGGTGCGCAAGCTGGTCGTAATGGCGGGGGGTTAGTTTTGGCCAAGACAGGCTCCAGGAGCGTGCACACCGTCATGCCTGATCAACGTGAATGGCTGAGCGTGCTTGCATGCATGAATGCGGCGAGTGGAGTGATTCCGAATTTTTATATTTTCAAAGGTAAAAGATTTCGCTGAAATTTCATAGAGAAATGCGAGGTGGGTGCGACCATGGCCATGCAGCCACGTGCGTGGATGACGGGTATTTTGTTTGTGAAATGGCTATCTCATTTCATTCAAGCAATGGATCAACATGGAGGTATTTCTTTCCCTTGCCGGCATTTGCTCATTCTTGACGGGCATAACAGCCACGTGACTCTAGATGCAGTGAAACAGGCAAGAGATGTGGGACTTGACATGATCACCCTATCCTCCCACACGTCGCACGCTCTTCAACCGCTTGACGTATCGATATTCAAGCCTTTCAAGACTGCGTTTCGCATGTACAGGGATGTGTGGTCATTGAGCCACAAAGGTCAACCCGCAACGAACGAAGTACTAGCGCAATGAGTCTTCTTGTCCCTCCGGAAGGCCATGACCGAGAAGAATATCAAGAAGGGTTTCGAGGCTTGCGGCATTTGGCCCTTGGATTACAACAAGATGGCGCACAAGATGGCACCCAGCGAATGCTTCCGACAGGCCGATGAAGAGGATCCCCTGGTGTCGCCTGGAGTGGAGCAGATTCGGCTCGAGCTCGCAGATTTGGTTGTTCAAGAAGTCACAGATGACAATGTCATCCGAGAGACGCAGCCCGACAGAGTGCAGCGCAGGCAGTACTTCATGGCCGAAATTCCCGACGAGGAGGGCAACTCCGTAGAGCTGGACCCACCGATGACATCTGCATTGCACATGACCTCTGGCCCCCCCAGCATCATGAGCTTTCTGTTGCTCCCGGAGCATGTGCGATCCGCTCCACGAGACCGTGGCAATCAACCATACGTGGACTACTTTAAGAGCATAATTCTCACAACGGACGAGTACTTGAATCTTATGGCAGATAAATCCGCCAAGAAGGCTGCAACAGCCGAAGAGCGTGAGAGGAGGCATGCCGAAGTCGACAGCTCCAAGCGGCGTCGCGAGGAAGAAAGATTGCAGGCCGAAGCTCAGAAGAGCAGGCGCCGCGACGAGCGGGAAGCACAGAAGGCCTTTGACGCCCTTTGGACTCCCACCGCATGTGCTGTCGCATGGCAACGCCTCCACGACCAGATCAGGCATTCCGCCCCTCGCCAGGAGTCAATCCAGCAGCTACAACTTCGGGCTCTCCGTGCACCCGTGTGCAGGCACAACAAGAGGATCGTTGACGAACGTCGACGTCGGAAGAAGGCCGGACTCCCCACCGGTGACTTGTCTCCCTTGACGGAACCCCTCTGTGCACGCCGAGGCCCTGGCTTGAGCACATTACGATTTTAGAGACCCGGCTAAGTGAGTGAGGGGGTGCATAGTTATAGTTCATGGTTGCGCGGATTTCAGGTGCCAAAACCCGGTCAAGCAGGTGCTCAAATCGGTGCCTGACAGCGAGACTGGGCGCCCACCATTGACAGCAGGACGATTTCAGCTCTTATTTGTGGATGAAATTTTCAACTCCACTGCGTGGTTGCAAACCACCGGTGAATGAAGACTAGGTGCAGGCAGCCGTAGATGTAGCATATCTCATGACCGGATTTGTATACTGTTGTGGCCGGAGTTCACTGTCTTACTGCCTGGCAATAGTCGTAGCAGGGCGTGCATGTAGGGCATCTTGTTCATGTCACTTTGAACATTTCTAGTTAATCGATTTGGAATGATATTGGAGAACTGACGGTGCCCATCAACTTCTCTGATTCTTGCAACTGTGTGGAATTTTTTCAATCATTTTTGCTCCACTCAGTCTACCCAAATCCCTTAAATGGGCGGTTTAAGCACTGTCCACCTTAATCCCCTCCAGGACCAAGGAACCCTTTGGGAGACAAAATTTCTCACTCTGACTGCAATCGTCTTTCAATCCGTTTGGTCAAAATTCACAAACGGTACACCACACCATCTCATAAATCTTTAGAAGAAGATCCTACGATTACATTGTCAAAAAGTTCATTATGGCTAATTCAAATCAATGGAGTAAAGATTTATCTTGATCCAATAGAGATTAACCCCAAAAGGTCCACATGTATCTACGGGGTACAATTCTTTTCACTTTAACTGTAACTATCTTTCAATCCGTACCGTCAAAATTCACAAAATTTCGACCACATCATCTCATACAAGTCTATAAGAAGATCCTACGATTATATTCTCAGAAATTTGATATTTGCAGATTATAATCAACGAAGTAGAGATTCCTCTAAAACGCCTTGGGCCATTAGGGGTTCAGTGTCTGAAGTACGACCGCAAGTGCAGTGGCACATGTAGGATTGTAGGTGGCACACGGTGGTGCTATTGTTTTTTTGTCATTGAAACACTACAATGCACATGTGAAACTTGTGTGCCATGATATGTGAGCTTTCATCAATTTATTTACTACAACTTTGATTTGATGAATATTGCAGAGCCAATGCAAAGGTAATTGGCCTTCTTTGATTCTAAACCTGTACTGTTAAAACCGCGTAAGAAACACATGTATGGACTTCTTTGGTTGATCGTGATGTTATCTTCAACAAAATGAAGCATCCCCTTGGGTAACCTCGAAATTTCTTTGACAGTTTCACACCAAAAACATTTCAAAACTCCGGATTTTAGTGCAATGAGAAACCAAGGCTTTTAGTTTCAATTTCAATTGTAGAATCTGAGTTAAGATTTATTAAGTATCATATTCTAAAATATTTATAAACTTGGACCCAGGTGGATTGAAAGATTACAGTGTTTGAAGTAGAGAAAAGGGTTCATTTTCTTCCGTGCGTTGAGTAGATGAGGAGACTTTGACTTCACTTGGTGTCCAATTTTTGTACAACCCAAGGTCTAAAGTCATTACCATCATGTCAAGCATGGTATTAGTTCCTCGTACACCAATGTTTAGAGGTAGAGAAGATGTCCAGCATATTAAAAAAAGTTGTGCTAGGAGTGGAGGTTCAAAAACTCCCAATTCACATTTTGTTTTTTTTTAACCAAATATGTTCAACAATGAGCATCCAAGCGGTCAATAGGAAGTTTAACACCACATCTTGTAATAAAAAAAATAAAAAAATAAAAAATAAAATTTCTAATTTGATGTGGATAAGATGTTGGTACATTGCCCGACATTGTGTAAAAATGTTTGATCTCGATAGAAATGCTATTTTTCACTAAAGACAAGAATCGTCTTTTGACATTGAAAATGAAATATTATTGTGTAGTAATGTTAAATATCTCACATTCAGTAGAGTCATTGCGCCATCTACTGCGTTGTTGCATCATGTGGCAGTTATGGTGTCACACGTGTGCCTTTGATTTAACCCTTAAACGGATTTGCCAGCCCGAGGGGCTTGGTTTTTTCATTTTTCAACTCACTTTGACCATGATTCTCTAATGATGGATATTCATTTTAATGATCTTTCTTTTTCAAAATTCTTTGAATTTATAATAATAATCATGTGATGTAATTAGAATGTAAATGGTAGCTAAATATGGGTGTTAAAATTCAAAGATTCTATAAAATTTCTATAGAAAGATTTGTCGTTTAAGGGTTAAGGAATGAAGACTCCATGTGGATGTGGGCATGAAATGACTATTCAAGCTGACATGGACGCTTGGAAAGTGTTGACCAAATACAACAAGGGCAAGTAGAGGTCTACAAAACAACAACAAAAGGAAGAAGCCTTCAAAAAATTGTGGAGTGTTGGAGGGATCTTCTATCGGTGAGAGTCCAACCTTTGCTAGAACATTGTTCCACACAAGGACTTTCTACCCCTTGACCTGGCTAATAGATGTAGATCCTTTCGTTCAGATTATTTTCAACCAAGCTTTCCAGACTCATATCCTTCCACAACCTTTACGACTTGTTTCCGTCCCCATTGAACCCCAAACAACTAGATATTGAAGAATGTATGTTTGTTGCCGAACTTCATGCAAAGGATATCGTAGTTGTCATTATTCGCAACTTAAAGTCTAAAAGTTGACATCTGAAGAAGGATTCCGGAGTCGGAGAAGGTGATCCTTTTTCTTGATTCATTGCAATTTGCTTCTGAACTTCACGACCAGACCAAGTTTTGGGTTGGTAATTCTCAAGGTTGGAATCCTTCTTTGGCTGATCAGGACCTTGGTCAAGCTGTTCTTCCTTTGTCATGCTCCTCTTATAGCCTCTTCCTTCTTAAGACATTTATCATCTTTAACAAGTTGGTCGTCAAGTTCGTTTTGACATGCGCGAGGTTCTTCCCCTATTGCAACGCCTCTCTTTTATTCATTTTGAGGAGTGTTTTTTGGCTTGTGAGCCTGATTGACATTTTCTCTTCTATTTATTTCTGAGGAGTGTTTCTTTTTGCTCGTGAGGCTAATTTGCGTTCCCTCCTGTTGTAGTTTTGCTTGGGATTATCTTTTTTTACTTCCTTGCTCTTTGATTTATTGTTACTTTTTCTTCCTTCGCTTATTGTAATTGCCTTGGCCTTTGCATCTGGCTCTTATTGTGTCTAAGCTCTTTGCCGTTTTGCTTGTGGCCCTTCGGCTTCCTTGTTTCTTCACTTTCTTTAGATATATCCTAAATCGGGTCTTTTCAGCGCACATTCAATAGAATGTACTAGCAAAAGTTTTTGGAGTTGCCCAAAGTGACCGCCCTTGGAAAGTTTTTCTTTAAGATGGCATAACTTTTTTCTAGAGGTCTGGTGAGAATAAAAACTATAATCTTATAAACCTTGTATCTTATTACATTTTTGTACAAAACTTCAAGAACTATATTTATAAATTACAACCATTGGATTGGGCCCAAAATGTGCAAAAGTCCACTTTGGAACTTTTATCGTTTTGTGGTTAAAACAAAACATTTAAAATTTTATTACCTTCAATAGATAAACCATAACCAAATTTGACCTCTAATTGGACGGTTGTCTTTGGATTCCTCTCTTTACACTCATCAAGCATTGCTCCAAGCCACAACCTTGGATGGGTCTACTGTTGTAATGGCAAGGGGATCTTTGAGGCTTACTTAATAGGCCCTACTATGTTGGGGGTCTAGTGGCATGTTCAATGCTAAATTTGGGGCCCGTGGTTCGAGACTAACCTTTAAAGAACCATTGTGATTTAAACACCATTAGAGGGTTTTTATTTATTAGAAGGGGCTCATCAACATAGGAGTAGGAGGTAGATTTAGTCCCCCTCCTCTCAAACCTGCATCTAGGTAGAACACTTGTTGGAGGAATTTAGGTAGAAAGACCCCTAACCGCACCCCTGTCTGAGACGGTTTTGTGAAGTATGCATGAAATGGTGAAGTATGATACAAAACAATCAACATAAATCTCATAAACTTGAAACTAGAAATATTGAGGAGCTGAACATTGGATCATGAAGGTGTGCAACTTTGGGTTGCTCCATCTCACTTGAGCTTGTTAGTGGTGGCCTTGCTCAATAGTCTAATAGGTTGGTGCAGTTTTAAATGACATGTATGTGGGTACTAACCTATGTGCAGTGGACATAGACCTAGTGGTGGAACAAAGATACACTTTATTCATGCCAACCTCCATCACAAGGAGGATAGGATGGGAAACAACCTTGATAAACAAGGTTGGTTGACAAGGTCTTTCCCTTCTGAAAGTGGTGAAATTGAAGGTTATAAAAATGTGACCGTTACCACTTTATAAAGCGGAAAAGTATCTTATAAACACTATCCAAGGAACTTTTACCACATGTCCACTACACTAAAGATGGCATTTAGTGTAATGGTACGAATAGAGTAATTACCGTAGTACACTATTTATGGAGAAGTTGGCAACTAGTGTTAGCCGCCATTGTCATATTTATAACAACCCCCAATCATCCACCTACCTCAGTACACTATTTCTAAAACAATTAACAATTACTTTTAGTCCCCAATCATCCACCTACCTTAGTACACTATTTCTAAAGCAATTGATAATTAGTTTTTTTCCCAATCAACCACCTACCATAGCACATAAATTTGTTAAGAAGTTCATAAAATAATATTAACCTCCAATCAACTGCCTACCAGCCGTCATGCATTTATTCTCCTCGTCTCATCTTCAACCTCATCCCTTTATCTTCTCATTTCCAACTCATCTCATTCTCATTATCTTCCCAACCTTGGTGACTTGCTCTACATTACAAAATTTTGTAGTTTGTCTGAGGTTAGAATTGTGGAGCTTAGTTGACTCGAGAAGGTCGTGAGAAGCCATTATGCATTTGAAGCATTCATTTGGGGAATACATTTTTTTCCTCTAGAATTTGCATTCCCAATTGTTTTGTAGGACCTCGGTAATGTTGTTTTTGTTGGAGACCTGGGTTATACTGTTTTTGTTGGAGACCTGGGTTACATTGTTTTTGTTGGCGACTTGGGTTACATTGTTTTTGTTGGAGACCTGGATTATATTGTTTTTGTTGGAGACCTGGATTATATTGTTTTTGTTGGAGGCTTTTACTCATCCAGCTGATCTCGCGAATCGAGCCACAGGCACAATTTTGTGCCTCAGCCAAAGGCCCACCAATCAGCCACAAGTCACCATCTAAAACAGTACAACGCAGCCAAAGCCCGACCACGTCTTGCCAGTCTAACGTCCAATCCAGGCTGGATTCCTGCAGTGGAATTCGCAAGCTCCAATTAGCAAGCTGATTAGCAAGCTCCAATCAGCCGGCAAACAACGAACAACAGGAAGCTCCAATCAGTGTCTGCCAGCCATGTCATCATCAGCGCCCAACCTGTTAGTCGTGGGATCCACGGGGCCAGCTATGCTCCCTCACCCAACCGAGCCCTAACACACATGTACATATTACAGGCATGAATAGAAAGCATACTCTGACAAAATCGAAGATGCTAAGACAAGTTGTCTTTGCTTGCAGGAATGGGGACCATTTCAACTGAACGCCGATTGCGCTTCTTACCGCAAGTCTCCACCATCCAGACCCGTCAAAGTGTGGTTGCCTGGATGGTGGAAGACGAGTCCCTCCATGGCCATAGGGGCTTGTATGGCAGGACTCTCAACGCCTTTTCAGAACATTTAGAGCGCAACGTGCCACCAACATTGTTAGGGCAGCACGCTGGTGGGCTCTTCGGGAGTTATCATTACCCCTAGTAAATCCCAATTCCACAACGCCAATTTCTTTCGGGCGGAGTAATTTTGGCAAGAGAAAACGAGTTCTCACCAAAGCCAAGAGTGGACGGGGGCCAAAGCCATCGGAATGGGGCCAATGGTTGCACCCACGACTTCTCCAATCATTCAAGGTGTTCAAGAATGCCGGGGTAAAATTTTCTTCCACTATCCTCATTGAATTAGCACTTTCCGTGCTTTTATCAGATGATTTGCCATATGCCGCTCAATCTAGAGACCCTAGAGATGATAGGTTTTTAATCCAAAAAATCAATCACTCATGGATATGTCATTTTATGGATATTAAAAATATTGTTTTATTATCACAAAGAGGTCGTTTAACTTGTAGCCCGGAAAAAGAAGCTAAAATTGAGATTAATACGGCTTATCATTTGGGACTTTTGCAACGAGGGTTTCAATCGGGTATATTTGATGAGAACCTCATTGAAAACATCGATGAAACACATTTTACCATTAATATGGATAATGGTAAAACTCTAGGTTTCCGTGGAGATACCTCGGTAAAATATGCGGACGTTGTTGCCGGAGGAGAGGCAATACCATGGTTGTGAGAATCTCCGAGGACGTAGAGCAATAATTGAAACCCCTATGTTAATATTTAGTAATGACAATAGTAATTACCCTATTCGTGGTTTAGAAGACTCCATTCCCGAAGTTTGTTACCGTACGGGTCCAAAATGATGGATGGATCAAGCTATTTCTTTACAGTATTTTGAAGAACCTAGGGCATATCAAACCGACATACATAATCGTACAAAATACATTTTTGTAGATAATTGTTTGGGCCACAACATGACCCCTAGATTAACGGCCATTTTAGCTCAAAAAAGAACCGTATTAAAATACCTACCTCCATGTGTCACTCACCTTTGCCAACCGCCGGATACTTTCGTGATTTCAAAAATCAAGGACGCGTGGACAAGGCGGTGAGAATTAATAAAATCGGAGTTCATTCAACAAAACGCTTGGCAAAATAATCCTCGTGGCGATGGTCAATTTTCCGGTAAACTTTGTAATCCAGGGAAAAGATTTTTTCTTCAATTAGCTGCCGATGCAATTAAAGACGTTAATCGTTTAGTAGATAAAGACAATATGACTTATGCTAAAAAATCCATGATTAGATGTGGATTAGCTTTAGGTTTAGATGGTATGTGGAGTATTAAACAATTATTTCCACATCTTCAAGATATTATAGCGAAACACCATCAATTCTTTGATGGTTTAGAAGTGCCAAATTAGCTATAGGCATATTAATGTATATTTATGTATTTTCTTATAATGAACTTGCAATTTTTATTTTTTGTATAATTGAATATATTTGATGTATATTTGATGTACAGTACATATAATATATAATTGATGTGTATGTAATGTATATTTGATGTATATTTGATGTATATTTGATGTATATTAAATAATTTATCTATATTTCATGAATGTTTAGTTTATATATTTGTATTTGATGAATGTTTATTAAATATATAATGAACATTAAATTCCTATTTACTAAATATTTAAATAATTTTTGTATGAATATTTAATGAATATTGTAAGATTACACAGAATATTATCAATGAATATTTAATTTGAAATAATATTGAAATAATTATAATATAATACTGAAATAATATTAAAATAATATTGAAATATTATATTAAATTAATATTCATTATATAGAATTAATGAATATTTGATATTTATATAATATGTAATTTATGCTTATTTAATACTTCATTAGTATGTAAATTATACTTAAATATGTAAATCATAATTTATGAATATTCAATAAGTATACAATGAATATTTAATAAATATTTGATGAATGTATCATGACTATTTATGATTATTTAATAAATATGTAATCATTATTTAATTAGTATGTCATGAATATGTATTGAATATTTAATGAATATTTGATGAATATTTAATTAACATTTGATTCACATCAACTTAATATGTAATTAATATTTAAACAATATTCAGTTAGATTTTAACATATACTTAATAAATATTTACTTAGTATTTCGTTAATATTTAATTAATGAGTAATTAATATTTAATGAATATTTGTGAATATTTTACGAATATAGACTGTGTATCTTGATTTTAATGAATATTTTAATATTTTAAAAATCTACTTATATAATAGGCGTCAATGTCTGTCCGTCCGCCGCTCCCGGTCACATGACCTTTGGAATTGCCATTTGAATCAAATGTGCCTTTTGAATTGAATGTGAACTTTGAATGAATCCTCTATATGTGCCCTTTGGAAGAATCCTTTATAGTGCCCTTTGGAGGAATCCTTTATAGTGCCCTTTTATTCAAATTTGGCTTATTGAGTTTTGAAATTGTATTATGTATCAAAAATAGAAAAATAAAACCATAATTTCCAACATATTGAAACTACACAATATACTACCTCGGGTACATAAAATAAATGATAGTTATCTAAAGACAATAACACGTATATGAAATAAATAATGGGTATTTAAAGTGAATAGTAGGTATATATAGTACATAATGCATATATAATGGGTAAATTTTATTTTTGCATTTACATATGTTTATTTAACTTGAGATTGGCCCGGTCAGTTGATGACAACGGGGAATGTACTTGATTTGATTTAGATTCGATTTGAGCTTATAGGTTTTAAAATACAAAACATGCAAAGGTAAATTTAACACACAACCCTTTGCTCTCCCCGTCGGGACGACAGGTACCAACCCTAGTAAAAATATAATATAATACTTTTGTGTATTTGTAAGTTTTGTGAATGTTTAATTTTGATATATATTCATTTATCATTATCCATGATTATTTAATGTTTGTTTTTTACCAATTTCATTATTTAATATTGATTATTTTAGTATTCAATTTTCTACTTAATGAACATTTATTGTATGTTTGTTTATTTAATATTTATTTAGTTTATATTTATTTAATATCTATGTTTTTTTAATTTTCCAATATATCTTTCTTCTCTCACTTTCCTTTGAATTCCAATTTCTTATTTTTCCAATCTTTTATTTGCAAATTAATTTCCTTCCATGTGCACATTCTATTTTTTTCTACTCTTGGGATTTTTTTTGTTCCATATCCACATTATATTTTTCCCAATCTTCATTCTGCAACTTGTTTTTATTTTTTTCAATGCACTCATAACCTTCTTTACTTTGATGCTTGAAATGTGCACATAATAATTTTCTATGTTTCATACACTAAATGTCCACATGTTAAAAAACCTAAGTTTCACTATTTACTAGAATCAACATTTAGTGTAGTAGTTGACATTTAGTGTATAGTTTTGTCACTACACTAATTGTCAAGTTGAGTACACCGTTCACTGAATATAGTGTGGAGGTATAGGTAATGTGGATGGAAATTGAGGTGGACCACATCAATTTTGGTTATTGTATATAGTATTAATATGTTAATATTATTATTATGTTATTATGATATTATTATGTTATTATTATATTATTATTTTGTTATTTTAATATGTTATATTCTTATGTTAATATTATATTATGTTATATTATATTATAATATTATGTTAATATTCTTATGTTATTAAATAATATTATTATGTTATATTATTTTATTATGCTATTATATTATGATGTTATTAGTTTATTATGTTATTATATTATTATGTTATTATTTTATTATGTTATTATATTATTATATTATTATATTATGTTATTATTACGTTATTGTAATGTTATTATATTATTATATTATTATATTATGTTATTATTATGTTATTGTAATGTTATTATATTGTAATTTTGGTTTTGAGTACAATTTGTAAAAACTTATCCACATCAATTCCCGTGTCTTTTATTTTGAAACAAGCCACACTATTTCTAATGGACATGATTTGATGTGGATGGAAAATTCAAGTGGACCACTTTAATTTGCGTTTAATGAAATTACTGTAGGAAATTTCAAATAGTCTAGTCTACACTATATTCAGAGAACGGTGTAGTAGTGTACGGGTTTGTATTTAGTGTCCACTACACTAAATGCCATCTTTAGTGTAGTAAACTCTCCACAAGCACATCATGATGAAGTGTCAACCTTTACAACCAAGTAAATTGTATATCATGGTAAAGTGTCAACCTTACTACCATGTAAATCGAAGGGCAATAATATTCATATCTTGAACTTAGGTGTCTGTGCCCACAATTCTAATCACCCTACCAAGAGAAGTTAAAAGCAAGGATTCACTTCCATACCTTATATTTGTCCTTCCACTTGCCCATGACAAAACATATGGGATACACAAGCAACCATAATCATGTGGTAAAAATACATGATTTACAAGGTGGCAATGATTTCCCTCTTCCCATTTCGCAATGAAAAATGTAATACTTATTCAAGTGGAGAAATCTATGATTTCACAAGGTGACATGAAAAAGAATGTTGGCAATGACTTTCCTATCACAATTTACATTGTGAAAAGGGAAATTATCATGCTTTTACAACCACGAGCTATATCCTACAAGTTTCCTAAGTGGTAAATAGATTTTTACAAGGTGGAAAATGATCAAAAGTGGTAAAGCCTTTCGAATTACTAGTTCTGGCAACTCTTAAACGCTCTTATCTTTCCTGTGCATGAGAGACCCGAGTTCTTCTTCAACTTCTTGAAGCATGTGTATCGTATGCCTTCTCTCTTTTACTCACTATGAGTCCCTAGAGGGGTACAAATCCGATCCAATCGATGAAATGTGGTTAGCGCAGTGGAAACTGCTCATCAATCTCCGTATCGAAAGCCGAAGGTGAATAAGTGTTGCCTGCGAGATCATATTAGAATGATTTAACTCGTTCAAGAGTTCTACTCAACAGTTTGTGTTAGTATTTTCTTCCTTCACTTCTCTACCAACTCCAGTGGAAGATATGGGGAGAGTCCTCCAATTCTTCTATTCTTATCAATTCAGGGCAACTCTGATAGGAAACAAGGAGTCATTTGCATGCCAGATGCTTGTGGTTCACCCCAATACCCATGACTTGGTTTTTTACACCGACTGTGAGTATGGGGCCTATCATTTTCTTTGTTTAGAGGCAGTACTACAATCGGGGTTGTTTTCGACACTCTTTTCGACACTTTAGTGTCGAAAAAAGTGTCGAAAACAAGAAAGTGGGAGCCTCGGATTTAGGGTGTCTTAAAATGTGTCGAAGATAGTGTCGAAAATAATGTTGAAGAAAGTGTCAAAGAAAGTGTTAAAGAAAGTGTCAAAAATAATATCAAAGAAAGTGTTGAAGTAAGTGTGGAAGTAAGTGTGGAAGTAAGTGTGGAAGTAAGTGTGGTAGTAAGTGTCAAAGAATGTCCAAAATTATATTACAAACATTGGATACATTGAATATAGACATGCAAAAAAATAAAATACTAAAATTATATATATATATATATATATATATAGATAGCTTATTTGGAAATGACGACAATAGAAAATTTTATTTATAAATTGATAAATACATGATAAGAAGCACTTAGGAGAGCATTTCTAACAACTTATACAAACTGCAAATGCTCACTATCTCATTTCTAGAAATACTACCATATCTTTCACTACAATCAAATCCTGTCATGGTTGCTTTGATTGCATAATCCTAGGCAACAACAATATCCAATTTTAGCTTCTCAACCATCTATTCCAACTTCTCTCAATAATTTCAGCCTTTGTACGGAAGGTGGTCGTCATCCTCCCATATAATAGCAAAATTACCTTACAAGATTTACAAGAGTGACAAGTTAGAAAAGTATCATTGAAGCTAAATAATCAGACAATATCAATCATCCTCACACTCCATATACCTCCAAAAACAAGAACAAGATCAAATCGAATAAAGACCTACACATAGAGAAAACTTCAAAAAGCACATGTTGCTCCCATTGGACCACATAGAATGGAAAATTAAAACCTTAAAATTATGCCTAAAATGTAATTGCACAAAGCATCCTAGAATTTGAAGCTCAAATATTAACATAACGCAATAAAAACCCGAGCTCCTACATATCTAAATCAATGTGACTAAAAATACATTGACAACAAGTTAAGGCAGGCAAATCCTAAAACAAATTGATAATAAAATGATTTGGAAAAAATACCACTGGTCCAAACCATAAGGCTCAAATATGTGTCATGGTGAACACCATGTAATGACACCATACATGTTATGACACCATATTTTACATGTATGGTGTCATATTTGAACACCATATTGAAATAACCTCCAAATGCAAGATATTAGTTATAGAATCTTCAATCCAAAGGTGTGAGTCTTGCGACACTTTAATCCAATTTTTGTATTCTATAGAGTATATTACATGTCTATATATACGATTATCGATTGACATTAAAGGGTTAACACGAACCTGATGAACTTATGGTAGTGTGATCTTGTGATCTTGGTGGTGCGGATTGTTTGGTTGAGCTTCCAAATTCTCAGTGTGCATGTGCCCATCATGCATGCAAAGAGCATCCATGGAGTGCATGGAATGCACATAGGGATCCCATCAAAATGTGGAACACCATAGGACTGGCATTAGAAACAAACCTAATATCATCACATAAATAACACCATATTGGCTCAAACGATATGGCATAAATTGCAGATCATCGTGTCTCTAGGTTAGAAACTCACCTAATTGTTTCAATGATGGGCACAATACTCCTCTCGCCTAAAACATCGTGCTGCAGCAGCTCATCCAGGTCGCCGATGCCCTGCTCCTCTTTGCGGTAACATTCCTCCAAACCCTCCCTCATTCTTGGTACTAGAATCTCAAGTTGATACTAACGGAAAAAATAGATTTACAGCTCGTCTAGCACTGACATCCCCAGTTTAGCAGCAGCCGCCAACTTGGAGGTAAGGACAGGGGTATCAGGCACGCTATGTTCCGATAAAATGACATGCTAGTCCCACACCTACCAAAACTTGCTTCAAACAGCACAAACAGGCTTATCCCAGTGTTCCGAGTTCCTACACAATCTCCGTCCTCATACATGATCTGTAAGTTTCCGAACTTAGCAATAGTCAAGTTCTAGAGAGACAGTAAAAACATGACAGGATCACTTCGAAGATTACTTAAGTGAGTAGAGAAAGTGGAGAAGAGAATTAGAGTGATCACCGGGATTGTGCGAAGGGTACGAACCTCGCAGGCTGGAGTGCCTCTTGGCTGGTATAGCTTTAACGGGAGAAGATGAAGACATGGAATCGCACCCAAGTTTGTAGGCCATGATGATGCTGATGGTGTTCGGACTGTTGCCGGTGATCGTTGACGCAGCGGTAGTTGAGTATGATTGGACTGTAGACTACATGTCTGCTTCCCTAGATTGCGTAAAGAAACTAGTTCTGAGTATCAACCAGCAATTTCCATTGCTGATGATCCATGTTGTGGAAGGTGACACGCTCGTGGTCCACGCCACGAATGCCATTCCCACTGAAGGGGTTGTCCTCCATTGGCACGGAATCCACCAGGTAGCATACTCTGCACCAGCACTAGTTCTAGATTTAGATGCAATGTTGAGGACTATCGCTAGAATCCATCGCTTCACAAAAAACTGGTCAAAAAACAAAAGAAAACCATGCAAGGTCATAATCTCCCTCATACAAAATTTTCTGAACAACAAATCATACAAACTCCTCACACAATCTCGCAGGAAGAAAATGACCCTAAATCTTCAGAGACACTGAACCCTAATTCGTCCCAAAACCCTCAAATTCAAGCGAATTCATGTCACTAGCAGAAAATCAATGACCCTAAACCTTCGCAAATCCTAAACCGTAATTCGTCCCTCAACCCTCAAATTCAAGGCACTAGCTTCACATCTCAGGGTAATCAACCGGGTTTACATTCTTCTAAACTCTCCCTCATTCTTAGACAAAATAATTGTACACAAGGACCTGATATTTCACCGCAACACAAACCACTTCGCCCTTCTTTTCCCGGCTGTTTGCAGCATCACTTCCATCTGTGAGCAACCCATAAAGATTGATATCACAAACAACTTATGAAGTAACAACAAACGTCACACAACAAATACAATAAGTACAAGGCAGGGATTTCCGAGAGTGACCAGTATCGAATCTTTCAGGCTCAAAACCGCCAGAATAAGTGGAACGAATGCTTGCATCCTTGTGTGAAAGAGCTCGCCATCTTAGAAATTCAACGCTATAGCTAGAAAAACCATGGAATAATATCCAGTTCACAAAGCTCACACTCTCGGCAATACAATGCTACATCTTAAGAGCAACCCGTCTGTTGTTGCCCGATTCCCATATGGTGCCCTTCTCTCGTATACTTTATCCCAAAATACGAACTCTCCAACAATGGATCATGTAACCCTTAAACGACGGAGCCTATGACCGTGGCATCAATCTAAATTTTCAATCAACTGTATGCTCTAGTTTCTCATCAAATATAAGTGGGTTTTTTTTTAAAAAAAATTCAGAGATGAGATCATATGTCTCAATTATGTTATGAAAATCACAGATTTTTTTGTGGATATTTGAATTTATTGTGATCTTCTAAAGAAAAAGTGAAGAAAATTCATATTAAATACAAATTATGCTAAAAAATTCTGAAATTTTCACCAAAGGTGAGCATTATAGTGCCAAAACTTGTAGTGTAATTGAAAGTTCCGTGTTCAGCTAATATTAGAACCACGGTTATAGGTCCAAGTTCAAATTGCAATAACTTAATCAACTTTACGTATTTTTTTAATTTTCAAAATGGTATGAAAACTAGACATCATCAGCTTCATTTCACTAGTTAAACTCAAATTCAAAAATATCATTTTGATGGCTTGAATTCAAATCTAGAGCTAAAGCTAGAAATTTCTCAATTTCACTGTATTGAGATCCGTGTTACAAACATTTTCTTTCTGAGATAAAACATGATTACCTCAATGAGGCCAGTTTCATCATCATCCAATGCTTATACATACGAGGAACTCCCCTAAAAAAAATTTAAATGAAAAGCAATTGTTTACGTCGATTATCATCCAATAATGTCATCCGAGAAGCCAATTTCTGGCTGCCTTGGCATTTAAGGGTTAAGGAAAGAGACAAATTAGAAACTTTTAAGTATTTTAAAGATATTTTCTGGTGAAAGACGTGAAGGTTTCAATCTCAATCCAAGTGATTTCATAAATTTTTGATGAAAATAAAATTAGTTTTAGATTTTCAAAGTGTGTTGCCAATCTAGTCAATTGCTGCCACCACGTACCCCTATTAGCGATGGCTAAAAGTCAAGGATATTATTCAATAGTAAGCCTTAATTTGGAGCCAATAAGGAGTGAATGGAATGGTAATGTCGTGAATGTGGGCTGGAATTGAAACCAAATATAGGGTCGCAGTGTTAGAAAGGTAGTCATGTTAGGGGGTATATCCCTTTGATGATATAAAAATTGGTTGATATATACCATATCTCAAGGTTGGGTTTGGCATTAGATCATTCTAAAAATAATTTCTATTATTTTTGGAAATTTTTCTTCAAAAATGTCAAATTTTTAATATAGTGAAAAGATGGATTTGAAGGATATTTCTTTTTAGAACTTTGCAGTACTTTTATTTTTAGAAATGATTTTTTTTGGCACAAGAGTGCCCAATCTAACCCTCAGGAACGGTATGTAGGACACATGGATATTTTTTTTAATATTTGAGACAATTCTAACAAACACATTTCACACTACATGCATGCCATGTGTTCAAAGTATGAGCACAAGTCTTCGACACTATGTGCATGTGTGTGTGAAGCACGAAGATAGGTTTTGGACCCTTTCTTCGACATTTTATTTACACTTTTTTCGACACTTGCTTGTAATATGTACAAGTTTTTGAAATATGTTGTAATACGCACAAGTTTTCAACACTTTTTTGCCACTTGCTTGTCACATGCACAAGTTTTTAAAAACAAGTTGTAATATGCACAAGTTTCCGACACTTTTTCAACACTTGCTTGTAATATGCACAAGTTTTCAAAAACATGTTCTAATATGCACAAGTTTCCGACACTTTTTTCGATACTTGCTTGTCATGTGCACAAGTTTTCAACACTTTTTTTTTGACACTTGCTTGTAATATGCACAAGTTATTAACACTTTTTTCAACACTTGCTTGTGATATGCACAAGTTTCCGACACTTCTTTCGACACTTGCTTGAAATTTGTACAAGTTTACAAAAATATGTTATAATATGCATAAGTTTTAGACACATTTTTCGACACTTGCTTGTGATATGCACAAGTTTTCGACACTTTATTCGACACTTACTCGTAATATGCACAAGTTTTCGACACTTTTTCAACAATTCACAAAAATTGTCGAAAAAATAGTGTCGAAAAGAGCCCAATTTGTAGTAGAGAGGCACCCGCTCATTTCTCGGCGGACAAGTCGGGTTGTAGATCATCTTATCAATTACCAGCACACGAATCTAGTGTGTTTACTTCTGTGGATTTTTAACAAGTCTACTTGGCTTCTGATCATTCACTAACATGAGCTTGTCTACCGTATGCATCCTGTACGCTTTGTGCTCAGTGACTTATGCTTCTCCAATACTACCTTGTCCAGGTCATAAATTCTCTCACGTCTAGTTCGTTCGGCAGAGACTGCAAATGCACTTCTTTAACTTCAACTGCAAGTACTCATTTAGCTCTTCTTGGAACGTAGAAAAGGATGTTCGTTCAACAAGTAACTTGAATTTACATCGACAAAATTTCTAAATATTCACAAAAAGCTTACAGACCACTTACTCGTCTCATGTCAACCGCGTCTACTGACTACCATGCCCCGAGATTCGCATATCGAGGAGCTATCGTCCTCGGCGAAAATGAAGGCGTAAGTATCTCATTCTATAACATGCTCATTACTTACTCCGTCTCAAACTAGCTATAATTCTTCCTAGAAGGGATACCTTTGCTTCTTGAGCAGGCTCATCAGCAGCCTCATCAGCAGCCTCAGTAACGAGCCACCCAAGCTGAGGAGCCACAGCGTACGTGTCCTTGTCAACAGTGACCCCGACGAGCCCACCACGCAGCAACATGGCGTACTTCGAACTGAAATACTCCCAAGTGAACGGCGTCTCCGACAACCCGGATGGAAAATCCACCGGGTCCAACCGCACGTTGCTGCCCTCCCCCATCGCCATAGGATTCACCTTCTTGTTGACGTACAAGAACAGCGCCCCAATCCAGCCAGAAACCGTGGTGACTTCCCCGGATCCAAATGCACCATGCTCCAGGAAGATATCGTTCCAGAACTTGGCGTCCACCTCGTTGTCGAACGCTCGCTCGAAGTGAGTGAGGATGGAGTCAAGCTGCACGCGCCACGGAGCCAGCTCGAGCTCGTCGAGGAGGGCGAGAGAGGATCTCAGCTTCTGCCAGTCCTCCTTGGTGCCAGTCAGCTCCACGGTGGGGATCCCGCACCTGGTCGACACTCGATACTCGAAGTAGCTCTTCACGACGTCCATGAAAACTATTGCGTGGGCCACCTCCGCCATCGCATCCGTGGTGCTGAACCGTGTCTCCAAGGCCTGGAGTGCGACCTTCCCACTCAGCTTCTCCGCGATCAGGGGCGGGAACTTGCACGCCGTGGCGCCCCAGTTGTTATCAGGTGCGCCGCGCCGGAGGCTGTCGTCACGGACCGATAGGATTACTTTCCCCTGGTGGCTCACGAAGACGGCGCGGTGCTTCTCTGGGTCCTGGCTCACGTTCGTCGCCACGCCTTGCAGGATGGTGTTCCAGATGACGTCGGGGGAGAGCACCAAGGGCAGGTGGAAGCTGAAGGCGAGGTACACCGCGGAGAGAAGCGGGTTCTTGGTGCCCAGGTAGTTGTTCACGAACTGCGCGTGGTGGCGGTGCGAGAACCCCTCGATCCGCTTCGCACCGGCCAGTGCGCGCGCTTGCTGCTCGCCAGTGGAGGCCTGGGTTTTGAGTCGCTGGACCCATTCCAGGTCCGGCTTCACTTCGTTCACCTTGAACTGCACCATCCTGTTCGCGAATCACTGCAATCAGGCCACTTGTCCGATGAATGAGCAACAACTCTGAAGCTAGAACTAGCGCTCGGTACCGCACTCTACCACTTGCCGGAACGGTTCTCTCGTCTGTCTGGACGAGAGCAACCGACGAACAGGTGGCTTGTCTGATGGACGAGCAAGAACTCTGAAGCTAGATTTCAGTTCAATTAGCTGAACTCTTCAAGATTGCAAGATCAGCCAATTCCCTGCCCAAGGCTTAAACAACTGAATCGCACGCCTTCACATCGGACGTTGGACGAACAAGAAGTCTGAAGCTGATCTGAGTGTAAGATGCCGAACTCTAAGTATGCATCTCTAAGAATGCATCAGGCTTGCAGGATCAGCAGTTACCTATTCTCTCGTCAGTCGCGACTCGAGCAATCGCCAAGCTCAGGTCCCTTATCCGATGGCTGACGAGGAGTGGACAAGAAACTCACTCCGAGCTGCCAAACTCGACCACAATCTTAACGTTGCAGTATAACCGGCACTTGAATCGCCAACCCACTCCGTGGAATGCTCTACAGATTGATCTTGTTTCTGCTCTAGATGAAGCGGTATACATAATCCACTGCAATGAACGAGATTAGAACTAATCCTTTGGCAGACTTTGGGGCTTAAGGCCCGACATAGAGACACGCGATCATTGTGTCTGATAAAATATTTGCTCCGATTGCCTGCGAGCGATTGAGCAAGGAACAAATGTGCCATGCTGCGCTCGTTGTGGAACTTGGAAGTGAAGAAATGCGAGACTGGGTCTCCGAACTCATCCCCTCGAGTACCAAGGAACCCTTTGGGAGACAAAATTTCTCACTCTGACTGCAATCGTCTTTCAATCCGTTCGGTCAAAATTTACAAACGGTACACCAGATCATCTCATAGAAGTTTAGAAGAAGATCCCACGATTACATCGTCAACAAGTTCATTATGGCTAATTCAGATCAATGGGGTAAAGATTTATCTTGATCCAATAGAGATTAACCCCAAAAGGTCCAAGTGTACCTATGGGGTACAATTTTTTTCACTTTGACTGTAACTATCTTTCACTTTGACTGTAATTATCTTTCAATTCGTATCGTCAAATCTCACAAAATTTCAACCACATCATTTCATACAAGTTTAGATGGAGATCCTACGGTTTCATTCTCAGAAATTTGATCTATGCAGATTATAATCAACGAAGTAGAGATTCCTCTAAAACGCCTTTGGCCATTAGGGGTTCAGTGTCTGAAGTACGACCGCAAGTGCAGTGGCACATGTAGGATTGTAGGTGGCACACGGTGGTGCTATGGTTTTCTGTCATTGAAACACTACAATGCTCATGTGAAACTTGTGTGCCATGATATGTGAGCTTTCATCAATTTATTTACTATAACTTTGATTTGATGAATATTGCAGAGCCAATGCAAAGGTAATTGGCCTTCTTTGATTCTAAACCTGTACTGTGAAAACTGCGTAAGAAACACATGTATGGACTTCTTTGGTTGATCGTGATGTTATCTTCAACAAAATGAAGCATTCCCTTGGGTAACCCTGAAATTTCTTTGACAGTTTCACACCAAAAACATTTCAAAACTCCGGATTTTACTACAATGAGAAACCAAGGCTTTTAGTTTCAATTTCAATTGTAGAATCTCAGTTAAGACTTATTAAGTATCATACTCACAAATTTTTATAAACTTGGACCCATATGGATTGAAAGGTTTTAGTGTTTGAACTAGAGAAAAGGGTTCATTTTCTTCCGTGTGATGAGTGGATGAGGAGACTTTGACTTCACTTGGTGTCCAGTTTTTGTACAACCCAAGGTCTAAAGTCATTACCATCATATCAAGCATGGTATTAGTTCCTTGTACACCAATGTTTAGAGGTAGAGAAGATGTCTAGCATATTCAAAAAAGTTGTGCAAGGAGTGGAGGTTCAAAAACTCCCAATTCACTTTTTTATTTTTTTTGAACCGAATATGTTGAACAATGAGCATCCAAGCGGTCAATAGGAAGTTTAACACCACATCTTGTAGTACAAAAAATAAAAAATAGAGAATATATAGATCTTTAAGTTTTATGTGGATAAGATGTATATTTGGTACACTGCCCGACAATGTGTGAAAATGTTTAATCTTTGTATAAATGCTATTTTTCACTAAAGACAATAATCGTCTTTTGACATTGAAAATGAAATATTATTATTTAGTAATGTTGACCATCTCACATTCAATAGAGTCATTGCGTCATCTGTTGCGTTGTTGCATCATCTGGCAGTTATGGTGTCAAAAGTGTGCCTTTGATTTAAGGAATGGAGACTTCTATGTCGATGTGGGCATGACAAATGACTATTCAAGTTGAGACGGACGCTTAGAAAGTATTGACCAAATACAACAAAGGGCAAATAGAGGTCTACAAAACAACAACAAAAAGAAGAAGCCTTCAAAAAATTTGTGGAGTGTTGGAGGGATGTTCTATCGGTGAGAGCCCAACCTTTGCTAGAACATCGTTCCATACGAGGACTTTCTACCCCCTGACCTAGCTAATAGATATAGATCCTTTCATTTAGATCTTTCTCAACCAAGCTTTCCAGACTCATATCCTTCCACAACCTTTACGACTCGTTTCCGTCCCCATTGAACCCCAAACAACTAGATTTTGAAGAATGTATGTTTATGCCGAATTTCATGCAAAGGATATCATGGCTATCATTATTCGGGACTTAAAGTCTAAAAGTTGACATCTGAAGAAGGAACCTAGAGTCGGAGGACGTGATCCTTCTTCTTGATTCATTACAATCTGCTTCTAAACTTTACAACGAGACCAATTTTAGGGTTGGTAATTCTCAAGGTTGGAGTCCTTTTTTGGCTGATCAGGACCTTGGTCAAGCTATGGTTCTTTTGTCCTGCACCTCTCATGGCCTCTTCTTTCTTAAGACATTTATCATCTTTAAGAAGTAGGTCGTCAAGTTCTTGTTGACAAGCCACAGGTTCTTCCCCTCTTGTAGTGCCTCTGCATTGTTCATTTTGGAGAGTGTTTTTTCGCTTGTGAGCCTGATTGCCATTTTTTCTTCTATTCATTTCTCGGAAGTGTTTCTTTTTGCTCGTGAGCCTAATTTGCGTTCACTTTTGATGGAATTTTTCTTAGGATTTTTCTTGTTTTACTTCCTTGCTCTTTGCTTGGATGTTATTTTTTCTTCCTCCGCTTGATATCATTGCTTTGGCCTTTGTCTCTGGGTCTTGTTGTGTCTAAGCTCTTTCCCATTTTGCTTGTGGCCCTCGGGCTTCTTATTTTCTCCACTTTCCTTTGATATATCCTAAATCGGGTCTTTTCAGCGCACATTCAATAGAATGTACTAGCAAAAGTTTTTGGAGTTGCCCAAAGTGACCGCACTTGGAAAGTTTTCTTTAAGATAGCATAACTTTTCTCTAGAAGTCCAATGAGAATAAGAATTATATTCCTATGAACCTCTTGTCTTCTTACATCTTTGTACAAAATTTCAAGAATTATAAGTATAAATTACAACCATGGGACCGTGCCCAAGAATTGCAAAAGTCCAGTTCGGAACTTTTATCGTTTTGGGGTTGAAACAAAACATATATAAATTTATTACCTTCCATAAATAATCCATGACCAAATTTGACCTCTAATTGGACGGTTGTCTTTGGATTCCTCTCTTTACACTCAGCAAGTGTTGCTCCAAGCCACAGCCTCGGATGGGTCTACCCTTTTAATGGCAAGGGGATCTTTGGGGCTTACCTAATAGGCCCTACTATGGTGGGGGGGTCTAGTGGCATATTCAATGCTAAATTTGGAGCCGTAGGGATGAGATTTCCCATTATAGAATCAATCATGGTGATTTGAACACCATTGGAGGGTTTTGATTTATTAAAAGGGGCTCACCAACATAATAGTAGGAGGTAACTTTAGTTATCCCCTTTCAAGCCTGCAACCTGGTACAACACTTGTTGGAGGTATTTTAGGTAGAAGAAATCATAACCGCACCCATATCTAAGACGGTTATATGAAGTACGCATGAAATGGTGAAGTATGATACAAAAAAATCAACATAAATCTCATAAACTTGAAACTAGAAATATTGAGGAGCTCAACATTGGATCATGAAGGTGTGCAACTTTGGCTTGCTCCACCTCACTTGAGCTTGTTAGTGGTGGCCTTGCTCAATAGTCTCAATAGGTCAATGCGGTTTTAGATGACATGTATGTGTCTACTAACCTATGTACAGTGGACATAGACTAAGTGGTGGAACAAACAGACACTTCATTCACGCCAGCCTCCATCACAAGGAGGATAGGCTAGGAAACCACCTGAGTAAACAACGTTGGTTTACAAGGTCTTTCCCTTCTAAAAGTCGTGAAATCGAAGGTTGTAAAAATGTGACCATTACGACTTCATTAAGTGGAAAAGTATCTCATAATCGCCCAGGGCGAATTGACCCCCTCATTGGTACATACCCGAGGGGGCCACAAGGTGATGGTGCCAAACCTGACCCCTATTTTGTTTTTGGATGGAGCCCTATATATAGGAAGGGAGGGCCGGCAATGATAAACAATGGCCGTGGGCCTCAAATTTGTCAAAGAAAATCCAAAAAAAGCCTCTGGACCCCCCAAAATAAGAGGGCTAGAGAAACGACCACATGCAATTAAGAGGGGGCCCACCTCGGGCAAGTATTAATGAGGGGGTCAATTTGCCCACGGCCTCAAACACTATCCAAGGGTTTTTTACCACATGTCCACTGGTAAACTCTCCACAAGCACATCATGGTAAAGTATCAACCTTTACAACCAAGTTGTCAGGGCCCACAAACCCAAAAAGGTTTCCGTCTAAACCGCCTTAGGTGCCTGAAACTTCAAGTAAGGATGCATGTGCGTCGACAAACTTCTCTACCGACTCGAGTGGAAGATATGGCGAGAGTCCGCCAATTCTTGGTGTAAGCGTTCGCAGCACCTAAGAGGGGATGAACTGGATGAGGATGGATCTCTGTCTTTGTCGCCCCGTAGATCCCGAATCATGCGGATTCCGAACCTGCAGATAGGGTATTGACAGGGTGTTGACCCAAACCCCCTATTCGTTCACTTGCTTATTCACTCGCTCTATGATCGCTCTCCCCCGCAACGCGTTCCACCTTTGACGTCCGTTCGCCATTCCCACGTTGTGATCTGTGAGGGGGTTGCGATTTCGCCATTGTTTCAGGGGCTGCATTGTGAGGCGGAGTGTTAGGGTGTGGAATTGGCGGGGGTGATGGTGGCATGAGACGGCGGGACGGATCAAACAGCCAATAGCGGGTACGCGGGCGTGGCGCGGCGGGTTCATCTTCGCCTGCCGCTCGCTTCTCGAGCTTGCCGCATCGTTGTAGCCCTGTGCCGCTCCTTGGCTGTTCATTTGCGGCATCTCTTGTTCGTTCCCGTGCTGCGTCGCCGTTGCTGTGGTGGTTCGATCGCTCGCGTGTTCGAGGCGCTCGGTTGGATCGAGGTTGCCAAACGTCTGGCGACGAGATAGAGAGGAGTAGGTGTGAAATTGTGCGCGGCAGCTAGGGTTGGAGGGCGGAACATGCGAGTGTGTGCCGTCGACATGGCGTCCAAGAGGATTCTGAAGGAGTTGAAAGATCTGCAGAAGGATCCGCCGACATCATGTAGCGCCCGTGAGCTCCGCGTCGTTATTTTCTATTTTTGGTGCGGATGTTGTTTGGTTTGGTGCCAGTACTTCTATGATGCGGCATCCGCTGCGACCCAGTCCATCGCGAGAATACTGTTCTCGAGGCGATCTGCACACGCTACCTTAAACCCTTAACCTACCCTCAACCTTGGCTCCTGAGACAACGTTTAAACCCTGGCTCCTCCTCAAACCTTATAGTTCACTTTTGATTCTTGTATGTTTGTTGTAAACCTTGGCTATCACTATTGTTGCAGCTGGAGTTTTGGATAATGAGCTTGGATAATGTGAACTACCGTAGCAGTGTGTTTCTATGCTACTGTAAACTCCAGCTTAATTTTTTTGTTTTTTTGTTTTTTGGTTTTTTTGTGTTTGATTGATGGCCTCGCAGTTGCCATGGATGGCTCCGTCGTGCGTGTCACGGGTTTGAATGCGAAGTTCCATTCCGACTCCTTTGCTGTGATGCCGCATTTGTGGCATCACAACTTTTTTTTGTCTTCAATTTTCTTTAACAATACCCTATCTGCCGATAAATTACATGTGCATTTGTTTTTGGCTAGACAATGCAGACAATGACGTGGAGGAAGAGAAGAACGACAATGAGATAGATGACGCGGAGGAAGAGGAAGAGGAGGAGGAAGTAGAGGAGGAGGAAGAAGATGAGGACGAAGACGAGGACAATGAGGATATTTTTTATTTTGGGTATTTTTTTCCCAGTTGGGCAGACAAATCTAACAAGCTCAAGTACGTGAAGGAGAGGGTGGCAACACAATTGGCCGTTAGGGCCGCGTTCTAGTGGTTCTCTATGTAGTGACATTTTGTGTTTTATATATTAGTTTGTACTGGGATAGGGTATTGACAGGGATATGGTACTCGCGGTATGTAATACCCTATCTGAGTATAATGGTCGCAGTCTACAAAAATTGACTGAAGCTGGCATAAATGGATTCTCACAATGCAAAGACAATACCCTATCCACACTCATTCTTTGGTGGAGAACACCATGGAGGTGTTGTAAGCAAATTAAGTTTTAAAATGTTGCATTTGTTTGAAGTTTTGAATAACAATTAAGTGCATTGAAGGGATTTGAACCAGTTTTTTTCTTTACTTTTAAAAATTGTTTAGAATTTTTTTAAAACCTATAACTATGGTGTTTTATTCTAATACATCCAAAAAACTCGAATGATACAACGATTTCCATCTGTACAACCAAATTGAATGTGCATGATAATATTTCATATACCCCTTCACGTGTAAAAGGGTGCATGCAAAAATAGAAAATGGAATAAAATATTTGAGAGCGTAAGAATAGTTTTATTTGAAATGTAAAACGAAGCAAATGAAAAAAAAAAAGAAAAAAGATTGAACAAAATATGTGTAAGAGTATAAACAGTTCTATTTAAATTTTAAAGCAAAGTGAATGGAAAGGAAAAAAATAAAATAAAAATTGAACGAAATACGTGTAAGAGTATAAATAGTTCTATTTAAATTTTAGAGCAAAATGAATGGAAAGGAAAAAATAAATAAAAAATTGAACGAAATAAGTGTAAGAGTATAAATAGTTCTATTTAAATTTTAAGCAAAGTGAATGGAAAGAAAAAAGAAAAAGAAAAGGATTGAACGAAATATGTGTAAGAGTATAAATAATTTTATTTGAATTGTAAAGCAAAGTTAATGGAAAAAAAACACAAAAAAGAAAAAAAGAAAAAAAGTATTCAATGAAATACATGTAAGTAAATAAATAGTTCGATTTAAATTTTAGAGCAAAGTGAATGGAGAGGAAAAAAAGAAAAAAAAGATTTAACGAATGAGCAAGTGAACGAAGAGGGGTTTCGGTCAACACCCTGTCAATACCCTATCCACAGGTTCAGGATCCACATGGTTCGGGATCTACGGGACGATGGAGTCAGGGATCCATCCTCATCCAGTTCATCCCCTTGTTAGGTGTTGCGAACCGTTGCCCCAATTCTTGTTTACTTATCAATTCATGGTAACTCTGATAGGAAACAGGGAGTCAATTGCATGCCAGATGCTTGTGGTTCATGCAAACACCCATGACTTGGTTTATCACACCGACTGTGAGTATGGGCCCTATCATTTTCTATGTTAAGAGGTACTTAATCTTTTCTTGGCGGACAAGTCGGGTTGCACATGGTCTTATCAATTATCAGAACACAAATCCAGTGTTCACTTCTGTGAAATTTTAAGAAGTCTACTTGGCTTCTGATCATTCACTCACATGAGATTGTCTACCGTATACATCCTGTACGTTTTGTGCTCAGTGACTTATGCTTCTCCAATACTACCATGTCCAGGTCATAAATTCTCTCAGCTCTAGTTCATTCAGCATAGTTGCGAATGCAGTACCTTATACTTCAATTGCATGCACTCATTCAGCTCTTCTTCGAACGTAGAAATGGATGTTCGTTCATCAAGGAACTTGAATTTACATCGCCAAAATTTCTTCATATTTACAGAAAGCTTACAGACCACTTACTCGTCTCGTGCCAAGCTCGTCCACTGACTACCTTACCTTGAGATTCGCATATTGAGGAGCTACCGTCCTCGGCGAAAACGAACCCGTAAGTATCTCACACTATGACATGCTTATTACTTACTCCGTATCAAATAGGCTATGATTCTACCTAGTAGCCATTCATTTCCTTCTTGAGAGCAGGGTCATCAGCAGCCTCAGTAACGAGCCACCCAAGCTGAGGAGCCACAGCGTACGTGTCCTTGTCAACAGTGACCCCGACGAGCCCACCACGCAGCAACATGGCGTACTTCGAATTGAGATACTCGCCATTGAACGGCGTCTCCGACAGTCCCGATGAAAAATCCACCGGGTCCAACCGCACGTTGCTGCCCTCCCCCATCGCCATAGGATTCACCTTCTTGTTGACGTACAGGAACAGCGCCACAATCCAGCCAGAAACCGTGGTGACTCCCCCGGATCCAAATGCACCATGCTCCAGGAAGATATCGTTCCAGAACTTGGCGTCCACCTCGTTGTCGAACGCTCGCTCGAAGTGAGTGAGGATGGAGTAAAGCTGCACGCGCCACGGAGCCAGCTCGAGCTCGTCGAGGAGGGCGAGAGAGGATCTCAGCTTCTGCCAGTCCTCCTTGGTGCCAGTCAGCTCCACGGTGGGGATCCCGCACCTGGTCGACACTCGATACTCGAAGTAGCTCTTCACGACGTCCATGAAAACTATTGCGTGGGCCACCTCCGCCATTGCATCCGTGGTGCTGAACCGTGTCTCCATGGCCTGGAGTGCGACCTTCCCACTCAGCTTCTCCGCGATCAGGGGCGGGAACTGGCACGCCGTGGCGCCCCAGTTGTTGTCGTCGTCACAGACTGAGGGTTACTTTCCCCTGGTGGCTCACGAAGACGGCGCGGTGCTTCTCTGGGTCCTCGCTCACATGCGTCGACACGCCTTGCAGAATGGTGTTCCAGATGACGTCGGGGGAGAGCACTAAGGGCAGGTGGTAGCTGAAGGCGAGGTACACCGCGGAGAGAAGTGGGTTCTTGGTGCCCAGGTAGTTGTTCACGAACTGCGCGTGGTGGCGGTGCGAGAACCCCTCGATCCGCTTCGCACCGGCCAGTGCGCGCGCTTGCTGCTCGCCGGTGGAGACCTGGGTTTTGAGTCGCTGGACCCATTCCAGGTCCGGCTTCACTTCGTTCACCTTGAACTGCACCATCCTGTTGGCGAATCACTGCAATCAGGCCACTTGTCCGATGAATGAGCAACAACTCTGAAGCTAGATCTAGTGCTCGGTAGCGCAGTCTACCACTTGCCGGGACGGCTCTCTCGTCTGTCTTGACTCGTGCAACCGACGAACATGTGGCTTGTCTGATGGACGAGCAAGAACTTGAAAGCTAGCTTAAGAACTCGTCAAGATTGATTCTGCTCTAGATGAAGCGGTAATATAATCCACTGCAAAGAGCGAGATAAGAACTAATCCTTTGGCAGAGTTGGGGTTCAAGGCCCGACATAGAGACACATGATCTTTGTGTCTGATAAAATATTTGCTCTCATTGCCTGCGAGCGACTGAGCAAGGAACAAATGTGCCATGCTGCGCTCGTTGTGGAACTTGGAAGTGAAGAAATGCGAGACTGGGTCTCCAAACAAATCCCTCAAGGACCAAGGGACCCTTTGGGAGACAAAATTTCTCACTCTGACTGCAATTGTCTTTCAATACGTACGGTCAAAATTCGCAAAATTTCAACCACATCATCTCATACAAGTTTAGAAGAAGATCCTATGGTTACATTCTCAGAAATTTGAATTTCGCAAATTACAATCAACGAAGTAGAGATTCCTTTAATACGCCTTGGGCCATTAGGGGTTGAGTGTCTGGAGTACGACCGCAAGTGCTGTGGCATAGGTAGGATTGTAGGTGGCACACAGTGGTGCTATGGTTTTCTGTCATTGAAACACTACAATGCACATGTGAAACTTGTGTGCCAGGATATGTGAGCTTTCATCAATTTATTTACGATGATTTTGAATTGATGAATATTGCACAGCCAATGCAAAGATAATTGGCCTTCTTTGATTCTAAACCTATACTGTGAAAATTGCGTAAGAAACACATGTATGAACTTCTTTTGGTGATGGTGATGCTGTCTCCAACAAAAAGAAGCATTCCCTTAAGTAACCCTAAAATTTCTTTGCCAATTTCACACCAAAAACACTTCAAAACTGCGGATTTTAGTGCAATGAGAAAGGAAGGCTTTTAGTTTCAATTTCGGTTGTAGAATCTCAGTTAAGACTTATTAAGTACTATAGTCTCAAAATTTTATAAACTTGAACCCATACGGATTAACCCCTAAAAGCCCAAGTGTACTTGGGGTGTACGTTTTGGATTTTGGGCATGTACCTTTGAGTGGAAAAAATACTCCGATTCTTATGAAAATTCTACACTACATTGTCCTT
Source organism: Bryoerythrophyllum caledonicum (assembly GCA_963971425.1). Classification (NCBI taxonomy): domain Eukaryota; kingdom Viridiplantae; phylum Streptophyta; class Bryopsida; order Pottiales; family Pottiaceae; genus Bryoerythrophyllum; species Bryoerythrophyllum caledonicum. The sequence goes on along the minus strand of OZ020526.1, from coordinate 10,611,338 downwards.
GATGAAATCTATATGGGGAATTTTTCAAATTTGATTTTGGACTTTTGGTTCAAAATTTATTAGCCTTCAAAGGTCAAAATGGGGAGTCTGGACTATAGGGGCAGCCATGTCAAACAATGCAATTTGAGGAGAAAAATGGGGCAAAATTTTGGGACAGAAAGGGCGAGGAAAGGAGTCCAGACTTCTATGCACGAAGTCCAAGTAGAAAAATCTTTGAAAATTATTAAAAGAATTATTAAAATTATTTTAAAAAAACAGCAAACAACCAGCCGTCAGGTAGCCTGCCAGGGTCCTGCGCCAAAAGCGGGCTCGCCAATTTTTTATTTTTTTATTTTTTAATTTTTTTTAATTTTTTTTAATTTTTCATATTTTTTCCCGTCGAGTTGCAAGGCCTGAGGGTGGTCAACAACGGGACAAATTGGCCACCCAATTTCAAGCACTGCCCTTTCCCATAATGCTTTATTTATTCCATATATTCATGAAAATTATGGATTTTACTAATTTTAGTCGTTTCTTTTTCTAAAATTAGTTTAAAAATACATTGAAAGTTTCCACCATTGGGATTCTCAAATGCAACAACTTATATGAAACAAACAATTTCATATCACTTATGTAGTAATTGTCATCATTTTGTGCCCCCTTTCACTAAAGTGTATATTTCTACATCTATTACCCCTCGAATTGAACTCAAATTTTGCACACAAATAGCTAACAACATATAAGTCATATTGGTAAAAGATTTGATCACATTTCAAAGTAAAAACTAGAAGATATGCCTAGTCAAAGTAGGTTGACCTTGCCGGGCAAGGGGGAAAAATACTTTTCTTTGCACTTCAAACGCTATAATCTTCACATCTGTGCGGTGGATTGCAACCAAATTTGTATTGTAAGTTCATATATGTGTCTATTTTAAGATTGCATGGTTAAAAGTCTAAAATTAGACTTTAATGTTAGAATTCGTTGCCACTTGTTGATGATGGCAGTTTTGGAGTGTTTCATGAGGGAAAATGCCTTGGGCTTTTAGGGGTTAAGAGATTGTTATAATTGTGTTTGAAATAGAGAAAAGGGTTCATTTTCTTCCCTGCATTGAGTAGATGAGGAGACTTTGACTTCACTTGGTGTCCAATTATTGTACTACCCGAGGTCTAAACTCATTACCATCATGTCAAGCATGGTATCAGTTCCTCGTACACCAATGTTTAGAGGTAGAGTAGATGTCTAGCATATTAAAAAAAGTTGTCCAAGGAATGGACTCAGTGGAGATTCAAAAACTCCCAATTCACATTTTAGTTTTTTGTGAACCAAATATGTTTAACAATGAGAATCCAAGCGGTCAATAGGAAGTTTAACACCACATCATGTAGTACAAAAAATAAAAAGTAAAGAATATGAAAATCTCAAAGTTTTATGTGGATAAGATGTATATTTGGTACATTGCCCGACAATGTGTGAAAATATTTGATCTCGATAGAAATGCTATTTTTCACTAAAGACAATAATCGTCTTTTGACATTGAAAATGAAATATTATTATTTAGTAATGTTGACCATCTCACATTCAATAGAGTCATTGCGTCATCTGTTGCGTTGTTGCATCATCTGGCAGTTATGGTGTCAAAAGTGTGCCTTTGATTTAAGGAATGGAGACTTCCATGTGGATGTGGGCATGACAAATGACTATTTAAGCTGAGATGGACGCTTGGAAAGTGTTGACCAAATACAACAAGGGCAAATACATGTCTACAAAACAACAACAAAAGGAAGAAGCCTTCAGGAATTCATGGAGTGTTGGAGGGATGTTCTATCACTGAGAGCCCAACCTTTGCTAGGACATTGTTCCACACGAGGACTTTCTACCTCCTAACCTTGCTACTAGGTATATATCCTTTTGTTCAGATTTTCCTCAACCAAACTTTCTACACTCATATCCTTTTTCTTGTGAGTGAATCTTCCTCGCAACCTCTACCACTAGTTTCCGCCCCCTTTAAACTCCAAATAACTAGATTTTGAATAATGTATGTTTGTTGCCGAATTTCATGCTAAGGATCTCATGGTTATCATTATTCGCAAGGGTGAAAGCACACTACACTTGTACGAATTTCTGTCCCAGGCACAATTCATGGCAAGGTGCAAGTTTAGACTCAATTTTAGACTAGACTATTTTATATTTTGGAGGAAAAATTAGTAGGTATAGCCCTACATCTTGCATATATTGAAGATTAAGAATCAAAATATTTATTGCATAAAAAAAAAACCTTATAATAAATACAAATAAAAAATGTTTGTATTGTCCCAATGCAGAATTCACATGTTTGTACTCATTATGTGAACTTCTTGATAGCAATTTTACGTTTTAAAGAGCTATATATGATCCTCTACTCTTTGGCTACTATATTCCACTATTTAAATATGTTAATTGATAGCCAATTGACCAAAAATGTAACAAATGTGATTTTTTTGAAAAGTCCCAAAACATGAGTTTAAAGTTATTTTTTTCTAATTTGTTTTTGGAACTAGATACAAGGACTAATTATGCAGATGGGCCAACAATTGAATTTTGAAAAAAACAAATTATTTCTCCTCATTTCTTGCATTGAAGATTATACTCCCTATTTTGCCATACTTTTTTTTAAATTCTCAATGTGTGAATTGTAATTGGATGTCAATAGGTACGACAAATCCACCATGTGCACGATAGGAAAGATACCCATAAATCCACCGGGAATTTGGAGACTCCAAATATTGTACAATTTGTACAACGGCCAGGGGAGCGACCGTAGTGTGCAATCACCCGCTACTTACAGTCTAAAAGTTGACATTTGGATAAGGGTTCCGGAGTCAGAGGAGGTGATCCTTCTTCTCAGTTCATTGCAATCTGCTTCTGAACTCCACGACAAGACCAATTTTTGGATTGATAATTCTCAAGGTTGGAAATCTTTTTTGCCTGATCAAGACCTTGGTCAAGCTGTGGTTCATTTGTCCTACTCCTCTCATGGCCTTTTTCTTCTTAAGACATTTATCATCTATAACAAGTTGGTCGTCAAGTTTGTGTTGACATGCGCAAGGTTCTTCCCCTATTGCAACACCTCTCTTTTGTTCATTTTGAGGAGTGTTTTTGCTTGTGAGCCTAATTGACATTTTCTCTTCTATTAATTCATGACAAGTGTTTCTTTTTGCTCATAAGCCTAATTTGCGTTCCCTCTTGTTGTAGTTTTGCTTGGAATTCTCTTGTTTTACTTCCTTGCTCTTTGATTGGTTGTTACTTTTTCTTTCTTCGCTTGTTGTCATTGCTTTGGCCTTTGCCTCTGGCTCTTATTGTGTCTAAGCTCTTTGCCGTTTTGCTTGTGGCCCTCGGGCTTCTTTGTTTCTCCACTTTTTTTAGATATATCCTAAATTGGGTCTTTTCAGCCCTCATTCAATAGAATGTACTAGCAAAAGTTTTTGGAGTTGCCCAAAATGTCGCACTTGGAAAGTTTTTCTTGAAGATGGCATAACTTTTTTCTAGAGGTCTAGTGAGAATAAAAACTATATTCCTATAAACCTCTTGTCTTCTTACATCTTTGTACAAAATTTCAAGAATTATAAGTATAAACTACAACCATTGGACCGTGCCCAAGAATTGCAAAAGTCCAGTTCGGAACTTTTATCGTTTTGGGGTTAAAACAAAACATATATAAATTTATTACCTTCAACAGATAATCCATGACAAAATTTGACCTCTAATTGGACGGTTGTCTTTGGATTCCTCTCTTTACACTCACCAAGCGTTTCTCCAAGCCACAACCTCGGATGGGTCAACCCCTGTAATGGCAAGGGGATCTTTAGGGCTTACTTAATAGGCCCTACTATGTTGGGGGTCTAGTGGCATGTTCAATGCTAAGTTTGGGGACCGTGGTTTGAGATTATCCTTTAAAGAACCATATATGGTGATTTAAACACCATTGGAGGGTTTTTATTTATTAGAAGGGGCTCATCAACATAATAGTAGAAGGTAGATTTAGTCCCCCTCCTCTCAAACCTGCATCTAGGTACAACACTTGTTGGAGGTATTTTAGGTAGAAAGACCCCTAATTGCACCCATGTCTGAGATGGTTTTATGAAGTATGCATGAAATGGTGAAGTATGATATAAAACAATCAACATAAATCTCATAAACTTGTAACTAGAAGAAGAAGAAGAAGAACGCCGGTCTCCGAAGGAGGCCGGCGTGAATAAAGTCTCTGTTCGTTCCACCACTAAGACCATGCCCACTGGACAAGGAATTAGTAAGCTGGAACTACTTCCCTCTCTCGAGGGTAGACACTTGTAACTAGAAATATAGAGGAGCTCAACATTGGATCATGAAGGTGTGCAACTTCGGCTTGCTCCACCTCACTTCAGCTTGTTAGAGGTGGCCTTGCTCAATAGTCTCAATTGGTCGGTGCGGTTTTGGATGACATGTATGTGTCTACTAACATATGTGCAGTGGACATAGACCTAGCGGTGGAACAAAGATATACTTTATTCACGCCAACCTCCATCACAAGGAGGATAGGATGGGAAACCACCTTGATAAACAAGGTTGGCTAACAAGGTCATTCCCTTCTGAAAGTGGTGAAATCGAAGGTTGTAAAAATGTGACCATTACCACTTTATCAAGCGGAAAAGTATCTTATAAACACTATCCAAGGAACTTTACCACATGTCCACCAGTAAACTCTCCACAAGCACATCATGATGAAGTATCAACCTTTACAACCAAGTAAATTCTACATCATGGTAAAGTGTCAACCTTACTACCATGTAAATCGAAGGGCAATAATATTCATATCTTGAACTAGGTGTCCGTGCTCCACAATTCTAATCACCCGTGACCCTACTAAGAGAAGTTAAAAGTAAGAATTCACTTCAAGACCATATATTTGTCCTTCCACTTGCCCATGACAAAACATATGGGGGTACACAAGCAACCATGATCATGTGGTAAAAACACATGATTTACAAGGTGGCAAAAATTTCCTTTTTCTCATTGTCAAATGGGAAGAGGGAAATATGATACTTTTACAAGTGGAGAAATGTATGATTTCTCAAGGTGACATGAAAAGAATGTTGGCAATGACTTTCCTTTCACCTTTTACAATATCAAAAGGGAAATTATCATGCTTTTACAACCACATGCTTTATCCTACAAGTCTCCTATGTGGTAAATAGATTTTTTCAAGGTGAAATATGATCAAAAGTGGTAATTTACCTTTCGAAGTACTAGTTCTGGCAGCTCTTAAACGCTCCTATCCTTCCTCTGCATGAGAGACCTGAACTCTTCTTCAACTTCTCCAAGCATGTGTTGGTCATGCATCGCATGCCTTCTCTCTTTTACTCACTATCAGTCCCTAGAAGAGTACAAATCCGATCCAAACGATGAAATGTGGTTAGCGCAGTGGAAACCGCATCTATCTCTGTATTGAAAGCCGAAGGTGAATAACTGTTGCCCGCGAGTTCATAATAGAACGATTTAACTCGTTCAAGAGTTCTACTCAGCAGTCTGTGTCAATATTTTCCTTACTTCACTTCTCTACCGCCTCCAGTGGAAGATGTGGGGAGAGTCCTCCAATTCTTGTATTCTTATCAATTCAAGGTAACTCTGATAGCAAACAGGGAGTCATTTGCATGCCAGATGCTTGTGGTTCACGCAAACACCCATGACTTGGTTTATCACACCGACTGTGAGTATCGAGCCTATCAATTTCATTGTTTACAGGTACTCGACCTTTTCTTGGCGGACAAGTCGGGTTGCAGATCATCTTATCAATTATCAGGAAACGAATCCAGTGTCTTTACTTGTGTGGAATTTTAACAAGTCTACTTGGCTTCTAATCATTCACTCACATGAGCTTGTCTACCGCATGCATCCTGTACGATTTGTGCTCAGTGACTTATGCTCCTCCAATATTACCTGGTCCAGGTCATAAATTCTCCCACGTCTAGTTCGTTCGGCAGGGACTGCAAATGCACTTCTTTTAACTTCAACTGCATGTACTCATTTAGCTCTTCTTCGAACGTAGAAAAGGATGTTCGTTCAACAAGTAACTTGAATTTACATCGACAAAATTTCTAAATATTCACAAAAAGCTTACAGACCACTTACTCGTATCATGTCAACCGCGTCTACTGACTACCATGCCTCGAGATTCGCATATCGAGGAGCTATCGTCCTCGGCGAAAAGTAAGGCGTCAGTATCTCATTCTATAACATGCTCATTACATTCTCCGTCTCAAACAGGCTATAATTCTTCCTAGAAGGTATACCTTCGCTTCTTAAACAGACTCATCAGCAGGCTCATCAGGCTCATCAGGCTCATCATCAGGCTCATCATCAGGCATGATTCTACCTAGTAGCCATTCATTTCCTTCTTGAGGGCAGGATCATCAGCAGCCTCAGTAACGAGCCACCCAAGCTGAGGAGCCACAGCGTACGTGTCCTTGTCAAAACTGACCCCGACGAGCCCACCACGCAGCAACATGGCGTACTCCATATCGTCACAATCCCAAGTCAACGGCGTCTCCGACAACCCGGATGGAAAATCCACCGGGTCCAACCGCACGTTGCTGCCCTCCCCCATCGCCATAGGATTCACCTTCTTGTCAACGTACAGGAACAGCGCCCCAATCCAGCCAGAAACCATGGTGACTCCCCCGGATCCAAATGCACCATGCTCCAGGAAGATATCGTTCCAGAACTTGGCGTCCACCTCGTTGTCGAACGCTCGCTCGAAGTGAGTGAGGATGGAGTCAAGCTGCACGCGCCAGGGAGCCAGCTCGAGTTCGTCGAGGAGGGCGAGAGAGGATCTCAGCTTCTGCCAGTCCTCCTTGGTGCCAGTCAGCTCCACGGTGGGGATCCCGCAGATGCTGCACACTCGATACTTGAAGTAGCTCTTCACGACGTCCATGAAAACCATTGCGTGGGCCACCTCCGCCATTGCATCCGTGGTGCTGAACCGTGTCTCCATGGCCTGGAGTGCGACCTTCCCACTCAGCCACTCCGCGATCAGGGGCGGAAACTTGCACGCCGTGGCGCCCCAGTTGTTGTCAGGTGCGCCGCGCCGGAGGCTGTTGTCACAGACCGATAGGGTTTTTTTCCCCTGGTGGCTCACGAAGACGGCGCGGTGCTTCTCTGGGTCCTGGCTCACGTGCGTCGCCACGCCTTGCAGTATGGTGTTCCAGATGACGTCGGGGGAGAGCACCAAGGGCAGGTGGAAGCTGAAGGCGAGGTACACCGCGGAGAGAAGCGGGTTCTTGGTGCCCAGGTAGTTGTTCACGAACTGCGCGTGGTGGCGGTGCGAGAACCCCTCGATCCGCTTCGCATCGGCCAGTGCGCGCGCTTGCTGCTCGCCGGTGGAGGCCTGGGTTTTGAGGCGCTGGACCCATTTCAGGTCCGGCTTCACTTCGTTCACCTTGAACTGCACCATCTTGATGGCAAGTCAATGCAATCAGGCCAGTTATCCGATGTATGGGCAACAACTCTGAAGCCTGATCTAGTGCTCGGTACCGCAGTCTACCACTTGCCGAAACGGCTCTCTCGTCTGTCTGGACTCGTGCAACCGACAAACAGGTGCCTTGTCTGATAGATGAGCAAGAGCTCTGAAGCTAGATTTAAGTTTATGGTGCCGAACCCTTCAAGATTGCAGGATCAGCCAATTCCCTGCCTAGACCCGAACAACCGAGTCGCACGTTTTTAAATAGGACGTTGGACGAACAAGAAGCCTGATGCTAGATCTGAGTGTAAGATGCCGAACTCTGAATATGCATCTCTAAGTATGCATCAAGCTTGCAGGATCAGCAGTTACCTATTCTCTCGTCAATCGCCGAGCTCAGGTCCCTTGTCCGATGTCTGACGAGGAGAGGACAAGAAACTCACTCCGAGCTGCCAAACTCTACCACAATCTCGGCGTTGCATTATAACCGGCACTTGAATCGCCAACCCACTCCGTGTAATGCTCTACAGATTGATCTTGTTTCTGCTCTGGATGAAGCGGTATATGTAATCCACTGCAAAGAGAAAAATTAGAACTAGTCTTTTGGCAGACTTGGGGCGCAAGGCCCGACATAGAAACGTGATCTTCGTGTTTGCTAAAATATTTGCTCCCATTGCCTGCAGCGATTGAGCAGGAATAAATGTGTCATGCTGCGCTCGTTGTGGAGCTTGGGAGTGGAGAAATGCGAGACTGGGTCTCCGAACTAATCCCCTCAAGGACCAAGGGACCCTTTGGGAGACAAAGTTTCGCACTCTGACTGCAATCGTCTTTCAATCCGTACCGTCAAAATTCACAAAATTTCGACCACATCATCTCATACAAGTCTAGAAGAAGATCCTATGATTACATTCTCAGAAATTTGATCTTCGCAAATTATAATCAACGGAGTAGAGATTCCTCTAAAACGCCTTGGGCAATTAGGGGTTCAGTGTCTGGAGTACGACCGCAAGTGTTGTGGCCTAGGTAGGATTGTAGGTGGCACACGGTGGTGCTTTGGTTTTCTGTCATTGAAACACTACAATGCTCATGTGAAATTTGTGTTCGAGGATATGTGTGCTTTCATCAATTTATTTACTATAACTTTGATTTGATGAATATTGCAGAGTCAATGCAAAGGTAAATGGCCTTCTTTTATTCTAATCCTGTACTGTGAAAACTACGTAAGAAACACATGTATGGACTTCTTTTGTTGATTGTGATGTTGTCTCCAACAAAATGAAGCATTCCCTTGGGTAACCTCAAAATTTCTTTGACAATTTCACACCAAAAACACTTCAAAACTGTGGATTTTAGTGCAATGACAAACCAAGGCTTTTAGTTTCAATTTCAATTGTAGAATCTCAATTAAGACTTACTGAGTACCATATTCACAAAATTTTACAAACTTGGACCCATATGGATTGAAAGATTATAGTGTTTGATATAGAGAAAAGGGTTCATTTTCCTCCCTGCGTTGAGTGGATGAGGAGACTTTGACTTCACTTGGTGTCCAATTTTTGTACTACCCAAGGTCTAAATTCATTACCATCATGTCAAGCATGGTATTAGTTCCTCATACACCAATGTTTAGAGGTAGAGTAGATGTCTAGCATATTAAAAAAAGTTGTGCAAGTAGTGGAGGTTCAAAAATTCCCAATTCACATTTTTATTTTTTTGTGAACCAAATATGTTCAACAATGAGCATCCAAGCGGTCAATAGGAAGTTTAACACCACATCTTGTAGTACAAAAAATAAAAAGTAAAGAATATGAAAATCTCTAAGTGCTATGTGGATAAGATGTATTTTTGGTACATTGCCCGACAATGTGTGAAAATGTGGGATCTGGTTAAAATTGCTATTTTTCCCTAAAGACAAGAATTGTCTTTTGGCATTAAAAATGAAATATTATTGTTTGATAATGTTGACCACCTCACATTTAATAGAGTCATTGCATCATCTGTTGCGTCAATGCATCATCGGGCAACTATGGTGTCAAAAGTGTGCCATTGATTTAAGGAATGGAGACTTCCATGTGGATGTAGGCATGACCAATGACTATTGAAGCTAAGATAGATGCTTAGAAATTGTTGACCAAATACAACAAGGGAAAATACATGTCTTCAAAACAACAACAAAAGGAAGAAGCCTTCAAGAATTCATGGAGTGATGGAGGGATCTTCTATCGCTGAGAGCCCAACCTTTGCTAGAACATTGTTCCACACAAGGACTTTCTACCCCCTGACCTTGTTAATAGGTATAGATCCTTTCGTTCAGATCATTTTCAACCAAGCTTTCCGCACTCATATCCTTTCTCTTGTAAGTGAATCTTCGTCACAACCTCTACCACTAGTTTCCGTCCCCTTTGAACCCCAAACAACTAGATTTTGAAGAATGTATGTTTGTTGCCGAATTTCATGCTAAGGATATCCTCGTTGTCATTATTTGCGCCTTAGAGTCTCAAAGTTGTCATTTGGAGAAGGATTCTAGAGTCAGAGGAGGTGATCCTTCTTCTCAATTCATTGCAATCTATTTTTGAACATCACGACTAGACCAAGTTTTGGTTTGGTAATTCTCAAGGTTGGAAACCTTCTTTGGCTGATCAGGACCTTGGTCAAGTTGTGGTTCCTTTGTCCTACTCCTCTCATGGCCTCTTCCTTCTTAAAACATTTATCATCTTTAACAAGTTGGTCGTCAAGTTCGTGTTGAAATGCGCGGGGTTCTTCCCCTATTGCAACGCCTCTCTATTGTTCATTTTGAGGAGTGTTTTTTGGCTTGTAAGCCTGATTGACATTTTCTTCTATTTATTTCTGAGGAGTGTTTCTTTTTGCTCGTGAGCCTAATTTGTGTTCCTTCTTGTTGTAGTTTTGCTTGGAATTCTCTTGTTTTACTTCCTTGCTCTTTGCTTGGTTGTTACTTTCTCTTCCTTCGCTTGTTGTCATTGCATTGGCCTTTGCCTCTAGCTCTTGTTGTGTCTAAGCTCTTTGCCGTTTAGCTTGTGCCCCTCTGGTTTCTTTGTTTCTCCACTTTCTTTTAATATATCCTAAATCGGGTCTTTTCAGCGCACATTCAATAGAATGTACTAACAAACTGACCGCACTTGGAAAGTTTTTCTTTAAGATGGCATAACTTTTTTCTAGAGGTCGGATGAGGATAAAAATTATATTTCTATAAACCTCTTGTCTTCTTACATCTTTATACAAAATTTCAAGAATTACAAGTATAAATTACAACCATTGGACCGTGTCCAAGAATTGCAAAAGTCCACTTCGGAACTTTTATCGTTTCGGGGTTAAAAAAATTATTTAAAAAATTATTACCTTCAATAAATAATCCATGACCAAATTTGACCTTTAATTGGACAATTGTCTTTGGATTCCTCTCTTTACACTCAGCAAGCGTTGCTCCAAGCCACAGCCTTGGATGGGTCTACCGTTGTAATGGCAAGGGGATCTTTGGGGCTTATCTAATAGGCCCTACTATGTTAGGGGGTCTAGTGACATGTTCAATGCTAAATTTGGGGCCCGTGGTTTAAGATTATCCTTTAAAGAACCTATATGGTGACTTAAACACCATTGGAGGATTTTTATTTATTAGAAGGGGCTCACCAACATAATAGTAGGAGGTTGATTTAGACCCCATCCTCTCGAACCTACATTCAGGTACAACACTTGTTGGAGGTATTTTAGGTAGAACGACCCATAACCACACCCCTATCAGAGACGGTTTTATGAAGTATGCATGAAATGGTGAAGTATGATAAAAAAAACGATCAACATAAATCTCATACAGCTGTAACTAGAAATATTGAGGAGCTGAACATTGGATCATGAAGGTGTGCAACTTTGGCTTGCTCCACCTCACTTGAGCTTGTTAGAGGTGGCCTTGCTCACTAGTCTCAATAGGTCGGTGCGGTTTTGGATGACATGTATGTGTCTACTAACCTATGTGCAGTGGACATAGACCTAGTGGTGGAACAAAGAGACACTTTATTCATGCCAACCTCCACCACAAGGAGGATAGGATGAGAATCCACCTTCATAAACAAGGTTGGTTTACACGGTCTAGGATGGGTAACCTTGATAAATAAGGTTGGTTTACAAGGTCTAGGATGCGAAACCATCTTGATAAACAAGGTTGGTTTAAAAGGTCTTTCCCTTCTGAAGGTGGTGAAATCGAAGGTTGTAAAAATGTGACCATTACCACTTTATCAAGCCACCCAAGCTATCTCATAATCACTATCCAAGGAACTTTTACCACAAGTGGTGAAATCGAAGGTTGTAAAAATGTGACCATTACCACTTTATCAAGCCACCCAAGCTATCTCATAATCACTATCCAAGGAACTTGTACCACATGTCCACTGGTAAACTCGCCACAAGCACATCATGATAAAGTATCAACGTTTACAACCGTAAATTCTACATCATGGTAAGTGTCAACCTTGACCACCATGTAAATAGTAAGGGATCAATATTCATATCTTGACCTTAGGTATCCACACTCCACAATTCTAATCACCCTACCTAGATAGGTAAAATCAAGGATTCACATCCACACCTTATACTTGTCCTTCCACTTGTCCATGACAAAACATATGGGATAAACAAGCAACCATGATCATGTGGTAAAAACACCTGCTTTACAAGGTGGCTATGATTTCCCTCTTCCCATTTGACAATGGAAAGAAAGAAAATTTGATACATTTACAAGTGGAGAAATGTATGATTTCTCAAGGTGACATGGAAAAGAATGTAGGTAATGACTTTCCTTTCACGTTTTACAATGTGAAAAGGGAAATTGTCATGCTTTTACAACCATGTGCTTTATCCTACAAGTCTCCTATGTGGAAAATAGATTTTTACGAGGTGGGAAATGATCAAAAGCGGTAAAGCCTTTAGAATTACCAACTCTGGCAACTCTCAAAAACGCTCCTATCCTTCCTGTGCAAGAGAGACCCCAGTTCTTCTTCAACTTCTCCAAGCATGTGTTGGTCATGCATGGCATGCCTTCTCTCTTTTACTCACTGTTGGTCCTTCGATGGGTACATTCCAAACCAAACGATGATATGTGGTTAGCGCAGTGGAAACCGCTCATTAATCCTAAATTGAAAGCCGAAGGCGAATAAGTGTTGCCCGCGAGATCATTTTAAAATGATTTAACTCGTACAAGAGTTCTACTTAGCAGTTTGTATCAATATTATCTTCCTTCATTTTTGACCGTCTCCACTGGAAGATATGGGGAGAGTCCTCCAATTCTTCTATTCCTATCAATTCAGGGCAACTCTGATAGGAAACAGGGAGTCATTTGCATGCCAGATGCTTGTGGTTCACGCAAACACCCATGACTTGGGTATTCACACCGACTGTGAGTATGGGGCCTATCATTTTCTTTGTTTAGAGGTACTCGATGTTTTCATGGGCGGACAAGTCGGGTTGCTGATCATCTTATCAATTATCAGGACACGAATCCAGTGAGTTCACTTTTGTGGAATTTTAACAAGTCTACTTGGCTTCTGATCATTCACTCACATGAGCTTGTCTACCGTATGCATCATGTACGATTTAAGCTCAGTGACTTATGCTTCTCCAATACTACCTTGTCCAGGTCATGAATTCTCTCAGGTCTAGTTCATTCAGCACAGTTGCGAATGCAGTACCATGAACTTCAATTGCATGTACTCTTTTTACTCTCCTTGGAACGTAGAAATGGATGTTCGATCATCAAGGAACTTGAATTTACATCGACAAAATTTCTTCATAATTACCAAAAGCTTACAGACCACTTACTCGTCTCATGCGAGGCTCGTCTACTGACAACCTTACCTTGAGATTCGCATATTGAGGAGCTACCGTCCTCCGCGAAAACGAATGTATCTCACACTTTGACATGCTTATTACTTACTCCGTATCAAATAGGCTATGATTCTACCTAGTAGCCAATCATTTCCATCTTGAGAGCAGGGTCACCAACAGCCTCAGTAACGAGCCACCCAAGCTGAGGAGCCACAGCGTACGTGTTCTTGTCAGCACTGACCCCGACGAGCCCACCACGCAGCAACATGGCGTACTTCGAATCGAAATACTCCCAAGTGAACGGCGTCTCCGACAATCCCGATGGAAAATCCACCGGGTTCAACCGCACGTTGCTGCCCTCCCCCATCGCCAAAGGATTCACCTTCTTATTGACGTACAGGAACAGCGCCCCAATCCAGCCAGAAACCGTGGTGACTTCCTCGTATCCAAATGAACCATGCTCCAGGAAGATATCGTTCCAGAACTTGGCGTCCACCTCGTTGTCGAACGCTCGCTCGAAGTGAGTGAGAATGGAATCAAGCTGCACGCGCCAGGGAGCCAGCTCGAGCTCGTCGAGGAGGGCGAGAGAGGATCTCAGCTTCTGCCAGTCCTCCTTGGTGCCAGTCAGCTCCACGGTGGGGATCCCGCACTTGGTCCACACTCGATAGTTGAAGTAGCTCTTCACGACGTCCATGAACACCACGGCGTGGGCCACCTCCGCCATCGCATCCGTGGTGCTGAACCGTGTCTCCATGGCCTGGAGTGCGACCTTCCCACTCAGATTCTCCGCGATCAGGGGCGGAAACTTGCACACCGTGGCGCCCCAGTTGTTGTCGGGTGCGCCGCGCCGGAGGCTGTCGTCACGGACCGTCAAGGTTACTTTCCCCTGGTGGCTCACGAAGACGGCGCGGTGCTTTTCTGGGTCTTGGCTCACGTGCATCGCCACGCCTTGCAGGATGGTGTTCCAGATGACGTCGGGGGAGAGCACCAAGGGCAGGTGGTAGCTGAAGGAGAGGTACACCGCGGAGAGAAGCGGGTTCTTGGTGCCCGGGTAGTTGTTCACGAACTGCGCGTGGTGGCGGTGCGAGAACCCCTCGATCCGCTTCGCGCCGGCCAGGTCGCGCGCTTGCTGCTCCCCGTTGGAGGGCTGGTGTTTGAGCATCTGAACCCAGTGCAGGTCCGGCTTCACTTCGTTCAACTTGAACTGCACCATCCTGTCTGCGATTCAATGCTATCAGGCCACTTGTCCGATGAATGAGCAACAACTCTGAAGCTAGAACTAGTGCTCGGTACCGCAGTCTACCACTAACCGAAACGGCTCTCTCGTCTGTCTGGACTCATGCAACCGCAAACAGCTGCCTGGTGTGACGGATGAGCAAGAACTCTGAAGCTAGATTTAAGTTTAAGGTACCGAACTCTTCAAGATTGCAAGATCAGCCAATTCCCTGCCTAGACCCGAACTGAAGCGCACGCCTTCAAATATGACGTTGGACGAACAAGAAGCCTGATGCTCGATCTGGGTGTAAGATGCCGAACTCTAAGTACGCATCTCTCAGTCCGCTTTAAGCTTGTAGGATCAGCCAACCACCTATTGATCCCTCGTCTGTCTGGACTCAAGCAATCGACGAGCGCAGGTCCCTTATCCACTGGAAGAGCAGGAGATGACAGCAGAGAGATGAGCCAATTACCAAACTATAACACAATCTCATACTTGTTCTCTCGTCTGTCTGCACTTGAATTGTTAACTCATTTCGTGTAATGCTCTCTTGTTTCTGCTCGAGATGAAGTGGTATATACAATTCACTGCAAAGAGCGAGACTGGTTCTAATTGGGGCGCAAGGTCCGACATAGAAATGTGATCTTCGTGTTTGATAAAATATTTGCTCCGATTGCCTGCGAGCGATTGAGCTAGAAGCAGACAGTTGAGGAACTCGGGAGACTGGGTCTGCGAACTACTCCCCTCGAGGACCAAGTGGTTCTTTGGGGGACAAATTTTCTCACTTTGCAATTGTCTTACAATCCGTATGGTTGAAATTCACAAACGTTTTACCACATCAATTGGTATTAGTTTAGAAGAAGATCCTACGGTTACATTCTCAAAATGTTCATTGTGGCAAATTTTAATCAATGGAGTAGAGATTCCCTCTAAATTAGGGGTTAACTCGTAAGCCTTTAGTGCCCAGGTCATGTTTCTCCAAAGATATAATATGTGCTGATTTTTTTCTTTGAATTCACTGTGATGGAAATATAATGCCTAGTTTTGTTTTGCAACCTTTCAAAATTGAACTCAAACCATGACCTAGAATTTGGGGGAAATTTGCACAACATCCAACGGTTGATGGAATAGACTGTAGTGTTTAAGATTATTGTGTATTGGTATTGAAAATTGTGGACTTTGGAGGGTATACTACACCAAACAGTGAATATAGCCTGGACTCATTAGAAATGTGGATGAAAAATGATGTGGGCCACATCAATTTTGGTTTTGGAACAATATAAACGTGACACAATTCAACATGTGTTATGTAGCACATTCCCACCACACCACCACTCACTACCAATGATATCTTCCACTCCTCAACCACTCACTACCAAATATCTTCCACACCCCACCACTCGCCCCCACCTCACCACCACTTGCCCCACCTCACCATCAATCCACAATAATTTTGTGTCAATAGTTTTGAAACATCCCACACTATTTTTTGAAGTACACGATTTGATGTGGACGGAGAATTCAAGTGGACCATGTTAATTTGCGTTTAGTGGAATTAGTTTAGGTAATTTAAAATAGTTTGGTCCAAATTATATGCAATGTTTGGTGTACTTTATCCATCAATAGATTCTTGCAAGAATATTTGTACTTTGAATGATAGAGGTTCACATGTGCACTAGGTCGATAGCTTTGCATTGACACATCATAGTATTCATTGTGTTTATTGTATTTGATATATTTTGTATTGTATTCCTAGATTTTCCATAAGTTGTAAAACCCTCAATCATGATCTAATTTTTGCAAAGTGTTCAAGTAATGTGTGTGCAAATCTAAACTTCAAATTTAACAACCTAATTCCGCATGGATTTCATGAAAATTGAGTTTGAACACCTCCAGACTCCCATGTTGGGTCTTGTGAGCTCCAAAGGATTAAATGTCAGATGGTGCCTGTAGTGGTCATGGTATTTGACAGTAGTGGCCACGTATAGTGGCCTCGTATTTGAACATGATAAGATTTAAATGTTGAAAGGACCTCCAAATGAAAGATTTTAGACGAAGAATCTTCAATCCAGCACTGTACTAAGTCTTAGTCAACTTTAATACATTTTCTGTAATTCTACAAAATATAATTTGTGCATATTTAGACGGTTCCCAACTGATGGATAAGGGTTAAGTGTCTTAAATGCACTGGCATAGGCCTTTTGGGAGTGGGTTTGTAGGTGGCACACGGTGGTGCTATGGTTTTCCGTCATTGAAACACTACAATGCACATGTGAAGTTTGTGTGCCAGGATATGTGAGCTTTCATGAATTTATTTACTATAACTTTGATTTGATGACTATTGCCTCAGAGTAAGAAATGCGGAGCCAATGCAAAGGTAATTGAACTTTTTACAATTCTAAATCTATATTGTGGAAAATGCCTAAAAAACACTTCTTTTGTTGATTGTAATGTTGTCTCCAACAAAATGAAGCCTTCACTTGGTTAATCCCTAAAGGACCAAGTCTCCCTTTAGGAACGATTTTTATATTGGCGGTCCTAAAATTTGAAAAAAATCTTTTTTTATTGAAATTTGTATACAAGATTTTCCCTCACAAGAGCTTCGGGAAGGTACTTTTATTATTTTTATTGGATTTATGGTTTGAAATTTAGTACCACTCAAAAATAGAAATGAAACTCTGGGAGGCACCAACATTTTTCTAGAAGTTTCTCTTGACATTGAATTATTTCATACAATTAGAGAATATAGCCTTCTTTGAAAATGTCAAAAAAAAATCTTGTCTTCAGTGTAAAAAATATTTTAACTCAAGTCAAACATTTTTACCCATTTTAGCCAAGTGAGGAAAAAAAGTTCATCTTTTCTACATAAAACCTAGAGATCTTCATATTTTTCACTTTTTATTTTTCCAAAAACAGTATGAGGTGATAACCTTCTTATTGATTGTTTAGATTATCATTCTAAAACATATTAAATTCACAATCAAATAAAACGTGAATTGCCAATTTTTGAACCTCCACTCCTTGCACACTTGCTTTGAATATGCTACACCCCTTCTCTACCTCTAAAAATTGGTGTATAAGGAACTTACATCATGCTTAACACAATGGTAAAAAATTTAGACCTTGTGTAGTGCAAGAATTGGATATCAAGGGAAATCAAAGTCTGTTGATTCACACAATACTCAATGCACGAAAGAAAACGGTTCATTTTCTTGACTTCAAACACTACAATCTTTCAATTTGTGTGGTCAAAGTTTTTGACATTTTGTAAGTATCTTACTTAATAAGTCTTAGTTAAGATCCTACGGTCAAAACTATAAATGTAAGGTTTTGTTTCCTTCCGTACTCATTGCACTAGAATCAACAATTTAGAAGTGTTTTTGGTGTGAAATTCTCACGGACCTTTAGGGGTTAAACACCGTTTTGGGGTTTTTATTTTTTAGAAGCAACCCACCAACATATAAATAGGAGGTAGATTTTGTCCCCACCCTCTCTCACCCTCCCGAGCATGCGCTTTAGTGCAACGCTCGTTTGGAGTTGGAATATCATTTTTTTTTGTATTTGACATATGAGGTGCAGGAATTGATGTTTACACTAGACTCTGTAGAAGTTTGTATTTGTGTTGAGTCCAATTCAATGACATATGGCATCTCGGACTCAGACCATTATTACACCTACTACATGTTTGAGAAGTTGCAAAATGGTCACGTACTATGAATGTTGTAATTGAACATGATAAGGTTCAAATATTGAAATGAACTCCAAATGAAATATGTTATTTATAGAATCCTCAATCTAAAGGCGTATATCTTGCTATATTTTAATACATATTTTCTTTGTGTTCTAAGAGTAAATTATGTGATTGTATTCAGACCTTTAGCACTTAAACGTCATTTGTGAACCGTATATATAGGCACGTATTTTACTCTATGGAATAAAAAAATGTGTCAAAGACATACACATTTGGATTGGAAATTCTTCAACTAACATCTTTCATTTGGAGGTCATTTCAATCAATCATGTTCAAATATAGCACCATGTGTGTAAAATACTATGACCACCATTGGCACCTTTTGACATTTAAATCTAGTGCCAGTGATAACTATTGTATTCTACGTATATGGTGTTGTGTTTTAACCCCTAAAGAATTGTTACAATTTCACACCAAAAAAACACTTTAAAATTGTTGATTTTAGTGCAATGAATAAGGAAGGAAACAAAACCTTATATTTATATTTTCGACGGTAGGATCTCAATTGGAACCTACTATGTAACATACTCACAAAAGATCCAAAAATTTGACCGCACAAATTGAAAGATTATAGTATTTGAAGTGAAGAAAATGGTTCATTTTCTTCCATGCATTGAGTGGATCAGTAGACTTTGACTTCACTTGGTATCAAACTTTGCATTACACAAGGTCTAAATCTTTTACCATTGTGTTAAGCATGATGTAAGTTCCTTATACACCAATTTTTAGAGGTAGAGAAGGGGTGTAGCATATTCAAAGCAAGTGCGCAAGGAGTGGAGGTTCAAAACTTTCCATTCCATGTTTAATTTTTTTGTGAACTTAACATGTTTTAGAATGATTATCCAAAAGCCAATAAGAAAGTGTGGACATGGACTTAGTGGTGGAACAAACAGACACTTTATTCACTCTGGCCCCCTTTGGAGACCGGAGTTCTTTTGCTTCTTCAATAAGAAGGTTCTCACTACATATAGTTGTTGAAAAGATAAAAAGGGAAAAATTTGAAGATCTCTAGGTTTTATGTAGAAAAGATGAATCTACCTCCGAGAGAGGGAAGTAGTTCCATACTACTAAACTTATGTCTAGTGGACATGGATTTAGTGGTGCTACAAAGAGACACTCTATTAGGGCTTTTTTTTTGGCGACACTCTGACAAATTCGCTTCGGTGCCAGACGTGGGTTGGGTAAAATTTTGGAAGGAAGATATGTCACTGGCCAAAAGGGAATCTGGTGAACGAAAAAAAAGAACGTTTCACTCTATTCACTCCAGCTCCCCCCCTCGGATGCTGGAGTTCTTCATCATAGAAATATGAAGGTTTTTTTCCCGCTTGCCTAAAGTGTGTGAAAATGTTTGACTTAGATAATATGTCTACACTAAAGACAATAATTGTTTTTTGACATTTTCAAAAAAGGTAATATTCTCTACATGTATGAAAAATCTCAATGTCAATAGAAACTTCTAGCCAAAAAAAATTGGAGCTGCCCGGAGTCCCCATTTTTCTATTTTTTTAGTGGTACCAACTTTCAAACCATGAATCCAAAAAAGTCATTAAAATACCTCCACAAAGCTCTAATCAGGGACAATCTAGTACAAAATTTCCCCCAAAAAGATTTTTTTTAATTTTAGGAACTTGCTTAAAATGATAAATGTCCCCCCAAGGTTATATGGGTCTTTAGGGGTTAATATGATAAGGTTCACATCTTGAAATGACCTCCAAATGAAAGATGTCACGTGAAGAATCTTGAATCCATAGGTGTAAGTCTATCTATATTTAAATACAGTCTTTGTACTTTATAGAGTAAAATACTTGCCTATGTATATGGTTTCTGACTGACGTTCTTAAGGATGAACCTTCAAACATTACAAGGTACCACTGGTGGCCACAATATTCTACATGCATGGTGTTGCATTTGAACATGATAAGGTTCACATATTGAAATGACCTCTAAATGAAAGATGTTTGTTGAAGATTCTTCAATCCAAAGGTGTCAGTCTTGCTAAACTTTGACACATTTCATGTATTCTACACAGTAAAATACGTGCCTGTATTTACGGTCCCCTAAGGATTAACTTAGTGTCTTCAAGGTATTCCATTGAATGGGGTGTTTTGGTTGCGGCGAAGATCAGATCCCAAACCCGCTAACCACCATCATGTACAAATCCAGTACATACACAGACCCCAAATCTTGCCAACACGAAGATGACGGAGCACCCACGAAACATACCCGAACAGCCGCATACCCGGAACTCCGGGTACTAAACATTATCCACACTCAAAGCTCAGCTTCTCCTCGCATGACCAAGAACGCACAATACCCGGATCCCCTCAGGTATCTCTCAGGGCATCCCAGGGTATCCCAGGATATCTCCCAGGGTATCCCCCTTGAACATTATCCACACAAGAAGCTCCGAGGAGCCTCTTTGTGAAGCTCGAGGAGCGCGCCTCGCATTCGCACTTTGGACCTCGCATCCGCATTCGCCGAGGTTGCTCGCAGCGATGGCAGCAACGCAGCAGGCAATTGCGTCTTCGTGCGGAGTGAGCAGCGAGTTCTGGGGCTCGCAGGGGCGCCTGCAGCGCACCAATGAGGTGGTGGGCAAGGCGACCACGCCCGCGGGGAAGTCATCAGGCGTGGTGAGGATGGCCATCAGCCGCAAGAGGAAGGAGGAGACCGTGGAGAGCGCGCGCAAGCAGCTGGAGGGGTGCATGCTCGTCGCCGGAATCAAGTACACTGGGCTCTCGGTGAAGCAGATGCAGCAGCTGCGCAAGGCTCTGCCGGAGCAGACCACTCTTATGGTCGCCAAGAACAAGCTCATCGGTATGTGCCGCCGAAACTCTTCGCCGTCGTTGCCCTTGAAACCCCAGGGTTTTTCGTCTTGGAGAAATTTTGCTGGGAATGTGACGAAATCTTGTTCTTCGAGTTTTTAGGGTTTGGCATTTTGGAGATGTGGCTTAGAATGTCGATGTTTGAGTTGGCTTAGAGAGATCATGTTTGTAATTTGGAGTTGGTTTAGTGAGAATTTTGAGATTTGCAAACTGGAGGTGACTTTGAATGTCGATGAAGTTGGCTCAGAAGGCTGTCGTTTGTTGTAATTTGGAGTTGACTTGATATGTTGATGTCTGTAAATTGGAGGTGAGAGAGACTTTCAATTTGTGGTGATGTTGTGAAGTTGGCGCAGAAGGCTGGTGTTTGTTGTAATTTGGAGTTGACAAAATATGTTGATGTCTGTATTTTGGAGTTTGCTTATGTGAATGTCTGTAATTTGAAGGTGAGAGAGATTTCAAATTGTGGTGATGTTGTGGTGTTGGCAGGTAAGGCGATTGAGGGCACAGAGTGGGAGGCGTTGAAGCCAGCGTTGAAGGGCATGAACGCATGGCTGTTCGTGCACTCGGAGGAGATTCCTGCGGCCTTGAAGCCCTACCGCGACTTGCAGAAGGAGCTGAAGCTGGAGGACAACGACTTCACAGGAGCCGTCTTCGAGGGGCGGTTCTTCAGCCCTGCGGAGTTCAAGACCCTGGAAACCTTGCCCACCCGGTCTGAGCTCTACGGCAAGCTCCTGGGCGCTCTCCAGGCCCCGGCTGCCGGGCTTGTTGGCACTCTCCAGGCGCCCGCCAGGGAACTCGTCTTCACCCTCAAGGCTTACGTCAAGAAATTGGAAGACGAAGCGTAAGCTTTTGTTGTTGTTGTTGTTTTAGTTCTATAGATTCCCTGCCCTTGTCATCTTCTTGGATGTTGTTTTTTTATGGATGGGTTTGGAGACTGTAGGACTATTCTAAATAGAAGTAGATGTCAACAGATTTTAGGGTTCGTAGTGTACCATTCATACTGACAAAAGGATCTGCCGAGGCCTTCTTAGCTTGCCTTTGCGTCATTTCTTCCAATTTGTCGACTCGTCTTTCACTAGGAGAGCCCTCAGGTGACAACTCAATGGTGCATGTATGTTCCTTGGCAATTCATCTGGTTGAATTTCTACTGTCTTAGCGTGTCTTAGAATTTGGAAGACGAAGCGTAAGCTCTTGTTGTTGTTTTAGTTCTATCGATGCCCTGCCCTTCTCATCTTCTTTGTGTCCTGACCTGAGGTTGGAGACTGCAGGACTGTTCTAAACAGAAGTAGATGTAAACAGATTTCGGGGTTTGTAGTGTACCATTCATACTGACAAAAGGATCTGCGGAGGCCTTAGCTTGGCTTTGTGTCATTTCTTCCGAATTGTCGACCCCTCTTTCACCAGGAGAGCGCTCAGGTGATCATTCAATGGTGCATGTATTTGAGCTTTGGCAATTCATCTGGACGTGCTTGTGAAAGAATTCCAGCTGTCTTGAAACATACTTTTCACCGGGAAATTCTATACAAATTTCAATGTCCGAAAAACTTGTTGAATAATCTGCTTTCCTTTGGAAATCCATCTTCCTATTTGAGAAAATCATTCGTCCTTTAATAGATTCCTTAGATATAGCATATCTATCTTAAGTTAACCAAGTAGGACTTCATCTTTAGGTTCTGTGAGTCATTGTTTCATGTGTTTTTAGTACTATTCATGGGATAATTAATCACATCACCGACTTGGGCTTGATAGGGCAACTGTGTTATTCCCATATTTTTTTGGATATATCACATGCAAATCTGACATTTTCATGAACTTTATAATATTTCACTCTCTCTTTTGATGAGTTCAACCTTAGGCTCGTGTGAGACGTCATTCAAAGTGTGTAGGTCATGTGAGAGTTTCTGACGTCAGCCAATTGGCTCTGTTACTGTAATAGTGATACATTGTAATAGTTCACTGTTGCAGAAGCAAACCCATCGCTTTCCACTTATTATTCTTAGGATTTTTTGAGTTTGTGAATTAACTGCTAAAATTCTTTGACTATTTCACACCCGAAAGACTTCAAAATTGATGATTCTAGGGCAATGAGTAAGGAAGGAAAATAAAACTTTATTTTTAATCTAATTGTAGAATCTCAATTAAGACTTATTATGTGACATACTGACAAAATTATATATGCTTTGGCCGCAAGGATTGAAAGATTATAGAGTTTAAAGTAGATCAAATGTTGGTTTTCTTCTTTGCGTTGAGTGGATGACTTCACTTGGTGTCCATTTTTTGCACTACAGAAGGTCTACCTGCATTACCATCATGTTAAGCATGATATTCCTTCCATATACACCATTTCTTAGAGGTAGAAAACGTGTAGCATATTTAGAAATTGCCAATTCACATTTCATTTTCTTGTGAACTTGACGGGTTTTAGAATGAGAATCAGTAAGAAAGTTCCCACCACATCTTATAGTGGAAAAATAAAAACTAAAAAATGTAAAAACTTCAAAGTTTTATATGGAAAAAAAGAAGTTTTTCAGTACCTTGCAAGACTATGTGTGACAATGTGTGAAAATGTTTGATTGGGTTAATATGCTTCTTCATTTTTTACTGAAAATAGGAATGTTTCTTGACTAAATGAAAGGAAATAATATTAATTGCTAGTATTAAAGATCTCACATTTAATGGAGTGTCCTAGCAAAAGTTTTTGGAGTTGCTCGACATGCCCCTACTTGAGAAGTTTTTTTTTAAGATGGCATAATTTTTTCCACAAGTTCAATGAGAATAAAAATTATATTCCCATGTACCTCTTGTCTTCTTGCATCTTTGTACAAAATTATGAGAATTGTAAATATAAATGGCAAGCATGGGAACATGCCCAAGATATGGAAGAACCCACCTCAGGACTTTTATTATTGAGGGATTGGATCACTTAAAACATACCCAAAAAAATCCAAATTCTCAGGGCCAGTCTACAGTACAGTGTAGAAGGCTATCAATCAAGCATTCAAGGGGAATTCTAGAATATGATTTGCCAAGAGTGAGACTATTGTTCGATGGAGGTTTACACTAAAGTGAAAAGTCCACCAGTGAAAAACTTTGCACATGGATGAATTGATGACATGGTTGCTAACATCGGCAACACTTTTTTATGGGGACTTCTACATAGGTCATGTTTCTTGGACAACCTCAAAGCCTTGGACAAGAAACTTGACCTCTAGAGAACTCCAACTTGAATAAAAAAACTTCATTCAAGTCTTTTCATCTTCACCAACATACCTCCCTTGCTTCAAATAACCATTTCTTGAGCTGAATTTATGGACAAACCGGTGCTATTCTCCACTATAGTATAAAGTGGCCCTTGGACATGGATTTAGTGCTAGAACAAATAGACGTTTTATTCGTGCCAACCCCCTTCGGAGACCGGAGTTCTTCTTCTTCCAAAGTTGATCCCAATGAGAGACATTTTTTGAATGAGAAATCACAAGGTTGCTACATTGATTTTGATGTTTAGTGTCATGGGTAGTAAATGACTTGTAAATGCTATAAGTTTTTACTTTCGATTAAATTTTTACTAAGAGCACAACAATCTATACTACTCAAAGAGGGGGATCATAGTGAACATGGTCGGTAAAAATATTCATCAAGAGTTGAAACTTATAGCATTTACAAGTCATTTACTGCCCATGACACTAAACATTAAAATCAGTGTAGTAGTGGTTTACAAAGTGATACTCTTATAATACTAGGGTAATACTTGTTTGATACCCCTATGATAACTGGGCAATACTCAAACGTTTGTGTTGTAAAATGGACAAGAAAACAACAAGGTTGTAAATCTATGAAGGGGGCCTCTTGTTCACCAGATAATTGGTAAAGACACATGATGTTTCAAGCACATTAACCGTGTAAGAACAAGCAACCATTGGAAAAAAGTGAAATGTATCCATTGCCCTGATGATGTCTATACACTCATCTCTCCCATAAGTTACAGCCAAATCTAGCGCCGGTGGATGGAAGTGGTAAAAACTTAGTAGAAGATAAAGTTAGCTGAGGATTTAGTGGAGGTTTGGTAAGTTCCGCTAGATTTCAAGAGCGACCACGCGTAGTGCTTGGCGGAGGTAGCGCCTCACCACTCAACGGCAGGGAGTGCGTTAGAGCATCTCCACCCCGCCATAGCATCCCGCCAAAGAGGTGGGTTTAGCCGTGGCGAGGTGGAGGGGAACCCGCACCGCATGCCCCAAAACGGGGGAGCGGGGCGGGGATTCCCCAGGACAGGGCCCCATCGACGGGGAACTGCGGCAGTTCTCCGGGGCCCCGTTTAATTCCGCGTGAGTGGCCACCCACTCACAGCGTGCCACGTGGTAGGCCGTGAGTGGCCCGGTTGAAAATTATTATTTTTATTTTATTTTTGAAAAACAAAAACGGATACTGAATTATTTTTTATAAAAAATTTATTAAAAAAAATTAAGTTTTTTTTTAAAAAATATTTTAATTTTTTTTTAAAAAAAAATTGTTGTTGGCCACACCCTGGTCGCGGGTGCGGGGAGGGGAGGATAACTCCTCCCTTGTCCTCCTCCTCCTACGGGGTAATCTCCACCTGGCGTGGGAGTTTCCCTGCCATGGGTGGAGATGCTCTTAGGAAGCCATTGTCGGTGTCAGTATAGGGTGAGGCCCTCCCGGCCGAGCCTCACGCGATGTGAGGTACTCGGTGAGGAGGGCTATAGCTCGACGAGGAGGGTACCTCATATCGCATGAGGCTCAACCGGGAGGGCTTCACCCGGCGTAACGCCCGCCGCATTTGAAAATTAATTGTTTATTTTTTTACGAGTGCCCACACATATCTGCAAACCGGGTTTTTTTCCGTGAGGTTTCATAACGCCCTGTTGTCGTGAACATTCCGTGGTATAATGTTCGCCGGAATGTATAGGCCGAAAATGCGGGCGGGCGTTACGATTCTAAGATGACCCTTCCTGGTTGGAGCTCCAAAAAGGAGACCACAAAGCTGATATTTGCGACGTAGAGGATTTGGGTTCTGTGGGGAAATGCAAGCATCCAAAGCTCCGGAGTAGGAGCCAGGAGATGGCGCCGTTCTTGGCCTTCACTTGGGTGCCGAAGGACTTTCCTATCCACTAGTGTGGGAATATGCCGAATTGGTTCTGTAGCTCCCTGGCCTTCATACAGTCGTGATGCTCGTACATGATTATGACATTGTTTTTTTGTAATGAGCAAATAATTTACCGCATTCAGAAAGCAACGAGTTGAGTGAAACCCACATTGGGAGAAAACGTGCACAAGGAAAGTGTTGTCGAGGTTTGGTTTCCTGAGATTGTAACGGTGTCTCGTTGAGGATGCATACACAACCGATGTGCGAGGAGAGGTCATGGCTACAATTTGGAGAAGTTGGAGGACATTGCATGACTTGTCGGGCCAAGAGTAGTTTTTGAAGTTGTTGTTGTGCTGTGACTTGTCCTCTATTTTGTATGCGTGCTTGTTTTTTGCGTAGCCGCACGTCAACTTGTTGTGCATTTTGCCTTTCAACACCGCCCTTGGGTCTAATCAGACAAGGAAATCTGTGGAAGCCCAAACCCTAAACCATTAAACCCTACACATGTAAACAACATTAACATTCAACATGAGTTGATGAACATAACTTACCACATGTTATAACTTCATGGAGGTTTTTACATTGGTGGAGGTTGTAAGTTAGTTGGGGTTATAAGTTAGTGGTATTATAACTTATCAGACGTATAACTTTGGGAGGGATAAGTGTATAATCTATTCCGCTCGTAGAGTCTCCTATTGTATAAACTTTGCTTGTCCTTAAGGGATTATTCAACCCAATACATAGAATGTGATGAATTTGGCGTAACAGTGGGTGCCTCACCTCATCAAAGTAGTAGTTACATAGATTAGTTTGTATTTTGTTGATTAACATTGTGTTTGAAAGGTGTTCATCCATTCTTGCATTTCTCACCCAATGGATGAGTTATCGGTCTACGTTCATAGTGTATAGTGACGAGAGTTTGGATAGCTTGTTGTTGCTAGTTTTACGTGGAGATGGAGGTTTTGTCATTTAGTAAAGCTTAACACTTTCCATATCCTCATGCACTCTTTGATTCTCCCTTGATGGAGTGAGAGAGGCTTGACTTAGGCCATCAGCACCCGACGCACCAACTAGGACGCCAACGCCAACAGCTTCCCACAACAAAGAATTTCCCTCACCCTAAATACGTCGTCTTGCCAAAATGAGACGATTTCAGTCCAACTTGCCGTGAGCTTCAGGGGATGCCATAAATTCTAGTCAACGCCGTCAAAGACACCAGTTGGACTTGATTTGGCAAGCTGGTGTCGAGCTAATTTTTGGGAGCCCATTTGTCGAGGCCCAGAGCCTCGTTGGTACTTACCCGAGGGGGCCACGAGGTGGTGGGGCCAAACCTGGCCCTTATTATGTTTTCGGATGGGGCCCTATTTATAGAAAATAAGGGTCCTCCGGAGTAAACAAAGGTCGTAGGTCCCAAATTTGTCCAAAAAAATCAAAAAAAGCCTCTGGACCCCCCAAAATAAGAGGGTCAGAAAAATGACCCCATGCAATTAAGACGGGACCCACCTTGGATAAGTACCAACGAGGGGGTCAATTCGCCTTGGGCATTTGTTGACCTGCAAACACGTGTTCCCCAAACATCAAAGTGGGACAATTTAGACATGGTTGCCAAAGGATATATAGTTGCAAAACCCTTGCCGTGGTCACATTCCGCCTAGCACCACACATATCGGTGTTCTCTGCACCATGAGGAGCGGTGCGGATGCTCTTAGTGTGTGATTTCCTCTTTTCTAAAAACCCGTTGGAATTCCCAAACACTACCTTGGTATGTTTAGCATCTCAAGGAAGCTTAAGCGGAGCACATGAATCAGACTTCAGTGATGAAAATTTGATCTCTGTTCAAGAAACATAATAGTGACTCTCCACATTCACATCTGAAAGCAACCTGATTTGTACACTTTCTCAGCCATTCATTGCCTGGGCTTCATATTGTGGTACCTGATCCTGAAGTGGAAGGCTCTGGATCATACTTTCAGACTGGATTGTACTCACAGCATTGAATACAACAGAGTGCAAAAGACTCTTACTTCCAAAGAGGACTCACTACCATCCTATGACACTCCTTTCACCAACAAATTGTCTGATGCAGGCGCGAATTAAAGCTGTCTCCAAACTGGTCATATCATCTCTTGCAAGTTCTGAGTCCTGCAGCAATTAACAAGGACAAACTTACAAACAAATCTGTCTCTCAACAAACACTCTTCCCATTCAAACAAAAGGTTCTCACTACAGTAACCCTAAACTCTATAAATGTCATGGTGGTTCTAAAAATGGAAATAGAAATGTAGATGGACTTGGAGTTGGATCCTAGTTTTCAGACAACAAGTGCAACTTCGGATAGTCACATCCAGCTCTGCATTTGCTAAATAAAACCACATGTGGGCATCTCTGCAAACATGGCTGAATGGATGTAGTGAGGTGCCAGGCGGATAATTCATTAATAGCACGTGCTTTTGGAGGTGCCGCTAAATGTAGAGGCACTTCTCCTTGAGTCCCGGGTTTTTTGGATGACATTTTAGGGTGTTCATTGGTCTTCTCATTTGTGGCAGGAATTCAAATGGGCCTCACTGTGTCCAGGCTGTGAGACTATTTAAACCCCTTTTTAATACACTTTTAAAATTTATTTACATGACATGGAGAAATCGGAAATCCACTTTCTTTAGAGTTGGGATGAGGAATTCTTTAATTTTTCTTGATTGAATTTCATGAAATACTGCATGTTTGTGAGGGGGAGGGCACCTAAATCAGGGGCTGTGGCTGCTGAAAAAAGTCAGGCATGTGTGATCTGAGTTTTGGCATGGACTTTTTCAAACTCTTGGTCAAATGAATGAATACTGTGAATACCATGCCACATACTATGTTGTATTTCACACACATGCACATTGGTTTTGGTTTTAAATTTTGCTTGAACTTCGTCTATGAGACATTCTTCATTGTTTTGTGATTGTTGATCTCTCTCCTCACATAGAAAACTTCTGTTTTGATTTGTACAAGGTTGGAACATTTTTGTATACAATCAAGTAGAAAAAAGTTTTAAAAAATCACCAATAATTGTGTATAAATGTTTTCTTCACATATGATATGTCAATGCAAAGCTATCATCCTAGTGCACATGTGAATTGCTATAGTTCAAAGTAAAAAAACTCTTGCAAGAATCTATAGATGGTTAAAGTAGTACAACCTCCAAATTCCACAGTTTTCACTACCAATATACGGCAACTTTGAACACTATAATCTATTCCATGAACTGTTGAATGTTATGCAAAATTTCCCCAAAGTTCAGGTCATGGGTTAAGTTCAATTTTGTAAGGTTAGATATTAATATTAGCCATTGTATTTCCATAAAATCTGGTTCAAAGAAAAAAATTAGCAAAAATCTTGGTTTTTCGAGAAACATCCATGGGCAGTAAAGGGTTAAGAGTCAATCAAGGCTTGTATATACATGCACGTATTTTTACTCTACAAAACACAAAAAAAAGTGTTAACATTTAGCAAGACTTACACCTTTGGATTGAAGATATTTGGAGGTCATTTCAATATCTAAACCTTGTCATGTTCAAATACAACACCATATATGTAGAATATTGTGGCCACCAATGGCACCTTATGACGTGTAATCCCGTAAGGACAAGAGGCCCATAGGTGGTCACTTCTAGAGTAATTTGTGAATTGGTGGACCGATACTTCATTTCTGTTTGATTGGTGGCCTAATTTAACCCCTAACGGACCGTGACAATTTCACACCAAAAATACTACAGAATTGTTGATTCTAGTGCAATGAGTAAGGAAGGAAACAAAACCTTATATTTATCCTTTTGACCATAGGATCTCTACTAAAACTTACTAAATAACATACTAACAAAATTTCATACACTTTGAGTGCACGGATTGAAAGATTATAGTGATTGAAGTCAAGAAAATAGTTCATTTTCTTCCCTGCATTGAGTGGATCAATAGGCTTTAACTTCACTTGGTATCAAATTCTTGCATTACATAAGGTCTAAATCTTTTACCATTGTATTGAGCGTGATGTTAGTTCCTACTACACCAATTTTAAGAGGTAGAGAAGGGGTGTAGCATATTCAAAACAAGTGTGCAAGGAGTGGAGGTTCAAAAATTGTCAACTCGCAAAAAAATGAATTAAGAATTTAATATGATTTAGAATGATAATATAGACGGTCAACAAGAAGGTTTACACCAAATATTGTTGTTGAAAAAATAAAAAGTGAAAGATATGAAGATCTCTAGGTTTTTGGTAGAAAAGATGAAGTTTTTTTCCCTACTTGCCCGAATTGTGTAAAAATGTTTGACTTGAGTTTAAATGTTTTTATACACCAAAGACAAGAATATTTTTGGACAACTTCAAAGAAGATAATATTCTTTGTATGTATGAAAAATATAAATGCCAATAGAGACTTCTAGCAAAATGTTGGAGTTGCCCGGAGTCCCCAATGTTTCTAATTTTGAGTGGTTAAGTTCCTTGGATCCATGCGCTTCCAACAAATGCAGTGAGGATGTGTGTTAATGTCTGACGAGCTACCTAATAGTGATGTTTGTAGTGACTAGTCGCAATGACATGCACCCACTGTGTAGATGATGTAGTGATTAGTTGTGATGAATTGTACCCACATGTGGCATCTCCCAGGCCTAGTCGCACGTGTCGTTCTTAAAGGATCAAGAGTCACAGGTATGTTAAGTAATTATCTTTCCAAATTGCATTGGTTAGGACACAATGAGTTTTACTTAGGATTAACATGGGTATCACATTTGCATTATGTGGCTCTCACTTGCGCATTATGTGGTTTTCACTTGGGCATTATGTGATGGTGCGGACAGGACATCCCCCACGCTCGGACTTACCCGAGGTGGGTCCCCGTCTTAATTGCATGGGTTCATTTTTCTGGCCCTCCCATTTTGGGGGGGTCAGAGGCTTTTTTTGGCTTTTTTTTACAAAATTGGGGCCTATGGCCTGAATTTAGTCTATTGATCCTCCTTTGGCTAAATTTAGGGCGTAATTCAAAAACAAAATAGGGGCCAGGTTTTGGCCCCACCACCTCCTCCCCCACCCAGTAAGTCTGAGAGTGGGGGATGTCCTGTCAAATCGTTATGTGACTCTCACTTTGACATTACATGGGTATCACTTAGACAAATCTCTTGAATTTTCCCCCAAAATTGGACATTCCATTGTGAAATAATCATGTACGAAACTGACCCATGTGTACCCATGTTATACCTAAGTACAGGAAGTACAGGAAGTCTCGTTGTTCGTACTGCTACCCCAATGTAATTTCTAGACTCAACTGAATTAACTGTAAAAGTATGTATGCGCTCCCAATCCAGGTTCCCAGTTCCCAATCAAACCTCGTCCATCCTTTTCCTATTTAAACTTTAGCATTGAAAAGAGTATGCCTAATATAGGATGAGAGCTGGAAAATGAGAACGTGTCCAATGAGAATGAACCCAAAGGAACATGTTCCCGAGGATTGGGAACGAATATTGGGAACAAACCTTAACCCATAAAGGACCAAGTGTCCAAAATTGGCTTTTTGAAAATTCGGTCAGGCTCCTATGCTGTCAATTTCAAACATTCATCTTTGAAATTCTTACCATATAAGGGCATTACCAAGACCTTAGTGGGAAAACAATTTTTTCCTAAATTGGACATTTGTTGAAAAAGTTATAGGGTTTTTAATTTCAAATGGGGAGGGCGGGCACCTCGGGCACCTCCAAAAACTTTTGATAGGACACTCTATTGAAAGTGAGATTTTCAGTTTTCGCAAGTAATATTATTTCCCTTCATGTTGTCAAAAAAAAGTTCTTGTCTTTAGTGAAAAATAGCATACCAACCCAAGTCAAACATTTTCACACATTGTCACTCATTGACGGGCAAGGTACCAAAAAAACTTCTTCTTTTCCACATAAAACCTAGAGATCTTCATATTTTTCACTTTTTATTTTTTCCACAACAATATGTGATGTAAACCTTCTTATTAACCATTCGGATTATCAATCGAAAACATATTGAGTTCAAAATAAATTAAAGTGTGAATTAACAAATTTTGAGCCTCAACTCCTTGCACACTTGTTTTGAATATGCTCCACCCTATTTCTACCTCTAAAAATTGGTGTGTAAGGAGCTAACATCATGCTTAACAAGATGGTAATAGATTTAGACCTTGTGTAGTGAAATTTTTTGACACCAAGTGAAGTCAAAGTCTGCTGATCCACTAAACGCAGGGAAGAATATGAACCATTGGCTTGACTTCAAACACTATAATCTTTCAATCCGTGCGGTCAAAGTTTATGAAATTTTGAACATGTATTACTTGATAAGCCTTCATTAAGATCCTACGGTCAGAAGAAGAAATAAAAGTTTTTGTTACCTTCTTTATTCATTGCACTAGAATCCATTAATTTTGAAGTGTTTTTGGTATAAAATTGCCTTGGTACCTTAGGGGTTAATGGTTCTCCTAAACACTTCACTGGATTGGGACTTGCCACATGTTATGAAGGGCCGCTTCACACTGGGCTAGGTCAAGAGGCAAACTATCAAAATTTTAGCCCAAACGTTGGCGAGAGTCGAAATTCTTTGGCTGAAACATACGTTAAATGATATAAATTGAAGGAAGTTGACAGCCTCTCAAAGGAAGTTTCAGCCGGCTTCAAACAACGACCCAAGTTTGCACTTTAGAGGTTGTCACTTTGGTGCCAGAACTCTCTATAAGTGTTGTCATGTAGGTATTATGGAGGGCGATGGACTTTGGGCTTAAGCCTTTGATGTGAAGGCCGAGAGGCCAAACTTTGGCCATTCTCCCATTCTCATTGGTGGAAACCAACGGCCTCTGGACCTTGGTTATGGAGTAAAGCGGCCCTAAGGTCATTCTAACATATGGTAGAAAGGATTGGGAAAGCTTTATTTATTTTTAACAAAAAAAATTCTACCGGAGGTTTGAAGCAAATACGATTGTGCTCTACATGATGGTAATTCCAAACACCCTAAAATTTGCATGTGAAATAAAAGTCCAAGGCTTGATAACATGTGGATAAAAATGGTGAAGACATAAATTGAAGTCAATAAACAAAATGAAGTAACAAGATACACGTTTTTATGTGCAAATAATTATAATTTTGGTTTTGAAACCTATCCACTCGGTGGACAAAATTTGACTGCCCTTGAATATTGAAAATGCATTTTAATAGTGTTTTCTTCCAAAAACAATTTCATAATCTCAATGAGGATTATGTTAGCTACATTTGCATAATAAATTACCACATATTAAATATTACACTAAGTAGTGGGATGGTGAGGAAAAAAATATATCAAAAATTCAATCAACGTTGAGGGGCATTGTTTTTTCCTTAAAGTCTCGCTTTTATAGAAAATGATAATAACACAAAACCAAAAAGCCCTTCTACTATCCTTCCCCAATTCAAACCTACTCAGAGAGCATCAACATTTTCTTGAGTTTATTAATGTTTGCTTTATAGAAATCAGAAGACAAATCCATCAAAGACAATCTAAAATTTGGCGGGAAGCCGCCGGATCTCTAATTCAATCTCTCCTCTCCACCTACATTGTTCTACGCCCTCTAACAATTAAAACTATTAATAACATAACCAATCATCACCCCATGAGAGAATGTCACGCGACCATACACCCTAGCCTATAACTTACAACAAAAAAAATTTGAGTAGCGCAATCCAAACTCAAATTTAATTCCGTTGAAACACATTGAAAATCGAGTCCAAAACTTATCATCAAATCACTTGAAGGGGGGGCAGAGCTGCTCCCAAGGCAAGAAAAATCCCTTCTCGCCGCCCCTCCCCAATATCCTCCGACGAACGAAACTCCCAAGAAATTCCGTCCACGAACGAACACCAGCGTCCACCATACCGACGACGCACGAAAACACACGTCCACCACCCAACCGACGATCTCTCAACATTCGTCCACTGCCGTAACGATTCTGCCGACTGGGGACGAGAAGGAGTAATGGTTCCAAAGGACGATCCCCGGGGACCCGGGCCGGGTAGGATCACGACCGGGCCGCCCGGGCTCGGTGGAGCTCCGGGGAAACAGTTAGGCAAACATGAACTCCACCTTCCAGCAACTTGTTGACTGGGCGTGAGAGAGAGATTGTCTCTCGGCCTTCCATGTCTTGCGCCAATCAGGCCCAGCTGCGACGTTTCCGCAGCTTGTTGGTATCGTCGAATTTGCAGCATCTCGAGGCGGACTCGTCCGCGGCAAGTCTCTGGATCAGACTTGTTCCCTAGAAAATCCGCGCTGCGAGGGAGGGAGGACTGTGATTCTCTGCATCTTGTTGGTGTTCTAGAAGTGAAAAGTGTTTTGTCAAAAAGGCTTGGTGGAATAGATGTGGCTTTTGAGGTTTCGAACATGTGAAACTAGGTCTGTAGGTTACCTAGACTTCGGCACAGTGATAGAAGATACCATTTGATGCTTATCTGGAATTGTTAGATGAGAAGAACTTGAGTTCTGTTCAGGATCCTTCGACCAAAACGTTCAGTTGCTGGATAGCACTGGTGGAAAGGCACCACCGGAAACCCCATGTGAATGCAGCCTTACATTCAGTTTACTTTTAGTGTAACTTTTAGTCTTCAGTGATCAACGTGTGGGAGTTCTATCCTTGTATTGGGAGTTTACTAAAAATAGTATAGGTGCACTAATAATAATGACGTTAATTTTGAATGTGAGATGTATTGTTCATGTTAATGGAATGGAATCTAATTGATAGTTACAATCAATATGAGAGTGAATATGAGTTTGATGTGAGTTAGAGATATTTAATTTGGGATGTCAATGTACTCTTATTGAATTGTTAATATTTAGGCCCCACAACACTAAATGAAATACTTGTTTATTTACCCGTTCCATCTTCCTTCTAGTAAAATTCTTAGCCAAGTTTTGCTTGATGACAAATTGATATAGGATTAAGCCCTAAAGAACCTTTTCTCCATGGGGGGGGAAGTTTTCTAGTTTGGGTTGGTTCCCAAGGCTCAATTTTGATCACGGTTTTTTTAAATTTTTAATGAGGGTGCGGTATAGTAGGAGTTTTGTGGGAATGTAATTTGTTCATCTTGGACCTATAAAAAATAAAGTATGCCATTCAAGTGCAAAAATGGGGACTCTTGGTAGCTCCAATTTTTTAGCTAGAAGTCTCTGTTGACGTTAAGATTTCTCATGCATATAAGAAGTTTGAATTTCTTTAATGTCAAGAAAAAGTCTTGTCTTTAGTGTAAAAAACATTTTTAACCCAAGTCACACATTGTCTGGCAAGGTACCAAAGCCATTTCTTCTTTTCCACATAAGATCTTAGATATCTTCATATTTTAAACTTATTTTTTTCCAAAACAATATGTGGCGTAAACCCTCCTTTTGACTTGTCGGGAGTATCATTCTAAAGCACATACAATTAATCATCAAATAAAACATGAATTAGCAAACTTTGAACCTCCACTCCTTGAACAATTGTTTTGGATATGCCACACCCCTTCTCTACCTCTAAAAGTTGGTGCACAAGAAATTAATGTCATGCTTAACATGATGGCAATGAATTTAGACCTTGAGTAGTGCAAAAATTTGACACCAAGTGAAGCCAAAGTCTACTAATCCACTCAGGGCATTGAAGAAAATGAACCATTTTTTCTACTTCAAACTTCAAACAATATAATCTCAAAATAAATCCGTGCCGTCAAAGGGTGTGAGTATGTCAATTTAATAAGTATTAATTGAGATCATATGGTTAAAATTGAAGATAACTTTTTGTTTCCTTCCATCATTCATTTCACTAGAATCAACAACTTTGAAGTGTTTTTTAATGTGAAATTGACAAGGGAATATAGGGGTTAAAACGACCCTTCACAGTTTATTTATTTCTTCTCTCCCCATTCTTTCCATTAAGTTTAAATTATATTTATTTTCTGCAGGGCTTGAATGTAGCCAGAGGCAAACACTCCTCATTCAACGAACTTTTGAAATTGCCCTCAAACGGGCAGCAGCAGGGCCGGGCCGGGGAACCCACAGCACCCAGCCCGACCCGGCCCGGCCTGGCGCCGGGACCGCTAGCGTGACACTTGCGCGGCGAGCGCGACGCCGGCCGCGCGGCACCTGCTGCGGAGCCAGAGGACCGGAGCAGCCCCTCGTCCCTCTCTCTCCCTCTCTCGATCGTGGTGCAGCCCAGCCCGCGCGGACACCAACACCAACACCCAGATCGGTCGCACTGCACTCGCCCTCTCACTACAAGACCCGCAACCGGAGTCCGCACTCGCTTTGCCCGATTGTGTCACCCAGCGCCTCGGCCGTTGCGGTCTTTCATCTCTCCAGGTTTGTTCCATCCCGTGCGCCGTTCGTGTTTCAGGTCTCTCACGGATGGCGTTTCGGGGTTTCGTTTTTTTGGCGATGGAGACGAGCGACTGAGTGCGTACGAGTTTCCTTGGAGGAGGGTTCTGGGTTTCGGCGTTGTTCTTTCCGCGATTGTTTGGCGAGTAGGTTTTTAGAGTTCGCTCCGAGGCTTCGGAGTTCGGTTGGTTGGTTTTTTCTCCTTCGCCGGGGTTTCTTGCAGAGAGTTTTTTTGCATGGTGTATGGTGATGCGGGGTTTGAGCGGTTACTCTCGGTGTAAGAGCACTGAACTGGGATTTATTTTTAGGGGGCCACTTATTTGCGTTCCTTTTGAGCGAGGGTGCAAAGTGGGGAAACCAAAAAAAAAAGGGATGCATGTCTGAAAAGGTGGTGTGATTTTTTCCATCAGTGCGCGAGAAAAGCATTGGTTTCTTCGACGTTTTCCCTGAGGTTTCTGGTGGCTGTCTTTTGTTCGCCATCACTCGGGCTGAATGGCCAAGACTGCCATCGTGAGTGTTGGGATGGCCGTTGAGTTACCGCCACAAACCCATTGATGAGTGCGCCTGCATCTCAAGAGCGTGCTTCTTTGTGGTGGGATCGAGGTGTCAACTAATAGCGATCTTGCATCTTGCAGATAGGCGTCGAATATATTGTAGGTGTTGCAGTTAAGGGGGGATTTTTCATGCGCTGGAGGAATTTTTAGAGTGGAAGAACTGGTATCCAATGTGCAAGCCTGCCGGCTTCGCAAGCAAGTGATACAGGGGTTGCAAAAATTGATCAGATGTCGGGGTTGTCACCAATGTACACGCCGCAGCAGCAGGGAAGACGGGGGTCGCCGCAGCAGCAGCGGGGGACGCCCATGCGCTCGCTGGCGCGGGAGAAGGGGAAGGGCACGCCGCCCTCCGCCACCACCACGGTGGGCGCCGTGACCACCACCGTCACGGCCATGGCCACCACCACTGGGGGCATGGCCGAGGACGCGCTGGCGCTCATGGACCCCCTCCTGGGCTCGTCCGATATGAACGGCGCAGGGGCCGATGAGACCGAAGTCTGGCGCCGCTTCCAGACCGAGGGCGCTTTGGATATGCCGTCTCTGGAGCGCAAGGACCGCGCTGCGTTGCACGCTCGCATTGCTGCCTTGGAAGCCGAGGTAACAAAGCTCAACACATCTCTCAAATGCACTAGTCTTTCAGGCTGTTGAGAAATTTTGATCACCCTCTTCATCTTGTGACTTCCCAGGTTTCTCACTCGGTCTACAAACTTTTCCTGTTTCCTCTTCGACTATTTACTCCTTCTCTTCTTCACAGTCCTTTGTAGATGATCCACGAGCTGATTCGTCTTTGATCCGATTAGTTTTTTTTCTTTCACCGAGGGAGTCTCTGTCTTTCAGGCTGTTGAGAAATTTTGATCACCCTCTTCATCTTGTGACTTACCAGATTTTTTTTTCTTAGTCTCTCTCGGTCTACAGACTTTTCCTGTTTCCTCTTCGACTATTCACTCCTTCTCTTCTTTTCGCAATCCTTCGTAGATGATCCACGAGCTGATGCGTCTTTGATTCGATTAGCTGTTTTTCTTCACCGAGAGAGCTTCCGTCTTTAGTGCTTTTATTTTTTCCTATACATGCAGCACAGGATGTTCAGATTTTTTTTGGTTTGATCGGCCTCCTCATCTTGTGACTTAGCAGGTTTTTTTTTTCTTTTTTTTCTTGTCTCTCTCGGTCTACAAACTTTCTGTGACCACTTACGCTTTTAATTAAAATGTTTGGGGTAGAGGGTCATGGTGCAAGTTTAGGAAATTCCATGGAGAGAGTCTTTCTTTTATCGCACTGTTTTGGCGATTGGAATCTTTATCAGGGAAAGTGATGGCATTTTTTCCATAAGGATTAAGGTGGTGATTTATGTTTGTTACTATTTTTCAAAGGTGTTCGCAGATTTTTCTTTTAAGTGATATTTTTGTTGTGGCTATGCAGCTGTACGATTACCAGTACAATATGGGTCTGTTACTTCTTCAGCGCAAGACGTGGACGTCTCAGGTGGATGAACTGAAGGTTGCGGTAGCTGACGCACAAGAGACTCTTCAACGGGAAAAAGCTGCACATTTATTGGAATTGTCAGAAGTCATGAAACGTGAGGAAGCAGCTAAAAATGCCCTAGACACTGAAAAACAATGCGTCGCAGATGTAAGTATTTCATCTGATCTTTCCTGTTGGCTTTTTTCTTTTGAAATCTTGAATATGAACAAGCTGCATCTACAAATATGCTTGAGGAGTGAAATCATGAACATGGATTAGAAAGATTTGTATCAGCATTGACGATTTTCCTGTTTCTGCAGTTGGAGAAGGCGCTGAAGGATATTCAGGTTGATGAGTCTGAGGTTCGTCAAGCCGCAGACAAACAGCTAGCTCAGGCCCGAGAGCTGGTGGCCAGTATTGAGGAGAGATCTGTGCAGGCTGACCTCAAATTAGCTCAAGTGCAAGTTGTGCGTGCTGATGCGAATCGCAAGCTTCAGGAGTCTGAGCACCGTCTCCAGGAAGTTGAAGCCCGCGAAGTTGCACTGCGTCGTGAGCGCCACAGTCTCATAGCAGAGTACGTCTCGTCCATTCTTCCAGCTTATTTTCTACTTGTATTTCAGTTTTCATAACATAGCTGCATATGTGACAGTGTGGACGCCCGGAAGGAGCAAGTGGAGGCTGAGGAGGCCAGTTTGAGGGAGTGGGAGAAGCGCCTTGAGGAGGGTCGTGTGCGGTTGCATGAAGGTGAACGGCTTCTCAATGAGCGTGAGGATTCCCTCAAGATACGAGAAGAGGCTCTGAATCAGACCAGTCGGGAGCTGGCTGAGACTCGTTCCTTCCTTGAGAAGGAGCGGGCGCTTATTCAGCAGTCCGATGTTGATCTCAATGCCCGTGTGGTTTCTCTCCAGGAGAGAGAAAGGGTACGCTTCCTTTTAGCCCTATGCATCTGTTTCCGTCGTTATCAGTTTGGTTCTTTGCAACAGTTACGTGTTGAGAATTTTACTGTTGCAGTACTAATTCTTGTGCTGTCCCCTGCAAATTGAGTTGTTGGTGGTGTTCAACTGCTGCACCACCTGGAACTTGAGGATGTTTTTTGAGAATTTTAATCTTGGCAAACTCAGGCACTGAGTGAGCTCGAGTTGGAGAGGCTGAAAAAGGAGCAGGACTTGATTCTGATCGAGGAGAGGATTGCAGACAAGTCTCTGGTACGTTTGCTTGTTTTCATTCACTATTTTAAGAGCTTTTCTCCTCATGATCCTTGTTAAAGACCGAAGTAATTGGAAAATTAGTGAATGCTGTTGTTGAATTGCTGGCAAGGATCACGTTTTTAGCTGTAGAATGTTGATCTTTATGGCCCGTTCTGTGCAGGATATTGAGTCACGTGAGCAACAAGTGAGAGAGACGGAAGAGTACGTTGTGCAAGAGAGAGCGCGTTTGAATGACTTCGAATCTGCTTTGAAACTTCGTGAGGAGATCTTAGAAGAGCAGAAGATTGAACTTGTAAGTATCGTCCCTTTTGTTTAGTCAAGATATGTGTTGCTACCCATTTCATCAAACTCCTGTGCAAGCCAGTTGTTTGATGGGCTGCATTTTTTTTGAATGCCAACGATGAGTTTCACTCTATCAGTTAGTGCTCTACCTTTTCAGGGATTTCCTGTTCTGACACATGCTGTAGCGGTTGAGTTAGATCTTCTGCTTTTGTACAGTACTTTGGGGTCCTTTATCTTTGTCGACGAAAACCAGACTGATTTAGGTTGTTGTGCTGTTTTTTTTATCAGGCTGAAATGGAGAAACTTCTCAAGAGCCATACCTCAGATGCAGATTCCAAGAAGGCAGAGCTGATGGCCGCAGAGGAGGAGCTGCGCTTGGTTCGCAAGACGCTTGTTGCGGAGAAGGAAGAGGTTGCATCTCTGAAACTGGCTGCTGAGGACCGGGAGGCAAGGCTACGGCACCTAGAGGCAGCAATTGCGGCAAGGGAGGAGGAGTTGGCTCTCCGAGTTCAGGAAATTGTAGACCGTGAAGAGGTACTGGAGCAGCGGTTAGAGGAGGTGAGCAATCTGGAGCAGGGCATCCGCGTCGAGGAGAAGAAGTACGTGAGTGAGCACCAGCGCATCGGAGAGCTGAAGGAGGAGATTCGCAAGGCCAAGGAGGAAATGGAGGAGAACAAACTGCAGCTGGAGCATCAGAAGCAGCAGATTGAGGAGGAGCGTGAGCATTTGCGGCGTGAGTGCGAGCTGGAGCGGCAGGAGATTGAGGAGGAGAGGGAGAAGGTCCGCAAAGACTGGGAGGAGGAGCGTGAGCAGTGGGAGCAGCAGAGGCACATCGTTCAGAAGGATGTGGAGTACAAAAAGGAGCAGCTGGAGTTTGAGAAAGAACGTCTCCGTGAGGAGCTCAGAAACGAGCGTGAGAAGCAAAGCTCGGAACTCGCAAGCCTGCGCGAGAACCTCCACAACGATTTGGATGCGCTACGTGAGAGGCTGAAGGCAGAAGTTGACCTTGAGCGTGATGCCCTGCGCAAGGAGATCGAGTCTGACCAGAAGCGCGTCGCCGAACTGCGTGAAGAGTCACGAAGAATTGTTGAGGCCGAACGAGAGCAGGTTGCCGAGGAGCGCAGCCGGATCAGACAGGAGTTGGAGCGTGAGCGGCAGCAGCTGGCAGAAGAGAGCGAGAGTGCACACGCTGCTATTGACCTGGAAAGGCAGAAGATCGAAGACGAACAGGAAAAGCTGAAGGCTCTGGAAATGGAGAGGGAAGAGCTGGTGAGGATCCAAGTCCAGTTGAAGCAAGAGATTGACGAGATCAGGGCGAGGAAGCAGTTCGTGGACGAAGAGGCCGAGGAGCTGAAGCAACAGAAGAACCGATTTGAGCGCGAGTGGGAGCTTCTGGACGAGAAGAGGCACGCCACGAAGAAGGAGCGCGAGAAGTTCGAGGAGGAGTCCAAGAGGATGGCAGAATGGATGCACGACGAGGAGGAGCGCTTGAAAGAAATCAGACGGGAAGTCCAGGAACAGTCTCGAAAATCAACCGAGGAGCTCCAGAAGGAGCGTGAGTCATGGATGTCACGCCTGGAAACTGAGCGCAATCAGCTCTATGCACAGCTCGACTCTGAGCGCCAGGACCTGGTCCACAACCTGGAGCGTCAGCGTGCTGACCTGGACCGCCGCCTGGAGCAAGAGCGTGACGCGTTTGAGAAGCAGTTCGAGGAGCGGGAGGCGAAAATGCGGGCCGAGGTTGAGCAGGAGAAGGAGGACCTGAGAATGAATCGTGGCTCTGTTGTTGCAGAACTGGAGCATCTGCGCTCCGAGCGTGCCAAGCTCGAGAAGGAGCGTCAAGAGCTCTTGAAACAGCGTTCAGATGCGGAGAAAGAGTGGAGCGAGATCAAGAAGGACATCGAGCAGCTGCAGGTGCAGGGCATGAAGCTTAAGGAACAGCGGGAGAGCTTGCATATCGAGCGCCAGAACACACTTCGTGAGAGTGAGCATCTGCATAGGCTCCGCGAGCAGATGAAAGGCTCCGAGGGCTCCATGAGCATGCGTATGTCAGAGCAACCCATGCGCATCGAGGAGGAGGTTGTGTCACCTCATCCGCAGACTCTCCTGGCGCGCACTGATACGCAACGCACAACCGGTTTTCCTCCTCCATCTGGGACGTTGAGGGCCTCGAGCTCACACACTCCGCGTAGGATGATTGCCAGGACCCCGAGCCGACTTGCGTGGCTGCAACGATGTGCAAGCCGAGCTTCGCAGCTGTTCGCTTCTCCTACCAGGCTCTTGGCAGGCCAACCAGCGCCTGATGAGGAAGAAGAAGAGGAGGAAGAAGAGCCCATGCACAATGCGAATGCTCCGAGCTCCAGCTTCAACCAGTCGCAGTTGGGCCAGGTTGTGGGCACCACAGAGGAAGCGCCTAAATTCAAGCGGACTCGGTCTATCACGAGAGTTGTTGAAGAGGCAAATGCTATCTTGGGCATTCGCCCAGGTGAAGATTTCACTACCTCTCCTGCTGGCAGTGTTGACACCCGGAGGAAAAAAAGAGCCAGGGTCAACCAGGAAGGTGACGACGATAAACTTCCGGAGGCAGCCACCCCAGGGGGCACGCAGCGAAAGAAGAGGATCAAGGATCTTCTGCTCGAGGATGAGACCAATGAAGACTTTCCCTCTGAAACTCCTCATGCCCGTCTTACACCCGGGGCCAAGCGCTACAATTTTAGGCCCACTACTATGTAAGTATTTTCTGGTATCCTAGCATGTCTCCATTTTTTTTTTATTGTGGTGTCATTTTTTTTACTTTCGGTCTGATCTAAAGCTTTAGAAGTCGCTTAACCTGTTGACGTCCTGCTGCAGCGGTAGTACGATGGCCGCCTCTGAAAACGACTCGCCCCGTCACCATGATCGGACCAGCAAGAGGGCCGCTTCTGCCACCAGCCAGCCAGTAGCTGTTGACGAATTACCTGAAGTTTCATCACAACCCATCAAAGTACGTCGATTGCATTCTTTTCCTGGTGTGCCACAAACAAGATGCACACCACGTCTTGCTACTCATTCAGTTGGTTATTGTTATGCTGTTTAGCAGTCCGAATCTCCGAAAATAGCATCATCCTACTCCTGTCATAAACTCACTGTCTCCCTGATAATGTCTTAAAACAGGAAACTGAGACCGAAGAGCATGAAGCACCAGCACCTGAGGCAACAACTGACACACAAGACGCTGACGCCCCAGCAGCAGCAGCAGTAGCAGCACTAGACACCACTCAACTGGCTGACACTGTGACCGTGACGCAAACAGTGATCGCGACAACAACGACAGTAATCGAAACCGTAAGAGAAGAAGCAGTTTTCGACCTTAACGTCGGAGAAGGAGAGGCAGCAGAAGACGCGCCAGTGCCAGAGCAACAAGAAGGTGAATTTGACGCGGACCTGATTCAGCTCTCCAGGTCCGTGATGTTGCCAGATGAGGACGCTCAGGGCGAGTCTGGTGATTTTGAAGAGGAAGTTGACGAGGCAATGCCTACTGTGGACGGGGAAGAAGAAGAGGAGGAAGAAGAAGAAGATGATGATGCTGCTGCTGCT
Source organism: Bryoerythrophyllum caledonicum (assembly GCA_963971425.1). Classification (NCBI taxonomy): domain Eukaryota; kingdom Viridiplantae; phylum Streptophyta; class Bryopsida; order Pottiales; family Pottiaceae; genus Bryoerythrophyllum; species Bryoerythrophyllum caledonicum. The sequence goes on along the minus strand of OZ020526.1, from coordinate 10,567,737 downwards.
TCTGAGGACGGTGAGGAGCTTTTGTCTGAAGAGAGCGAGGGTGAGGAAGTAGACGTTGGTGAGGTTGATGACGAGGATGACGATACGAGAGACGACGAAGACGACAACGGCAAGCCGTCAATGCGAGCCAAGATATGGGACTTCTTAACGACATAAGTAAGCACCATCTTCATCATCAGGGTTGTAGAATTGAAGGGGCTCTCACCCATTTGTAGAATGTTAATTGATGTGTTTTTGCTGAATGCAGCTCATTTTTGCTTGTTGCTCGTTGCTATTCACATGTACTGTACATACATGGTAGCAATTACAACAACGTTTCTTTCTTTTTCTCTCGGTTTCTGGCGTGTCATGCGAATTTGGTTTGTTGCTGGAAAAAGTCATAGTTGCAGAGGTCCATAGTTGCGTGAAACATTATTATGTGAACAACAAACTTCAATTATTGTCACACCTCCACACGTTATATAATGTTACACTTTTTTCATTGTTTTGGTGAACTGTCTTGCCTGGCTTTTCTTTTCTTTTTTTTTCTTCTTTTTGTATGTGCCAGTAGTTGGGTCAGCCAATGTGTACATTTCTACACAATGAGTATATTTCTCTGTTCACTTTCTTCACAGAAATCATTGCAGTTCGTTATTGCCTCAACCGATTGGAGATTGGAAAGATGGGAGTTTCACGCTTGTCTACGATCCAGCTGTTGTTGCGTTTGCCATTCTTTCGGAATCGGAGATGCCCCATAGCGTTTAGGGTTTAGGGTTTTGCGACTTGGGTTTGCTCCTGGTTTGAGAATTCAGGTTCCGTTTAGGAGTTGTCCTCTTCGACATGTAGGTGAGCGGTTTCCCATCTCCATCTCCATCTCTCTCTCTATATATCTCTCTCCCTCTATCTCTCTCTCTCTCACATTAATGTAATCAAACCCAACATGCATATAACTTTGCAGAAATTCATATAACCTTGATTCAACACAATAAACTGTCATATTAAAATCATATCTTACCCTTTTCATCATATCAAAACAACATAAAACAACAAAACTAACAACATCCAAATCGTAACCGACTCCAGGATTATTCGTTCGATAGTAAAACAATGCTGACCTTCAACCCAAGGACTTTCCACATGAAGATCATCCAAAAACCATCACCAAATGAGTGAGGGGCTAAACTGTTTGCAACAGAGCACTAAACTACAACAACATATTTGCAGATAGTTCACGATTCAGATAATCAGCAAACATGCGCTTGGCACTTTTAGCATCGGATGGAGGAGGTGGACCTGACAAGCTGGACTGACCCGCCAACTTGAGAAAGGTTCGACGCAGTCGCCGAAGCTCAGGCAGCCCCACAGTCCTCTGTAGATTGATGTACTTCACAAGGTCAAGGTCACACAAGCACTTGATTGAAACTGCATTCATGGTCCTAGAATCTCCGTGGAGACTGCAATCGACTTGGCACACATCAGAAGTAATAGACGATTTTGCAAAAGGAAATGCATTTTAAGGATATGATAGGTAGTCCTTCTCCAAGAACGACACTGCGTACTACGCCACCTGCGCCTTGAGCTTGAGCGTCCACCAGAACTGACACGATTTCCTGGTGCACTCCCAGGTGAGTATGGTAAGATCAAAACCTGAACAGATATGTCGAGAGAATCACAGAAAGAGATGAAGCAGCGTGCTGCTAGAAACCATAATATAAACGTCTACACGTCAAAATCTCTTACGAAACCTAAGGTTGAGAGGGAGACGAGCATTCAAACCTGTGTAGCACGATCTAATTCATATAGTGAGTTGGTGTCCGAGGTCCGCGCCTGAAAAATATGAACATGCGTTAATATAAAACTAGGGACATCTGCTTAGAGCTCGATTCAGAACGAAACTAGACGAGAACAACGTTCATGATTTGTACCGCCAAGATACTTAAGAGATTGGTGTAACCAAAGAATAACTTACATTCTGTGTTGCAATAGTGGGTTGAAGCGTTTGGGAATTCCGAAAACCCGCCGAATTTCTATCACCGGTAAGAACATTGACAGCTTCAGCAATAGCTTCTGAACTTTCCTGGATATCCTCTGCTCTCACGTGCAACAAATTGACAAATGAGGCAAAATGGGTATGTACTAATGTAGAGGCCAAACATCACGAACACTGTCATGTTGTGTGCTTCACCTAAAAAACCAATCCAGCTACAATTAGATCCATCACTCTAATATCGTGGGAAGCAACAACCAAAAAAAAATCCTCCTGAGCCTGAGCATATGGACGAGGACCAACCTTTGCCAGGATGAAGTTCAAAGAGACGAGAATCCCACCGATTTTTCCCATCAGGCCTCTCGAACCTTCTCACCAAGTCATTGAATCTGCACACCACATGATCCCTTCAGCCAACATGATTTCAAGACAAGTACAGAATGACTTCAAAGCAACGAGCTTCAAAGCTTACATATTTTCGTCGTAAGCAGGCAACCCCTTCGACCGTCTGTCTTCATTCCATGCTCGACATTCTGCTTCATCTGCAACACAATGCATCTGGGGACACAAGCTTAGAAGAGTCATATAAATATTATGATTAATTAGAAACAACTGCAATACGTGAACAAGTTGAGCAAAGTACCACGCAGTAGAGCGTTCCAGATGCGCGGGCCAGACACCAGAGTTCATATCTGTAACCCTAAATTCATCCACGCCATTGCAGTCAACTTCCGATCAAGTCCCTGAAGCTTCAGCTCAACATCAGATTCAAACATTACCTTGATGTTGTTAAGGGAATCCACGATGACAATTGAGTCTCTCGATACTGCCCGGTCCACTGCAGACCGCAGCATTCCACGCAGATTCTTCTCTCGAGGCATATCTGTGTGCGAATCAAAATGAACAGTCAGATAGGGACGAAGAATTCCCAACATTCATGTAAACCCAATTGAATGGTCGTGGTTTGCACGCGCGCACACACACACACACACACACACAAAGAGCGAGAGTGAGATAGAAACCTTGATAGGCATTATTACGATCCAAATTTAGTGAGGGCTCATCGATGAGAATCACGGGCTTGTTGTTGCTGGTCTTCTCGAGAGCTTTCACAAGGCATGCTGCAGCAGTGGACTTCCCACTGCATGGTTGCCCACACATAACAACGAGCGCCATCCTTACTACGCCCTAGGAAAACAAATGGGAAACCGCTCACCTACATAGTCGAAGAGGACAACTCCTAAACTGAACCTGAATTCTCAAACCAGGAGAAAACCCGAGTCGCAAAACCCTAAACCCTAAACGCAAAATTCTCAAACCAGGAGAAAACCCAAGTCGCAAAACCCTAAACCCTAAACGCTATGGGGCATCTCCGATTCCGAAAGAACGGCAAACGCAACAAGAGCTTGAATCGTAGACAAGCATGAAACTCCCATCTTTCCCAATCTTACTCATATCTACACTAAATTAAATTTTATGTTGAGTACATCTACACTAAATTTTATGTTTAGTGTATCTACACTAAATTTTATGTTTAGTGTCATGCACAGTAAATGACTTGTAAATGCTATAAGTTTTTTACTTTTGATGAAGATTCTTACGGACTGTGTCTACAGTGATCCCCTTCTTTGAATAGTATAAATTTTTGTGCTCTTAGTAAAAATCTTCATCACAAGTAAAAATTTATAGCATTTAGAAGTCATTTACTGTGCATGACACTAGACACTAAATTTAGTGTAGCTCTTTTGTACCCGATACTATACAGTTTAATTCCTAGAGGACCAAGTGTCAAAAATGGGCTTTTTGAAAGTTCAGTTAGGTTCCTATGGTTTCAATTTCCAACAGTCCTCTTTGAAAATTTACTATAAAAAGGCATTATCAAGACCGTAGTAGGAATTTTGTTTCTTCCTAAATTGGACATTTGATGAAAAAGTTATAGGGTTTTGAATTTTAAATGGGGAGAGTGGGCACCTCGGGCACCTCCAAAAACCTTTGCTAGGACACTCTATTGAATGTGAGATTTTCTATACTTGCAAGTAATATTGTTTCCGTTCATAATGTCCAAGAAAAGTTCTTGTCTTTTGTGAAAATTAGCATACCAACCCAAGTCAAACATTTTCATACATTGTCACTCGTTGTCAGGCGAGGTACCAAAAAAACTTCTTCTTTTCCACATAAAACCTAGATATCTTTATATTTTTTCACTTTTTATGTTTTCCACAACAATTTGTGGTGTAAACCTTCTTATTGACCATTCAGATTATCAATCTAAAACATATGAAGTTCACAATATATTATAGTGTGAATTGGCAAATTTCGAACCTCCACTCCTTGCACAATTGTTTTGAATATGCTACGCCCCTCCTCTACCTCTAAAAATTGGTGTAATAGGAACTAACATCATGCTTACCAAGATGGTAATGGATTTAGACCTTGTTTGGTGCAAAAATTTGACACCAAGTGAAGTCAAAGTTTGCTCATCCACAGAACCCAAGAAAGAAAATGAACCATTTGCTTGACTTCAAACACTATAATCTTTCAATCTATGCGGTCAAATTGAATTAAAATTTGTAAATATAATCCTTCTTTGTTCATTTCACTAGAATCCAACAATTTTGAAGTATTATTGGTGTAAACCTGTCACGGTTTCTTACGGGTTAATATTGATGAGAATTAGATCACGGATGCATCTTTGTGTTAATCTTTAGTGGGGGGACCATATATACAGTCATGCAGCCCTTTTTAAAAATGAGCCAAATGACCAAAAAAGCATATTCCCAAAAAATGTGGGAAAATTATGATTTTATATAACCAAAATTTCATTGATGGCCGTTGTCACATTGCCATATTGCTACTAATGAATCGTGGGGAATTTATACTATCACCATAAAGGATGTACAAATCTATGTTTATGGAGATGGATTTTATAAAATATATATTTATGGAGAAAATTTGGTTTTGTATGGTTTCAGGAGAAACTTTGTATCTCCAAATGTGTGGTCTTCAAAAAAAATTGTGTTGCAACTTTGGCTAAAATCGTGATACCAAAAGAAAAGGGTTGCGGTCACGTATTCTACTCTAAACATACAAAAAATGTATTCAAATTTAGCAAGACATACGGATTTAAGATTCTTGAGGTAACATCTTTCATTTTGAGGTCATTTCAATATCTGAACCTTATCATGCTCAGATACAACACCATACATGTAGAACACATGACCATTTTGCAACTTCTCAAGCATGTAGGAGGTCCAATAATGATCTAAATAAGAATTGTTATGTGTCATTGGATTTGGCTCAACACAAATACAAACTCTAGTAACTATTGTATATATCAAATCTCACACCTTGTATGTCAAATACATAGATAACATCATGTTGCAACTCAAATGTGGCTTCTAAGGGTTAATCCTTGAACGTATGTCGGGAATAGTATATACATGCACGTATCTTACTATGTAGAATACAAAAAATGTATCAAAGTTTAGCACTTACACCTTTGAATTGAAGAATCTTCAATCAACATCTTTGATTTGGAGGTCATTTCAATATGTGAACTTTATCATGTTCAAATACAACACCATACATGTAAAATATTGTGGCCATCAATGGCACCCTCTAACGTTTAAGGGTTAATCCCTAAATTTTGTTGACTATTTATGAGCAAAAACACTTCAAAACTACTCATGAGTCCTCACTATGGTATGCAAAGTTAAAAAGAAAAATAAAGTTACTACTGTATTTCCATCTCCAACCGTAAGATCTTAACGCTTAAATGTCAAAACTCACAAGGTACCACTGGTGACCACAACATTCTACATGTATGGTGTCATATTTTAACATGATAAGGTTCACATATTGAAATGACCTCCAAATCAAAGATGTGAATTGAAGACTCTTCAATCCAAAGGTGTATGTCTTGCTAAACTTTCATAAATTTTTTGTATCCTACACTGTAAAATAGGTGCCCATATATACAGTTCTTGATTGACATTTAAGGTTTATTATACACTACTAAAACCACGTGGTCACAATTTTCATAAACTTTGACCACTCAAATTGAAAGATTGTAGAGTTTGAAGTGAGCTGATTTTTCTTTATTTTTTTGAGCGGTAGGATCTTCAAGTTAATTATGACAAAAAGACACTCAAAAATTTCATAAACTTTGACTACACGGGTTGCAAGATACACGCATTTGAAGAGTGTAGTGTGTTTTTTTTCTTCACTGTGTGGCAAGATACATGCATTTGAAGAGTATAGTGTGATTTTTTTCTTCCCTGTGGACAAGGCCAACGTACTTTGACTCAAGAAAATGGCATATTTTTCCACTACATTTTGCATAATTTTGAGGTCAAAAGACACTAACCTTGTATATTGACTACTTTCTATACCTTATTTTAAGTCAAAATACACTAATCTTGTTCAACAAGTAAAAACTTTATTGCACTCCTAGAAGTCTTATATCTTATATTATCTCTAGTCAAAGTTCACAAATGAATCGGTGTCTTTTTGTAGTACTCAATTTTGAAATTCTATGCTTGAAAATAGTAAAAATTGGCCTAAATTAGTCTAATAATATTTAATCTCAAAGACGCAATTTTGGTGTGGCTTTGGTGAAAAAGAGTGGTTTAGGGGTTAAGTTAACACATTCTTAGATTTACCAATTTAAATATTCAAATGAAAGTAATGATTAAAATTATATTCTAAGATTTTAACAATCCTGAAATTTGAAGAAATTCTATTTTTTCCATGATAATTATTGGCTTTCATATAGAAAACTCATGTTAAAATTAATAAATACAAAAATGAAATTTAATCATTTTTGTGAGAACAATCTTTCAAATATTAGAGCAATCTTAAAAGGTGTAAGTCTTGCTAAAATTTAATACATTTTCCTTATTCTATAGAGTAAAATACATGCCTATATATATGGTTCCCAATTGACGTTTAACCTTAAATACCGGAGCAGCCAAAAAGTGGTTGCTCGGATGATATTTTGAGGATGATTATTTCTATAAATAAATATTTTCATCCAATTCTTTATGAGGAGAGTTCATTGAATGTGTAAGTATTAGATGTTGATGAAACTTGCCTCATTGAGGTAATCATGTTATATCTAAAGAAGAAAAAGTTTGTGACATGGATCTCTATGTAGTGTATTTTAGAAACTTCTTGCTCTAGCTCTAAATCTGAATTTGAGTCATTCAAATAATATTTTTTGATTTTGAGTCTGACTAATGAAACGAGGTTTATGAAGTCTAGTTTCCATTCCATTTTGAAATTTTAAAAAATACTTAAAATTGGATCGGTTATTGCGATTTGGACTTTGGGCCTATATCCAATTTTGCTGCACATGGAAGTTTCATTTACACCACAAGTTTTGTCCCTAAAATGTACACCTTTGGTGAAATTTTCAATTTTTTTAGCATACTTTGAATTTGATATGAGTTCTCTTCACTTTTTTTTTCAAAAAATCACAATAAATTCAAATTTTCCCAAAATAATTTGTGATTTTTGTGACATGAACAAAACATATGATCTCATCTCTGAAAAATGAAATAAAAAAATTTCCACTTATATTTAATGAAAAAGCCGAGCACATAGTAGAATGGAAATTGGGGCTAGTTACACGGTCATAGGCTCCGTCCTTTAAGGGTTAAACAAAATCGGTGAAGTACAAATTGCATGCTTTCTTGTCATGGATGGATGGGCAGGGCAGGGCAAACAACAACAACCAATCATTCTCCAGCTTCCAATCATTGTTTATGTCACTTTTGGTGCAAGATTCAAGGCTGGATGGCCAGTTTTTCTCATTTTGATGCTAGATTGACTGCGGTTGGAGATGCATCAAAGGAATCCGAGAAAGGGGAGCGCTGATGGAATGAAATTATTAGGAATCATGTTGTCTCTGCTGGAAAGATGGTATGAGACTACCAATGAGTATACCACATAATGACTAACTCTGAAATAAATTGTTGTTATTTGGCCTACTCAATGGTCATACCATACCATCTATTCTTGTAGTGTCTCTAGTGCTTATGGTAAACCCTTGTTGACAAGCAGGAAACCACACCAAAAAATCTAGGTAGTGTGCAATTACATTCTTTACACTTGTGAGGTTATATAATGCCACTTCATTGAATCCTGTTACCTCAAGCCTAAAAGAAGATGAATTCTGGTTCCTAGATGGCACTTGAGTGAATAAAGTGTTTGTTTGTACCACCACAAGGTCCATGTCTTTTGAACATGGGTTAGTAGTATGGAACTACTTTCCCCTCTAGAGGGCAGGCACTATGTATCACGTAACAAGTAACCAAGAACGGAGAATTAAAGACGCCGAGGGAGTTACTAGGATGAAGTGTCTAGTAAGTTTTTATGGGGGTCTAGTGTGTCCGGAATGAGTTGGTTGTTTTCAAGTCTCCTTCGTTGTAGTAGTATGGACATAGCATGTTGGATTGAAATAGTGCTAATGTTTGTGAAGGTGATCTTACTCCATAAATATTTTTGACAATTTCACACCAAAAACACTTCAAAACTGCAATGAGTAAGGACAAAACAAAAAACCGTTTACTTCTCGTTTTAACCGTTGGATCTCAATTAAGACTTACTGAGGAACTTACACAAAAAATTTCATAAGGTTTGACTACACGGATTGTTATATTATAGTGTCTGAAGTAGAAAAAAGGGTCCATTTTTATCCTTGTGTTTAGTAGATTAGTTTACTTCAACTTCACTTGGTGTCAAATTTTTGTACTACAAAAGGTCTAAATCCATTTCCATCATGTTAAGCATGATATTAGTTCCTTGTACTCCAATTTTTAGAGGTAGAGAAAGGGTGTAGCATATTCAAAAAAATTGTGCAAGGAGGGGAGGTTCAAAAATTGTCAATTTGCGTTATATTTTTTTGTGAACTTAGTATGTTTTAGAATGAGAGTCCAAATGGTCAATAAGAAGGTTCACACCACATATTGCTGCGGAAAAAAGAAAGAGTTAAAAAATATGATGATCTCGAAGTTTTATGTGAAAAAGAAGAAGTTTTTTTGGTACCTTGCCCGACAATGTGCAATAATGTGTGAAAATGTTTGACTTGGATTTATATGCTATTTTTCACAAAAGACAAGAGATTTTTTTTGACCATATGAAAGGGAATAATATTATTAGCCAATGGTGTAAATCTCACATTCAATAGAGTGTCATAGTAGAAAAAATTTGGAGTTGCCCGACGTGCCCGCTCTCACCATTTGAACTTCAAATCCCTATAACTTTTTAATAAAACGTCGGATTTAGGAAAAAAATTGAACTCACACAAAGCTTTTAGTAATGTCCATCTATTGAAAAAAATTCAAAAAATAATGTTATAAATTGATGCAGGAGGTACTTGCCCGAACCTTCTAGAGTCCCTCGAGGGGACTCTTGGAAATTTAGGGGTTAATTGCGGTCATGGGAATTTTGAATGTTTCTTCAAGGGTTTTCATTGAGGGGTAAAGGTGGTGGCTCTAGCACCCGTGGTGATGACAATGAGGGGGTCTAATTTCCATTTGAGTGCTTGAATATCATTGGGGAGTGGTTGATATTTCTTTATTTTGTTTGTAATAGCTTCCCGTGAGAATCTATCATTACAATATTTGAATTCAATAAATTGAATAGTGAGATCTGGGTCCATGTGGGTTGGTGGGGGGTCTTTGTATCATAGCCCTTTAACACATAACAAGTCGGGTTTAGCTCTTGCATTACAATGACCTCTTTGAGTACCGCATGTGCATGGTAATAACCATAGGGAAACTGTATTTTCTTGCGGGTTGTCATTAACCCCTAAAAGACAATTGTCCCAAAACGGGTTTTTTGAGAATTTGGGCAGGTTCCTATGATGTCAATTTCAGATATATTTTATTGAAACGTTTTTTGAAGGTGTGGTAATGTTAGAGCTTCATGGGGATCTAATTTATTCATCATTTGGACATTGGAAAAAAAAATATGATGCCCAAAGTAAAAAATCCTACTCGTTGGGCACCTCGGGCAACATAGCAAAAACACTCCATTATTTATGAATTTTTTTTTACAAGAAGCTAATATTATACTATTTGGTGATTTTGAAAAAAAAACTACTTTTGGAATTGATGTCTTTTTTTAAAAGAGAATCAAAGTTCTCACACCTTTTCGGGCAAGGTGCCAAAAAAAGTTCTTCTTTGCCATATAAAAGATAGAGATTTTGTTTTTTTGTACTTTTAATTTTTTCTACTTTGAAAAGGAGTATGAAACTTCGATTTCACCGTTTGGATTTTGAATTTTCAAGGTCCACAATTTACAAAAAAATAAAATGCAAATAAGCAAGTTTTAAATCCCTTCTACTTGCAATACTAATTTGAGAATGCTACACACTATTATTTCATTTGAAATTTGGGGAAAGTATAACTTATATGGTCTATTTTTATTTGGTAAAATCTCCTCAAAAGAAAAGATGCAAGAGATATTTTTTCATGAGGAAACAAAGTGTACTGATCCTGTTTTTAATGGTCCCAAAATGACTATGTTTTTCACTTCAAATACTATAATCTTCTAATTCATATGGTGAAAAAATTTGAGAAAATTACCACTTGTTTTTGTCATACTCTAAATTAATATCTTAAGGTTAAAAATAGTAATGGAAGCTTTTTTTTACTCATACCTTCTCTTTTACTAGAATATGTAGTTTTGAAGTGTTTTGACAAGAAAATCGCGAAGAATTTTAGGGGTTAAAGGTTTTGGCATTTTTGAAGATGAAGCAATGGGATTTTTTTGATGACGCATTTAATTTGCGGATAGCCCGCACCGCTTTGTTATGACGTTTAACAATTAGGGCGTAGATATGAGGGTTATGGCATTTGGATAAGATGCATAACCATGTATCCGGGTCCGTAGTGTTTCATGTTATGGAGGGGAATCTTTTTGTGCCAAAGAAGAGTTGTTTACGAGCGTTTCCCATATATCGTTGGGTGTGGAATTTGATTAGGTATGTTTTTTGTGAGTCCGTGATTATGGGATTTTTCCAAAAGTTGGTGGATAGCCCGTTGTCAATGTTTGTATTAGTGGTCCATTGATCAATATTAGAGAATTTTTCCGTAAGTATTTCCAAATTATTTTTGAGGTCATAATTTTTTAGGTATTTATCCAAGAATCTTATGGAGCCTTTGTCGGGGGTTTCATGCATAGAAGGCCATTCGTATCTATGGCAGTAGTATGGGATGGCATAAGCCTGTTCGTAGGGGTATTTGGCATCTCGGTAGGCTTTCCCTCATCTTTCTTTTGCTAATTTGTCTGCTTGTTTGTTGCGGTCAGTGTTGGCATGAGCTCAAACTTTATGAAGTGTAGTAATTTGTGTGCAATTTTGGAGCATCTTGACCATGGATGTTAGGATAGTTTGGTCCGGATGACTATTGTGTTGAGTGGGGTGTTCCATGTTTGTGTTTAGGAGGTATAACACATTAATGCAATCTATAAAAATGTCTGCAGGTTCGTTGGAGTATTGTGTGGTAACTATCTTGAGGATTTGATGAATAGCCATAATTTTGGCTCTAAAGATATTTTAGAGTCCATGTAGTCGTTTGGCAAGTTGAATTCGTTTGGTGGGGTTGTATATTCCATAGCCAACTTTCTCTTGGTGCCAATGTCCAAGACTTACTTTGGTTGATTCTTTGAAGGAACCGTTGGTGTAGTAACTAAAATTAATGTTTGGTTTTAGGGGGGTGTGAGTTTGGTATTTGGGAAGTAATGGGGTTGTGGGGGTTAGTGGTGTGAAGTTGTTTATAGAAGGGGTCTTAGACCATTTTTTTTTATTGTGGTTCACACAAGTTAGTGTAGATGTGGATGGGGCAATTGCGGTATATACATTTTTGATGTTGAGATTTTTTGCAACTAGTGTAAGTTGAGCAAGGTGTTCTAATGTGCCAATTTTTCAGTTTTGTTGATGTATACACAGGACACGTAGAGTTGATGGCTCAAGTCGGGGTTTTTCTATTTCCGGTGATATAGTAGGTTCCATGTACATTATTGAGTCCGCTTCAAATAATGCTATAATATGCGAGTCTAACAATGGGCATGATTAGGGTTGTTGTTTGCCACTAGTTGCGCCCAATGAATTGCTTGTTGTGTTTCTTCTTCATTGTGGATATGTGCAAGGCCTATTCTGTTCCATTTATAGTCAAATATTTTCCTTAGTGAGCCAATTATTTTGTCCCTTTTGAATAGGAAATAGAACTTTGAAAATATTGTAAAGCATGTGACCAAGGATGAAAAGTATGATTGTTTTTTGTTAAAGGATGTGATTAGAGAGTCGAGTATAGGGGCAAGTAATTTGTAGTGTGCACATTTAAGGAGGTCGATTTTTGGTATGTGGTATTTGTATCTTTGGTATAGCCAAACAATATTGGTTTCAAAAGGTTGAGGTGTTGGTTCAATGTTAATAGGGGTTTGTAGTGCGTCATGATATTGGTTCCACAACCACTGTAATTAGGTGTCTACCATCTCCTTCATATATGTAGGCATTGTCTTGTTGTATTTTTATTGTGTTGTTTGTGTGAGAATGTCGGTTTTGTAGTTACATTTGGTCATGAAGATGTTAACAAAGAGAATGGTGATGGGCGGTGTAACAAATCTTGTATCTCTAAATTGTTCTTTGGGGTGGTGCAATTTTATGACCTCTAGGTAGAAGTTGTTTTGAACTATGTGGTAGTAATCTTTAAGGATTTCGGTGTTATGGAGAGAGGTGTTTACGTTGTGCCAAGGGGAAAGGTTTCTTTGCGGGAGTCATGCACTACAGGTGGTATTGTTGTGGTGCCAATGACATAGGTATGTTGTGTCTTTTTTGCTTATTGTGTTAGAGTCTACATATTTTCTATGTTTATGGCCGATGATGTTGTTTATAGAATATGTTGGAGGATTTTTTAATATGTGTGGTGGTGGTGGGGGGGTGGGTGTGGCTAATTGGGAAGGTTTGGTGGGGGATTAATGTCCAGTTGGATGTCTTTGTTATTAATGATGTACGGGTCTTTAAGTTTGTGAGGGGGAGAGTGGGAGGGGCATGGGATAAGGCATAAAGATAGGCATGGGGGTGGCAAAATAGTTGTTTAGCAATGTTGAGTGCACTTTTTAGAAGTTTGGATGGGGTGCCATAGAAAAATTTGTAGTAGTTTTCATCCATAAAATGTGTTCCGTTTGGAAGTATGATTTGTTTTAGATTGGTGATGTTCATGGAGAGTAGTTTTTGTAAGTGTTTAGAGGATAATTGTGGGTCAAGTCTAGGGAGGTTAAGGATTTCGTTTGACCAAATTTGTTCAAGTGGCATGGGGTTGAGTAGGAAGTCTTCTAGTGTGCTTTTTAGAAATATTTGGCCTTCCGTTTTGAGTAGGATAATTGTACAAGTAATACAAGAGCGCATGCAATCATATCTTTTAAGTCTTTGGAGTTTTTTGGCACCACCAAATTTGGAGAGAATATGGCAATTAAGTCCTTTGTAAATTTTACCGAGTTGTCCCTTGTTGTTGAAGGCATTTTTGAGTTGTTCCCCAATGCAACAAAGATAGGCATCTTTTAGGGAAAAGACTTCTAGACCAAATAAATCTTGGGGGAGTTGTATTGTGACATTGGGTGTGCAATTGGGAAGTCTACATAATTTCTTTTGTATAGCTAGGATTTTTTGGTCAATTTTAATAATGGCGGGCATTGAATATGAGACCGCATAGAAGCTATATGAAATTCCCTGTCGTATAACAGTGTCAATCATTTTTATTTTATATTGCATTGCAGCCGAACATGACATTAATTCTAAGCATTGTTTAATGAGTTTTGTGGTAGTGATGTGGATTTGTATTCTCCATTTGAATGATGGAACAAGGTTTATTCTAAGATAGATGTAAGGTTGATTTGGATGTAAGACCAAGATTGGTTAATTGCGGTAGTTGATGTTGGTGGCTTGGATTAAGGCTTTGAAGGTGGTTGGGTTTATTTTGGATTTGTTAAGGCACCCGATTATGGCACATTTTTAAACCTTGAGTTCCATTGACAAAATCTATCTATTTTGTCTAGTTGGGTTTGGAGTGATTTAAGGTGTCCAAAGAGGGCGGCTAGGCTGTCGTTGTATGTAGCCGAGTGGGTGGTAACTTGAGGTGCCAAAGGTGTAATTGTTGCTACTCCTTTGGAGCCATCAGAGTCGCGGTTCTAGAAAAATAATGAAGAGATAAGGGCTCAATGTATCACCTTGGATGGTGCCACATTGTATGGAGATAGGTCGGGTTTTACCAAAGTATTCTGTGAGCCAAATAAACCGCCCCCTGACGGGTGGCTTATGTTGAACACAAGACCTTAACCAGGGATACAACCCCTTGTGCAACCATCATTGAAACCAGCCATTCAAGCCCCATACAAGCATGGTGACTTAGATTGTGGTCACTTTGGAAGTTTCGTGACTGAATTCAACCTTAAATTGGACCCGAACTTCAAACACGCATAAGTTTTGCCTTAGGGCTCCGTTTTCAATGTTTTTTTTTGGCTTAGATGGGTTTAGCTCAGCCTTATGAACTTGATTAGACCCTCAAAGACCAAGTCTAGACCAAGGTACGACCCTGACAGCAGACAAACTTCCTTTCTTGATACCAGAATTTATGTTCCCATTATCTCCTTGGTTATAACTTCGTTTTTGACGTTTTCTATTTCTATCCTTACTATTTTTTCGTGCTTAACACAATGGCGACGTTCAATTATCCACCCGTGTTAACCTCCGGACTGACAATCATACAACCAGTAGTGCAATACTCAACCCATACATTTATTTAGACCATGCACTATACATCACATGCATGTGTCATGCATATTCACAATAAGGGATCTTACTTGTGCACCCTACCATACATATCCTTCCAGCTGCATTTAACTACTCATATATATTAAAACCGATGTTTTAAGGTTGATGAAAACCCTAATTCTATTGTAATTTGGGCAGCGCTTCCGCGCGGTTGTTGTAACTACCAAAATTAGGGTTCCTTCCACCACATGCAACAAGAAGATAGTGAATCAATTCGAGAGAGGAAGGAGGCTCCCTGATCCCGCTCAATTCACCCACTACCTTTGATGGTGACTTCGTGATCGTACTCCTGTCTTGGTGCTCTTCGTGATCGTGCTCGTCTCCCTGTCTTGGTGCTCTTCGTGATCGTGCTCGTCTCCCTGTCTTGGTGCTCTTCGTGATCGTGCTCGTCTCCCTATCTTGGTGCTCTTTGTGATCGTGCTCATCTCCCTATCTTGGTGTTCTTCGAGATCGTGCTCGTCTCCCTATTTTGGTGCTCTTCGAGATCGTGCCCGTCTCCCTATCTTGGTGCTCTTCGTGATCGTGCTCGTCTCCCTATCTTGGTGCTCTTCGAGATCGTGCTCGTCTCCCTAACTTGGTGCTCTTCGTGATCGTGCTCGTCTCCATGTCTTGGTGTTCTTCGTGATCGTCTTGGTCTCCCTATTTTGGTGCTCTTCGTGATCGTGCTCGTCTCCCTATCTTGGTGCTCTTCGTGATCGTGCTCGTCTCCCTGGTGCTGGTGCTCTTGATCGTGTTCTTCCTCGCCCTGGGCTCGTGCTCTTGATTGTGTTCTTCCTCGCTCTGGTGCTGGTGCTCTTGATCGTGTTCTTCCTCGCCCTGGCTGGTGCTCTTGATTGTGTTCTTCCTCGCCCTGGTGCTCTTGATCGTGTTCTTCCTCGCCCCTGTTGGTGCTCTTGATCGTGTTCTTCCTCGCCCTGGCGCTAGTGCTCTTGATCGTGTTCTTCCTCGTCCTGGTGCCAGTGCACTTGATCGTGTTCTTCCTCGTCCTGGTGCTGGTGCTCTTGATCGTGTTTGTCCTCGCCCTGGTGTTGGTGCTCTTGATTGTGTTCTTCCTCGCCCTGGCTGGTGCTCTTGATCGTGTTCTTCCTCGCTAACCTAATTCGATCCTCTCTCCTGGCCAGGGCTTCCAACTCTCTTCCCCTCAGTCCCTTGTCCTTCAGCCCACTCTCTACATTCCCACAATCCTTGCTTCGAATGAGCGTCTCCGAGGGGGTAACCCCAAGGCCTTTTGCTCCCCTCGCGTTCCCAATGTCGTTCCCTGTTGTTTTTTTCTCCTTCTCCATTAATGGCCCCCTCCATAAAAAATCTAAACCTATAATTAATTAATTCCGCGCCACCCTTGCACTAACAAGGTGGGTGTCACCACTAAACAAAGAATACTTTTACCCCATTTTTTTAACCTTATGCCACATGATGTGCGCATGATCACCAATAAGTGAGCCATCTAACTAATTTAAGGATGTTAAATCTAACTACTCCACCTAACTTGAATTTCCCTTGCGTGAGGTTATGACTAATTTACCTAGTGATTGGTGAGGGTTTTTACCCAAGTCATTTTGACCCTTTTTTACTATTTTTTAATGGGCTTTAAAACCTCATTCTTTTTCCTTTCTCCTGACCATTATTCTTCCTCTTCTCCTATTTTTTCTGTGGTTTCCTCACCGTGGCCACTTTGCGGTCCCTGACTTGGTAGGAGGTAAATTCTTCTCCACTCCTTCTATTTCTATCTTTTCTATTGTTTTTTAAATTTTCTTCACCTTTTCTTTATTTTTTTCTTTCTATTTATTTTTTGGTTAACCCCATAAAAATCTTGGTTGCCATAATGTGGCTCCCAATTTAAGAATTAGTGTATGAATAGGCTATTTGGCCATTTTGATCAAAAATCACGGGCTAATCCAATTGGATAACCCATTTCTACTACTTGTTGACCTTAATGCACATGATGCGTGGTCCATTCGTCACCGTGAGCCGTTTTTGCAGATCACATATTCTCTGGCATATGTGGTGGTAGATTGGGAGTAGATATTCCCGACCAATGGAACCGCGTCACCCGGAAATCCTAAGTCACTCATGATAGCGGGGAATATGGGGTAATCAATGGATCTAAATGCATTCTTAGTGAATGTAGAGTGTATAAATATCTTAGTTGGTGAATTTTGCATCCTCTAGAGCTAAAATAAGAGTTTGGAGTCGTCGGGTGGTACTTTGCTTGGCTCTAAACCCTTCTTGGCTATCATGTAGTATTTGATGTTTTTCACCATATGTCGATAGTATAGATGTCAATGTACTAGTGTATAATTTATAAATTGTATTAGCTAGAGCTATGGGTCAATGGTTAGGTAGTACGGATGGGTTGCCTTTTTGGTATAGTAGAATTGTGAGGCTCGTTTTCTAAGATGCGGGTATTGATTTTTGTTTGTCACAGTGAAAGAAGAATAGCGTTGGTAGATTGTAAAACTTTGAAGGCATGTATTTTTAGAATTTAATTTTGTACATGGTTTGGGCCTGAAACTTTGTTATTTCCCAAGTTTTTGAGGCAAGTATGGTATGTGTCTCTATTGTAGTATGTATGAAGTGGGATGTTTGGTTTTCCTCTTTTGTCAATGGTAAATCCATCTAAATCATGCCACATGTATTGTTGCACGTTGCACGTGCATGTGGATGTATGGTGGGGTTGATAATGACACGAGGGGGATAGTTGGTCTATTATTTATAGATTGTTTGAGACTGATTCCATTTGCAATGTCTTCCGGACTAGTTAAAATTTTGTTTTTTACATCCAATATATAGTCGAGGGATAGACTTACATTATCTTTGAAAAACTTTCTGCTGATCAATTTGGGGCTCTTTTTGTGTAATTGGCAGTATTTAAAGATGGATTTTTTTTAATGCAGTCCCTTGCATATTTTGTAGTTATTTTCTGGGCTTATTTATTGGCATGTTTTGCAATGGTTGCAATTTCATTTAGCCATTCTTTGTATGGAGTATTGGATGGTGGTAATCGTAGAATTTGAGTGTGGCGTAAATTTTGTACTTTGGAAATGATAGGGTGGGTATTCTAGTTAGGATTGGTTTTAGCAATATTGATTGTTTTTTGTATGGTGAGGTATATAGCAAGATGTTGTTTCCAAGTTTTGGCTAGTTTGGGGGGAGATATCCTTCTTGTTGTGCGGTTCTGGGTGTGAGTTGTGATATGGGGGGTGCTTTGCAAGTTTTTTCTAATGTATTGGAGATTGCGTTTATCAACTCATCAAGGGTGGTGTAAGCTTCTTGCTAGTGTATTTGTGTGAGGTTTTCATGATTTGTAAGGGAGTTTGTAAGGTTATCTATTTGTATTGAGTTTACTTCAAAGATTTTTTAATTAAAGTTTTGAATATTTTCTTTGGGGATGGGATTAAGTATTTTAATATTGTTTGAATTTGTGGGTGTGAGAGGTCTATTAAGAATGGTGTTGTGGTGTATGTTGAGTTGGATTTGGAAGTGGTCCGAGTTTAAATTGGTTGTGGTGTTAGTGTAAGATGTGTGTTGGATGGGGTTAAATGTCTTGATGTAAAATCCATCAATGAGGCTGGTATGAGTGTAGTTAAGTCCGCCTTGTCTAGGGTATTGGGTGTCAGTTGGAATGTAGGTTAATTCAAGGTTGTCTGTGTAGTTTCTCCATTGGTAGTTTATTTCATGGGGAGGGGAAAAGATATGGCCATTTTGTCTTCCAATGAGGGCAATATCATGGTTAAAGTCTCGGCAAAGTATTATTGTATGATTGGTGTGCAAGTTTATTTGAGTGGTTTTGCAATTTTGGATATTCAAAATGAGTATAGTGTCTTCTAAGTGTGAAGGCACGTACAAATATAGAATGAGCCATGGTTGGAGAGGTCGATTAGCAATTTCAATCATTTGCAGGTACGGCAAAATATTAGCCGGTGTAGGCATTTTGGAAATATTTCCGGGAAAAGTGTAGGATTGGTGTATGAGCATGAGAAGCCCACCTCTTGCCGTTGTATATGGCATTTGTTGTTGGACACATTGTGTAAGTGCATGGGTGTTATTAAATATGAGTTTGTAGTCAAAGAGTATTTTTTGTATATATTTTGTGGATTTTGTGGCAGGTAGTTTAGTTTCTTGTATGGTAATTATGGCGGGAGGCATGTAAGTGTGAGATGCTAGATTGTGTATGCATGATAGGGTGGTATTTAGCGTTGAAGCGTTCCATGTGGTTATATATGTGTTTCTATCTCTATGTCTAGATTACGAGGTGTGGGGGGGATATAGGTAGGAGGCGGGTGGGGGATGTGTATAGTAATCAGTTGGTTTGAAGCATCTAAGAGCTTGTAGAATAAGAGTGTTTGGGAAAAAAAGGAATCGTAGGTGTAATTCTTCGGGGGTAGGGGTGGGGTTTTGGCAATGAATGAAGTTATATAAATCATTATGGAGGGAGTTTTTGTGTTGTAGGATGTTTTGATTTTTGTCTAGAAATTTGGTGTAGAGTTGTTGGGTTTTGATATGTCGTTTGGGGGAGGGTTTTCTAGGGAAGATAGGATGTTTAGGAATAGATTTGTCCAATGAGTTGGATTTACATTGGTGGAGTGTAGGCCGGCAATTCTATTACACTCGTCTATTGATGGATGGAGTGTAGTAATTATAGTGTATAGAATGTGTGTTGGTGGGTTAGTGTTTTGTTGTATGTAATGAGAGATGTTAGGGTAGAGTGAGGCGTATGTTTGGTGGAGAGTGTGGTTGTTTTTTGATAGTGGTGCAAAGGCTAAGGCAAGGTGTTGGTATTTGGGGTGGAGTTTTATAGTGTTGTGGATGAAATATGTTTTGGATTTTTTTTTTTGAGTGTTTTTGGATGGTTGTGGAGAACGTTAGGCATTGGACTAGGGTTAGTTTTGATATCTCCGCGTATTATTAGTAGTTGTTTGGAGTGGAGAATGTCTTCGATTGATAATAGTAATAGTGTGGCAGTAGTACTATAATTGGAGTTTTTACGCACTTGTTTTATTATTTTTATTGTTCTGTTGTCGAGGTTTTGGCTGGGCATTGATTTTATGAGTTATGTGTATTATGTTTATAGAGGTATTTTTTGTGATAGTTGTATTAGTGGCATGAGTTATGATTGTGGATTAAGTTGTGATTATAATTGAAGATATGATGGAAGATCGTAGTAGTGGATTATAATGGATTGTATTGGGTATTTTTGTACGTGGGGGTTGGTAGTGTAAAACGTGGTGTTTAATAGTAAGAGTGGTGTGTATTGTGTAATTGGAATTCTGGACTGTTGGTGATTATATTTGATGAATTTGTGATGTGATAGTGCTGGCGCATCAGGCATTGGATATTCCAAAAGTAAGGGTGTATTTTTTGATATGTAGATTGTGGTGATGGGGGGTGTGGGTGATTTTTGGATGTTTTTACTAGTTTATTTATTAAAATAAGAGTATTTCTAGTGGTGGTAGTAGTTATAATGATGTGATGATTTATTTTTGTAAAATATGGAGCATAATGGCTTGGATGTTTGTGGTTGTGGGTGTAGATGGTTTGATTATGCCTTTTATTTGTTTATTTGTTTTTTTGTTAAGATCTTTATGGTGTATGTTTTCTACATGTGTAGCTTTTGTCGTGATATTTAGTGTTATAATAGATGTAATTGGGTTTATGTTTGAGATAATAATGTGTTCATGGTATTGTGAGTGTTTGTTTGTGTGGTTTTACGGTTGGTTGTGAGGGTTTTGGTAGTATTAAAGTATGATGTAGTAGATATGTTGATGTTAGTGGTGTGAGGTAGTGGTGTTATAAGGTGGAGTGTTTTTGTAGGTATGTGTGGGGTTGTTGATATGTTGTGTGTGTTTGTGTATTTGTGTGTAGGAAGATGTATTTGAGTTGTGTGTGTGCTTAGCGAGGTAGTCTGTGAGTGTTTGTAGGTTTGGTTTGGTATATGGAATTGGTAGGATGGTTTTGGGTGAAAGGGTGTGACTATTTTGTAGGATGTGTGTAAGAGTAGAGGGGGATGAAAGGACTTTTGAGTGAAAGGTGTGTATGGTGGTAAGGCTTGTGTGTGTATTGTGTTTATATCATGTAGTATTTGTGGTTGGTTATATATTTTCTGTGTGAAGTGGCAGTGTTTGCTAGTAGTGATTGTGTTCAAGTGCTTTTGGTGTTGGTCAAGAAGGTAGTGTTTTGTTTGTGGTTTGGAGTTGTCTCCCAAGAATAGTATTGTTCCAATTCCATCCACATTGATAAATAATGTATATATTCATATAGTGGTAGTATGGACAATACATTGTCACATGGCATGAGGAAGAGCAAGGGAAGTGTAGCAATCATTCTATAAGTCTATACTCAAATGTGTGATAGATGTATATGGAGAGATACCTAGAGGAAGGAATAACAAGTGAGAGAGGAGTATGAGGTGTGGAAGAGCTAGATTGAGCTATGCGAGTGAGAAGAAAGCAAGAGTTTGTAAATAATGAGATTAGGGGCTCTAACAAAACTATTAAATGTAAATGAAGTAGAGAGGAGACAATGAGGTGAGGCACAATGGTGGATAGAGGAATGTGGAAGTAAATCAAATAGTAAAAGAGTGGAGGTAGGTAAGAGGAAACCCAATGATCTCCAAGTTGGTGAAGCATTCGTGGGTGGTCCGTGGTCAATCTATGTTTGACGTGTCCTGCGGGGATGGGAGAGATGGCACCGAGCCACTTTTGTTGATACCTTTCATCATTGTAAGAGCATTCAACATTAGTTTTTCAACATTGATGAGTTTCAATTTTACCTCGTCGGTGCGGGCATCAGTGTATTCTCTTGTCTCCTGGATGATGTCGTTTTTGAAGGTGGAGAGCTCCAAGCAGAGTTGCTTGTAGCCCACTTCCACTATTGCGGCCATCTCTTCGCGTAGAGTGTTGATGGAGGTAGAGGTGGTCTTGATGGAGGCCACTGTGTTTACCAATGTTGTGTTGATGTCATTGAACCTCCATTTAGTTACCAAGGTGGCGGACGAGGGGTCAATTCCATCTAAACTCCCCATGTGTTGGCGGACCACTACTTGGTGAAGCGTGATGGTGAAGGTTTTGTTGAGGTATTGCCGGTAGACAATGGGATTAGTAACTTGTACGTTGGCGGAGCCATTATATTTACCATCTTGCTGCCTGTGGAACCAAATAGTGACATTATTTTTGGCCTCAAGAACTTGGATGATGGCGACCGTGGTATCTTCCACGCTCATGAGGATGGGCAATTGGAACAATGTGAATATCAATACATCTTTAGTTATTAAGGATAGCATGCATTAATTAGGTCCTTGTAGCATCTTTGGTTCCGATATTTGATTCATGTAAATTTGAAGGCTTGTATTACCTTCTTTTAGAAGAGACACAATTCATTATATAATTGTTAATTTTCTTACATATGAAGGATAAATAGGCCTTCACCTCTTTAAGTGTCACATTTAATTAAATCACAAAATTTCAATTGTGGTCTCTGGTTCGACACGTTGGAGGGTTTGTGGAGGTTGGTTTACGCGTTGTAAACCAACTAGGAGGTTAAACGGCCCAAGGAAACCCTAGATGCTAGCTTTAGTTGTTAATTAGAGTTAGTATTAGTGTTCTTTGACTTTTAGGGCCTTGGTGGTGTCTTTCGACACCTCATTTGGGACTTGGAGTCCAAATGACCTCCACGTGGTGTGTGAGGAGACTCATCTTTCTCAAGTTGAATCTCCCACGTGATGGAGTGAGAGAGTGCGTGCGTGCGTGCACTTCTTAAACTTCATTGTTATTATGCGACCATTCTTTAAGAATGGCATTGGCTTGACTATGTGTAGTTTATGAGTATTTTCTACTTGTTTATTAGTAAAGGGGTACTTGGAGACCGCTTACTACTTCTTGGTGTACGAGGTCATGGGTCATTTATTTCTTTTCCCCAAGTCTCGATTGCTGAAAGTGTGTAAGTGTGCATTGTATTATTGTTTTATAGAGGTAACGGTGGTGGATATGTCACCGTTACTCTCGAGTTGTCTCTGACTGTGCGTTCTCACCTGATTAGCACGATGTTATCTTGGCACGATGCGGTTGTGCACGACGGTGGTTTGTTTTATGTAAGCTCCATAAACACCAATATTTTGAAGTAGAAAGAGGCATAAGGCAAATGGTGCCCGAGTGGATATGAGCCCGTCTGGTGGCGAGCCTCCACTTGAAGCGGTTTGAAAGCTCGGCCCAATGTCGTCTAGCAAAGTGAATGCCTTGACTCCGCCCTCGCCCTCGCCCTCGCCGTTTACCCCGGCCTCCGCGTTTTAACCCCGTTGTTTATCCTTTTGTTAATTTTGAGTGTGAACACTTACTTTGTAATTTTCAACAGCCAAGCTAGGCTCATTGTATTCCTATATTGTTCCCACAAGGAACCTAGAGGTTTCTAGTGCTTCACCACATCAGAGGCTTGTATTTTACCAAGTTTTCTTTTTGAATTTTAGTTTATGGTGAAGGATTTTGGAAGGTGCAACTTTGATGGTTGCATCGTCCATTTAGTTTATTGTTCTACAATATTATCTTTTTAACGTGTATTACATGTTGTGAAGAATGTACTAAGCTTTTTGGATGCATTTAGTGAACTCATTTTTAGGGGATTTCATAATTGGTTGGTAGTCTTTTTAAGTTTTCAATCAAGTTTTGTTCTTTTAAAAAAAATTGTAGATGCCTTCTGAGCAACAATGGATCCTTCTTTCTATAGTATAGTAGTGTTTGTGTGGATGATGTTGTTAATGACATTGGAAATTTTTATACCTTGTAAGTCAAGAACGTGGAAAGAGCTCAAGTCCATAAAAGACCTCTATTTTCTTTATGATTTGTAGTTAATAGCGACAAGGAAGAATTATGCTCCAAAGTTGTTTTGGGTGGAGTTCAGGCAAGAAACACAATGGAATTACATTGAATTCATTCTTTGAAGAGCATCAGAGGACATGCATTATTTTTCTAACATCCAATCAAGTTCTAAAGAATCAACTCAGATGCATTTGATAATTTGGTTGATATGTTGGCACCTTATTTGCGGTCAAAAATTATAATTCTTTGTTAGGCCGTAATTGGATATTAGGAAAATTGTTGTGGAGTACTCAATAGGCTTGTGCATGGTTTTTATCCTCACCATATAGTTGACCATTTGAAAGTTGTAGGATCCACCTTTTGCAAGTATGTAGACATAGTTTGTAACATCCTTTTTGATAAGAACAAATTGTTTAGTAGATGCAATAGCACACCAATAGATGATTGTTTGCAAGGCATCATTGATATTTTTTACAAAATCGCTGGATTGCCAAATGTCTATGGTGAGATTGGTAGAACACACATTCCCCATGTTGATCAACCAAATGAGAGAGTTATCCTTACATAGAGTGGCTTTTTCAATAGGAAGAAGTTTCACTCTATTGTTTTACGGGCTACTTGCAATGCAGATAAACTTTTGTAGAATATGTGTGGAGGTCAGCCAAAGGGTGTTGTATTAGAAAGAAGCTTAATATTTTTAGTTTATATAAAGACTTGAGGAGTCAATTATTTTGCAGACACCACTTGTGGATGTTGGAGGGAGGATGTGCACTCCATACTTGCTTGGAAATTGTGCTTATGCAATCTGCACTTATTTGTAAAAGAGCTGGTAGTCCCCACAACTTGAAGACAAAAAGAGGTTTTATGTACTATGAGCTCATAGAGGGTTGTGGTAGAGCATATGATTGGATCTTTGAACAACATATGTAGTATTCTGAAGTATTGCAAGCCTAAAATCGATAAAATGACAAAGATTTGGCTATGTTAAGATTTGACTTGTTCAAGAATTGGAGAATGTTAAAGTGGATGGTGATGCTTTAAGAGAGAAGTTATTTTAACAGTATACCCTCAAATTTTTTGATAATTAGAATTCAATTTTGGATCAGCTCATTCTAAAACAATTATAACACATAGAGTTAAAAGCAAATTTCAATTCATGACTGTAGAAACAATTGTTCCAAAAAATACACAAGTGTGAATTCAAATATGATTCAATGAAGCATTGTAAATGGATCACAAAAAAAATCCAGGTAGAATTTCATGTTTGTAACAAGAGCAATAAACCACCCAACATCATGCATGTTATATTGAACTACCTATGATAAAACTCAAAGTAGAGGTAGGCTTGGACCTTTGCCTTCATAGCCTCTACAAACAATGCAAACTACAATTGTCCCTGCTACAATTACAACGGTCCTTGCAATTATCCATGTTGTATCTCTAATTGTCCATGTGAGAGCATCTTTTTGCCTCATGTCCCACTTTCTAGTATCTTATTTGTAATCTTCTTAGTCATTTGCAGCTTCATTTCTTTAATCTCAATGATTCCATCAAGAAAATCATTGATGGCCAATGCATTGGCTTGATCACCTGTAGACACCTTCTTCCTCCGCTTCTCTATATTCTTGTTTACTTGTCCAACAACATGTGGGTGCTTCGTTGTTCTCCATTGAAGAGATAGTGGAGCGCTTGAAGTTCCTCGTGTGGAAGCGACATTGTAAAGTCTTCTTCATTCATCGCTCTATGCTTCTCCTCTCCACAACATATTTTGACCTCATTTGAAGCCACTTGTCTTGGCACTATAGCGAAGTTTGTTGAAGCTCTTTATGAAAGGCCACATTCATATTGTCCACAAACTCTACTTGGTGCTTCTCTTTAAATGCTTTGCAATCATTATGACAAGACTTCTTAGAACATATTCTCATAAAATCTTTAACACTATCCTCATATCACTTTCTTCCGACCTTCTTCTTCCCAAGCCAATGTTTTTGACTTATTTGAGAACGCCCCTCGAGGAGCATCAAGTTAAGGAGGCCATCAACATGATTATTTGTCATGATGGCATAACTTTGAAGCACAAAGAAATCATGCATTTAAAATCATAGGACTCAAATTTAAGGCACTTAAAATCATGCAAAACAAGAAATATAAAACCCTAAAATTCACTATGCAAAGGAGGAGAAACCTTTAAAAAGCGAGGAAAAAACGAGGAAGAAAAGGAATTATCTAAGAGTTGTTTAAATAAATGTAGGATGGCGGTGGTGGTGCATGGATAAGTTTACCAAAGAAGGTTAAAAAGGTAAATAACATGGAGTAAAAAGCGGGTCTTGTTAACGGTTGGGGTGCTAACCAAACATTTTGTTGGGCCAGGCATGTCAAATAAACTTGGTGTAAATTCAGGCTTGTAGCTTTAGGATTGTAGTCCGGACGGGGCTAATTAGCACTAATGGGCGTTTTGTTGTAGCAAATGATGTTTTTTACAATGTCAATGAGTTTTAAATTTTTTTATGAACTCCATTTCTCATGTAATGCAAAATTAAAATTTATAAAAAAAAACTGTGGTCATTTTTGGTTTTAGTACTTTAGATAAAAATTAATTAAGATTCCTGATTTTTATAAAGAGATTCAATTTTGAGAAAAAAATCTCATCATTTCAAAGAACTTTGTTAAAAAAACTTGTATCCAATTGAAGTGATTTTTTTGGTGAAAACTGGAGCATATTTATATTTTGTTAACTCATATTTGGCCAAAACATCATGAAAATGGCCCATATGCACATTACTAAAAAAAATCCACTTGAAGCAGTGGTAGTGTAATTGTTACTCGGTCCCTACACAACACCATACTATTACCAAAGAGACAACTGGCCATCCATGGATGTCACCCTAGACAAAGGTCCTATAAGGGTCCTCGACAAATACCTCTAAAAACATGATCTTTATGATAACCTAACGGAATTAGCCAAAAACTTCCCAACCATAGAAAAATAGACAACGAACTCAAGATATTGAACTAGTTAACATTTAACTAAAGATATTGACAACGAACTCTCTAATGACTTATAAAAAAATCCCCTTATCACGGACCTACAAAAAACATGCATCATAAAATTCATAACATGCCAATACACGGAGAATGCTAAAAAACAATTCCTCTTTGAACCAAGAAGATTTGCCTCAATCACATGCCCCATTTGAAACTCCATAGAACCATACACATGGCTACATGTGCTACTCAAATGTCAACAACACCACATACACTCACTGAGAGTTCAAAGACACAACAAAGTAGTATGGAAAATCAGAAAATTACTTGTATCACATAGTAAAATCAAATGCCTCACTTACATGAACCTTAGTATCTTCCATAACAACCCATCGGAAAACACGGTACATGTGAAAGACAAAGTTGTCAATGTAATGCTAGGTTTAAACTAGACCTACTATGTGTCCGCGGCGCACCATACAATCACCCTCCACTAGAAGCCCCCAACCCAAACACCACCTACAATTCATAGAATTCACATATTGCAACGACAGATTCTCACCAAACACAATTAAACAAAAGATTAAAAAATACCAATCTCTTTGAATCGACAGTAGAGCAATCGGTTGGAAAGTGGACCCTCTAATAGTATTTACAGCCAACGCAAAAGGTACGACCTATATCCCATCCATGACATCCATTAAAGACACATTCAAAATCCCAAAAGCTTCCAATGAATGTGCCTTTAAAAACATCAATTCCATTGCTATCCATTATGCCATGTTCATTATTACTGTGACTCTTATTGAGTTATTTTTTTACCAATTTTAAAGTTAGAGATTTGCACAAATGAGAAGTATCAAAATCTTTTTATTTGGTAAACATGATCAATTTGAATTAAAAAAAATACCTCTTCAAAGTACAAAGTAAGAATGACGTCAATAATTACCATTTCCAGTGTAAAAGTTAGATACTTGTCATCTCCAACAGGATAAGGCAATGACAACTCAATACCATGTCACGGTTCAGGTGCATGCTCAAGAGCTTACATATGAAGCCACATATGAAAACTTGTCGAGATCAAAGAAAATTGTACTAGGAATGTGTGCTTCCTGCAAAGATAGATGCAACCACAATCCTACGTACAGAATCAATGGTGCATCCTCAATGCTATTTGAGATTTCATCCGACTAATTTCATGCAATGGATTCACGCACGGCCTTACAATATTTTATTACATATACAATCCAACCTCTTTATTATGATACTCCATTACACAACAACCTTGATCATATGACATAATTTTGAGCGACCAAAATTTTGTAGTTTGAACTCCCTATATAATAAGACTATCCCTTTAGTGCCTAAGTCATGTATATCCAAAACCAAGATATGTGCTAATTTTTTCTTTGAACTAATTTTGATGGAAATATGATGTCTAATTTTAGTATCCAACATTACAAAATTAAACTCAAACCATGACTTGAATTTTGGGAAAAATTTGCACAACATTCTATGCTTGATGGAATAGATTACAGTGTTTAAAGTTACTAATTGAGGTGATCATGTTTTAGATCATTGATATCATTTCAATCCAATTCTTGAAGAAGAGAATGAGGTCTAGGTGAGCTCCGTTTTTTCTGGTGAGGGAGGAGGAAGGACTTAGTCTCAGAAGTAAGGTTTATGGGCGACAAGTGTGGTTGGCCTTGTTGAGAGCCCCCATAAGCTGTAGATCTAAGTTGGAGAGAGGTTTGGGAAGCAACATTTTTGTGTTGAGAAGGGCTCACACACCAAATCTGGGGTTAGCTGATCACGAAACGTGTATGAAGGATGGACCTAAGCAAAATGGATATGAGAGCGAGGGTTTTATGTTGGTGCATAGATCCATGCCTACTAGACGTTAGAAGTCAGATCTAACACAGATCTGGTGAGGAAACAATAGATCTCCTACCTCTCACAAGTCTCTTCCTCCTTCTCGACCCAGACACTTCACACGCAAGATTGAGCAAGAGATCAACGCGACACTGGTATCCGGCAGCAACCTCCCACCATCCCAACATACGTGAAGAGATGGCCGCTATTGTGGCGGATGGTCACGAAAAACTCCGCTTGGAACTATCCACTCTCAAGAAAGACATCATTCGAGAGACTAGAGAACTCACCGACGCCCACAACGCTGAGGTATACTCAAAACTTGATGATGTTCAGAAGCTAATGAGTGCCGCTTTGTCTGTGATGAAGGATATCAAATCCAATCGAGAAAAGCCATCCCTCCCCTCCTTGGATGACTCGTCAAACGTGGATTGACCAAAGACCCCCACGAACTCTTCAACAACATGGTGATCACCGAACTCCTCCCTGCCTAGCTACATTTCCCTTGGTAGTCGCATCTCTCTCCATTACCTCCTATATCTACCTTATCACTCCCCTTTCTCCCCTCCATCCTATAGTATTGTTAGTGATATATCTCATTATAATCACTTATTATTGTTCTCTCCACACACCTACAACCCTCCTTACTCTTGCTACACATTCTACCTCCCTAGAACTTGTTGTAGCTCCCAATAGGTATTTCCTTGTAAACACATGTCATTTGTATGAGTATAAATCCATGAAAAGTCCACAACCTCTCCCATGGGCTCCTCTAACTCTTATGACAAAGTTATATGATCGATACCACCACAACAATATACATACTTTTTGTCATTGTCAATGGCATTGGCATACTACCAAAATTTCCACTACCACACACATACCACACGCCAAAAAACATAGAATACGACCACAACTTTGCCAACAACAAAAGCAATTGACCACAAGCGACAGAAGAAGAAGAAGAACGCCGGTCCCTCCGGGACCAGCGTGAATAAAGTGTCTGTTCGCACCACCACTAAGACCATGCCCACCAGGCAAGGAATTAGTAGTATGGGGCTACTTCTCCCTCTCGAGGGTAGACACTATGTAATAAGTAACCAAGGGGTTAGAACCAAAACAAAGAAAAGAGCCACAATCATAGTAAGGGAGAAGGGAGAGAAAGGAAAGGAAAGAAAAAGAAAAAGAAAAAGAAAAGGAAAAGAAGGGGGGGAGGACAAGGGGGGTGGAGGAGGGGAATTGAGTGGGGCGGTGGGAGAGTTAGGGTGGTTTATGGAGTGTCTTGTGGATTGGGGAGGCTTTGGTTATTCTCAATTTTTCGTTTATGTAGCAGTATGGACATAGCATGTTGGATTGCGATGGTGTTGATATTTTTGAAGGTATGTTTAATTGTGTCCATGGGTATTTTGAAAGTATCTTCAAGGGTGTTCATGGGTGGGATATAGGTTGTGGCACGGGCACCAGTCGTGATGACTATGAGGGGGTCGATTTTCCATCCGAGGTTTTTAATGTCATCGATGAGGGGTTGATATTTATTTATTTTGTTTTCTACTGTTTCTGGTGAGAAACGGTCGTTACAATACGTAAATTCAATAAATTGTATGGTATAGCTTGGGTCAATGTGGGTGGGTGGTGGGTCGTTGTATGGTAGTCCTTTTACGCAAAGTATGTCAGGTTTAAATCTAGCATTACAGTGGCATCGTTGGGTAGCACATGTGCATGGGAGTAGCCAAGATGGGACCGTGTTTTCTTGTGGTTTGTTATTGAAAGTGCCGGCATTCATGAGTATGTGACATCGGGATTTGTTATGTGAGGGAATTAGTTTTCTGATTTCCCATACTGCTTTGTTGTGTCTTTTAACAATGAGGGAGTGTATGTGGTGGTTTTGGCATTTTAGTAGAACGTGTAACCATGTGTCGGGGTCTGTAGAGGTATATATGGGGCATGTTATGGATGGAAAGCGTTCTATTCCGAAGAAGAGTTGTTTACGGGCATTCCCCATATATTGACCAGTGCGGAATTTGATAAGGCATGTAATTTGTGAATCGGTAATGGTGGGGTTTTTCCAGAAGTTTGTAGACAATTCGTTGTCTATGTTATTGATGCCGGTCCATTTTTCTATATTCGGGAAATTTTCTGAGATTGTGTCAATGTCGTTGTATGTGTCTTGCTTTTTGAGGTATTTTTCTAAGAATCGAACCGGGCCTTTGTCCGGGGTGTCATCTTTGGAGGGCCAATCCTCTTTTTGGAAGTAGTATGGGGTGGCATGGGCATGCTCATATGGGTCTTTTGCATTTTTATGTGATTTTTCTCTACCCTCTTTGGCTAGTTTATCAGCTTGTTCATTTCCTTCTATATTAGCGTGGGCTCTAACTTTATGGAGTGTAGTAGGTTGTGTTCGACTTTGAAGCATTTGTACCATGGAAATGAGTGTTGTTTTGTCGGGGTGACTATTGTGGAGAGTAGGGTGTGTTATTTGTGTGTTTAGCAGATATAAGACATTGATGCAGTCCGTAAAGATATGTGCGGGTTCGTTGGCATATTTAGTATTAATGATTTGGAGTGTTTTATGTATGGCCATCATCTCTGCTCTGAGGATGTTTTGGAGTCCATGGAGTCTTTTGGCGAGTTTGATTTCTTTGTTGGGATTGTATATGCCATATCTGGCCTTTTCTCTCTGCCAATGTCCAGGGCTACTTTCTACTGGTTCTTTGAAGGATCCATATGTGTAGTAACTATGTATGGGGTTGTATTTTGGGTATGTATGTGTGTGGTAATTAGGGAGAGGGGGTATTGTCATGGAGTAGTTTAATGTGTTGTTATTGTATTCTAAATTAGACCATTTTTTGCTACGGTTTACTAGTGTTTGGGGCGGTGTGATCGAGGCAATATTTGTGTATATTCGGTTTATATTCAGACTTTTGGCTATGGATGTGAACGTGGTGAGTTGTTCTATGGTTCCTATTGTTTTGTTTTGGTGATGGACACATAGTATTTGTAGTGTAGTTGGTTCAAGTCTAGGTTTATTTTGTTCGGGTGGGATAGTGGGTTCTTCGTATGTTATTGTGTCTGCTTCGAATAGTGCAATGATGTGTGAGTCGGGAAAAGGGCCCAAGTGTGGGTTAGGGTTCTGATACCAGTTTTTGTCTCGGGTTATGATTAGGGTGGAGGTGTGGTTTGGGTTATGTTTGGCCGCGAGGCGGGCCCAGTGTAATGCTTGTTGTGTTTCTTCTTCATTGTGGGGGTGGGCTATACCATTGCCTCTCCATTTATAGTCAAAAGCTTTTCCTAGTGATCCAAATATTTTATCTCTTTCAAAGGGGGAGTAAAATTTGTTAAGTTTGGTGGGGCATGTGACGGGGGAGGAGAAGTATGAGTGTTGGATGTTGAATGTTGAGATTAATGAGTTTAGTATTGGTGTGGGTAATGTGTATTGTGTAAGTTTAAGGGGGTTATTTTTTGGTATTCTATATTTGTATCTTTGGTATAGCCAAATGACTTCAGTTTCGAATGATTGGGTTGTTGGTTCGATGTTTGTAGGGGTTTGTAGTTTAGTGGTGTATTGAGTCCACAACCATGTGAGCCTGGTGATTGAGATGGTAAAGAGATGTCGACCATCTTTTTCGTATAAATGTGCTTGGTCGTTGTCAATTTTAATTGTGTTAGATGAGGTGAGGATGTCGTTTTCGGGGTTACATTCCGTTGTGTAAATGTTTAGTAGGGGGATTATTGTGGGTGGAGTGACGGATCTTGTGTCTTGGGGTTGATTTTGTGGGTGGTGAGCTTGGATAATTTCAGTGTAGAATTTGTGTTGAATTCTTTGATAATATTGTGTTCATTTATTGATGTTATGTGTGATGGTGTTTTGGTTGTGTCTTGGGAAGAGGTCTCTTTGGGGAAGCCATTTGTTGTAGGTGTAATCATTAAGAGTCCATTGGCATAGGTATCTGGTGTAGTTGTTTTTAATTTGGTTGTTATCTATTTTTTCTTTGTATTCGTGGTGTATAATGTTGTTAATGGGATATGTGGTGGGGTTTTTGAGGATGTGGTTTGGGGGGCGGGGATGGTGTGGGTGGGAGTGGGGAGGGTGTATCGATGGTGAGGGAATGTATCTTGGAATGATGTCGTTGTTGAAAGTGATGAATGGGTCTTTAAGTGTATAGGAGTATATGTGTGTATTGGTATGTGTAGTATGTAAAGGGGGGTGCATTGGGTGGCAAAAGAGTTGTTGTGCGATTTTGAGGGCACTTTTAAGTAGTTTTGATGGGGTGAAGTGGTAGGTTTTAAACTCCTCATTGTTCATAATGTGTGTTCCACTAGGTAGGGAGATTTGTTTTAGGTCGTAGATATTTTTTGATAGGAGTTTTTGTAATAATTTTTTGGATAATCGGGTGTTGAGTGTATTATGGTTTTGTGTTTCGAGATTCCAGGCTTTTTCTAGTGTTGTAGGTTCTATAAGAAAGTTAGAGAGATTACTTTTTAAGTGGACTTTTGCAACATATTTTAGTAAGAAGAAGGTACGTGTTATTGGTGATCTTGTACAATTCGTCTTTTTTATTCTAGGTATGTTTTCAGCCCCCCCATATTGGGCGAGGATGTGGTGTGTTATACCTCTATATATCGTTCCAAGTCTACCACAATCATTTAGAGAATTTTGTAATTGTTCTCCTATGCATTTGAGGTATGCGTTTTTTAGCGAAAAGGCTTCGAGTCCGAAGAGGTTATGTGGTAATTGGGTTATTATGTTAGACATACATTTTGGCATGCCGCATACTGTTTTTTGTGTGGCAATTATTTTTTGGTCAAGTTTTTTGATGGCGGGCATTGAGTATGGTGCCACGTAGAAGCTATATGCCACGCCCGGCCTTAAAACTGTGTCGATCATTTTTATTTTTTGTTTCATAGTGGCTGGACAGGCTATTAGTTCCTTGCATTGTTTAATTAATTTTGTGGTGGTGGTATGGATTTGGATTTTCCATTTTAGGGAGGGGACAATATTTATTCCTAAATATGTATATGGTTCGTTTTGGTGTAGAACGGGTATTGGTTGGTTTTGGTAATTAATGTTAGAGGTTTGTATTAGGGTTTTAAATGTGGTAGGATTTGTTTTTGATTTATTTGGGCATCCAGTGATGGCACATTTTGGGACACCCACATCCATTCCTGTCCATCTACAGTACTTATCTATTTTGTTGAGTTGTATTTGTATAGCTTTGATTTTGTTGGTTATGGCCGCAAGGTCATCCGCGTATGCCGTGGAATTAATGGTAGTTTGTGATGTTCCAAATGTGTATCCATAGTTGCCTCTATCTAGCCATCTAAGTAGTGGTTCTAGGAATATGATGAATAAGTATGGGCTTAGAGTATCTCCTTGTATTGTTCTCCTTTGGATGGCTATAGATTTAGTTTTTCTAAAGTGTTCTCCTATGTAGAAAGTTGAGGATTCAGAGTATATGTTCCCCACTAGTGTGGTTGCGTCCTTGGGGTATCCAAGATCTGTCATTATGGCTAAGAGCCTAGCGTGGTTGATAGATCCGAAGGCATTTTTAAAGTCGATATACAATATGAATATATCTTGGTTTGTAAACCGTGCATCTTCTAATGCGGCAATTAGTGTTTGAATTTGTCTAGCGGTACTTCTCTCTGCGCGGAACCCTTCTTGGCTATCATGGAGTATTTTGTATTTTTCTCCATATGATGATAGTATTGATGTGAGTGTGCTTGTAAATAGTTTATATATGGTGTTGGCTAATGCAATGGGTCTATGGTTTGGTAGTATGGATGGGTCTCCTTTCTTGTATAGTAGGATTGTTGCACTTATTTTCCATGAAGCAGGGATTTGTTTTTGTTTGTAACAGTGGGAGAAAAAAAGTTTTAATAATTTGTGGAACCTTGGGGGCATATTTTTCAGTATGGAGTTTGGTATCCGGTCCGGTCCAGGGGCCTTATTATTTCCTAGGTTTCGTAGGCAAGTGTCGTATGTAGCTTGATTAAAATATGTGTGTAGTGGGGTTTCCAGGTCTCCTCTTTTTTCTAATGTGAATCCGTCTAGGTCGTGCCATGGATATTGTCGTACTGCACATATACATGTTATGGGGTGGTCCGGTTGATAATTACATGTGTCTACTGTAGGTCTGTTGTTTTTTGTTTGTTGGTTAAATATTTCGTTTGCAATGTCTTCTGGGCTAGTTAGTATATTGTTATATTGGTCGGTGATGCAGTCTAATGGTGGGGATATCACATTTTTGAATATTCTTCTATTTATTTTCTTGGGGTTGGTTTCATATAATTGTCTATATTTTGAGATGGCCTTTCAAATGTTTTTTTGGGTATGTTTGGTGGTGATTTTACGGGCTTGTATGTTGGCATTTTTTGTAATTAATGCTATATCATTTATCCATGTGTCATGAGGTAGGTGTATAGGGGGTGGGTTAGGGATTTGTGTGTGTTGGAGGTTTTGAAGTTCGTTGAGGATAGGGTGGCTTCGCCAGTGGGGGTTGTTTTTTACGATTCTAATGGTTTTCCGTATGGTGTGGTAAATGGTTAGGTGTTGTTTCCATGTTTTAGATAATTTACGGGGTAAATATCCGCCTTGTTGTGATGTTCGATTTGTCATTTGTGGTATGGGTTGGGCTTTACAGGTTTCTTTTATTATATTAGATATGTTGTTGGTGAGTGCATTTAGAATGTGGCAGGCTTCTTGCCATTGTGTATGGGAAAGATGGTTATTAGATTCTAATTCGTTTGTTAGAGAGTCAATGCATAGTGAATTTTCCTCGAAGAATTTTATGTTAGATAATTCTATGTTGTTTTGTGGGATGGGGTTGAGGATACGTATTTGGTCATTGTTTGTGTTGGTTGGTGTACGGTTTATGAATGTGTTGTTTGGAATGTGGAGTTGTATAGGTGAGTGGTCGGAGTTTAGGTGAATGTTATTATTTGTTGTGGAAGTGAAAGTGCCGTGGTTAGTTGCACGGACATAGAATCCATCAATTAGACTCAAATTGCTATAGTTGTATCCGCCTTGTCTAGAGTATGTGGTGTTTGTGGGAATATAGTTAAAGTTTAGGTTTTCTGTGAATTGTTTCCATTGTAGGTCTGTTGTTTGTGGTGGTGTGTGTTGGTTTCCGTTTTGTCTGCCTATGAGGGCAATGTCTCTATTGAAGTCACCGCATAAAATGTAGTTGTGGTTGGAATTTTTGATAATATGTGTGGTGATGTTAGTTTTCATGTCCTCTGTGAGTCTGATGTCTTCGGGGTGGGATGGTATGTATATGTGGTGGATTAACCATGATTGTAGTGGGTGATTGGAGATTTCCATAATTTGGAGATATGGGAATATGTTCATCGGGGTGGGAATTTTTTTGATATTGCCTGGAAAGGCATAGTTTTTATGTATGAGAGTGAGGAGGCCCCCTCGGCCTGGTGTATATGGTCTTCTTTGTTGTATGCATTGTGTTAGAGCGTGTATATTGTTGAAGATTAGTTTGTATTCGAGAAATAGTCTTTGTATGTATTTTGTGGATTTTGTGGCCGATATTCTTGTTTCTTGTATGACTATGAGTGCCGGTGGTGTGATATTGTGTATAATGATGTTTTGTAAGTTTGGGAGCGCAGTGTTGAGGGATGAGGCGTTCCATGTTATTATGCTTGTGTTGTTATTATTCGTTTGTGGGTTATGATTTTGTGATGGGATGTGGCTCGGCGGTGGGGGTGGGTATGTGTATTCCAGGAGGGGATTTAGGCATTTTAGTGACTCATTTATGATTGTGTTGGGGAGGTATGGGAATTTTTGTTTTAATATGTCATTTGTTGGGGGTGTATTTTGGTTGTGTATAAAGTCATATAGTTCTTTGTTTATCGATGTGTTGGGATTTATGATGTTTAAATTGGTTTCAAGAAATGTAGCGTAGGGGTGTGGGGTATTAATGTGTCTTTCGAGTGGGTTTTGTAGATTATGTAGAGTGTGTAGGAGTGTATTGGTCCATCGGGTTATGTTTTGATTTTGAATGTTTAGGAGTTGATTGCAGAGATTTATGTTGGGGTGTATAGTAATAACTAGGGCATATAGAATGTGAGATGAAGGATGTTCATTGTGTTGGTTTATATATGTGGCAATGTGTGGGTATGCGTTGTTATGTTGTTGGTGTGATATATGTGTGGTATTGAGGAGGGGAGCAAAATTTTGGACGATGTGTGTGTATTCGGGTTGTAGTTTTATGGTGTTTGGTATGAAATATGTTTTGGCATTCTTTTTGTTTGAAGCGGGGTGTCTTTTTAATATGTTCGGCATGGGTCCTGGGTTAGTCTCTATGTCCCCTCCAATTAATATTAGTATTTTGTAGTAGATGGGTTTTTTGTTTTGTTTTAGTATTTTTTGTTTTTGTATATGGTTTTGGTATTTTATAGTGTTTTTTTTATTGTATGTATTTGTCTTTATATGTGTGTGTGTATATGTATGTGTTTCGTTGATGGTATGAGGTTGTTTTTGTGTGTGTATATATAGTCGTATTTGGTTTTTTGTTGGTATTATTTCGTGTGTTTAGGTTAGTATATGTCTTGATATTTGACTTGATATTTGTATCAGTATTTGTGCTAGTATTTGTGTTAGTATTCGTATAAGTATACGTGCTGGTATTTGTATTGGTATTCGTGGCGGTATCAGTATTCGTATTGGTATTTGTAGCAGTATCAATATTCATATTAGTATATGTATCAGTACTTGTATATATATATACCAGTATATGTACAAGTATACCTATTAGTATGTATATCCGTATATGTATAAATATACATATCAATATGCTTACTAGTATACGTATCAGTATTTGTATCGGACGTTTTTGTACGAGACAAGGCGTATTTGGTATACTTTATGTATTTATTATTTTTTGAAATACAAATTGTATATAAGGTATATGTATTGAGGTATGTATATACGGTTGTGTATACTGCCCTATATTTACCTCTATCTTGAGTCCCATATACTACTTTATCCATCTTAAATACAATGTATTCTACTGTGTATATATTTATGTGAGCTATCTTGTATTCTACCTTGTGTTGCCTTCTATTGTAGTGGTTGCAACATATGTGTAGCTTGTATATAAGAGGGGATGGTATGTGTATAATACCTTTTGCCTTGCGGTCTTCTTTCTTCACATGTTTGACTTCCCATCTTCAATTCTTGGGGTGGTCATAACTTTGGTGATGGCTTGCAAGGATGCAAGGGCCGTGCTCATGGATTCTTGGATGGTGATCATTTGGGCTTTCAACTCTTCATGCTTCTTGTCCGCGTATGCTTGTGTCTCTAACCTTAGTTTCTTGTTGTTTTCTTCCACCTTGGACTCCACAATGGCAATGATGTCGTTCTTCGTGAGGTTGTTTGTTGACTCTTCCATCTTGAAGGCCTCCACGGTGTTGACAATGGCTTTGTTAACATCTAGGAATCCAAACTCAACAATTTGATCCGCAGTGGGTGGCTCAACTCCGTCAAGACTCCTACGGTGTGGTGCAAAATCCACGTAGTGTCCACCTATCTTGACAACTTTGCCCACAAACTTCCTATAGATTATAGGATTGATGCAATGGACGTTAGCACTACCATTGTGCCTAATTCCATCATCACGATGGAACCAAATGTGTGTGGTATTACCTACTCCCATGATTTTGTGAATTTCTTCACTAGTATCTATCATGTTCATACCAATAGGCAATGGTGATAAGGTTAGGGTAATGGCGTCCTTCTTTGCCTTACTCTCGCGGGTAGTGCCTTTTGATGAAGCTCCATCATTGCTCGTAGGTTGCAATAGCTCGTGGTTTGTTGCCACTTTGTGGAGCTTGATTTTTGCCGCTTGTTGGGGAGTCGGGGCAATGATAAAGGCATGTGCCTCTCCCTTGAGTTTCTGCACACTTGTAACTTCAAACTCAAGCCCACGGTTAAAGCTATTTTGGAGAATCTCCACAAAGAGATCACTTGCGGTTATGCCTCCAAGGGATTCACTTTTTATTTTGGTAGAGAGGTTAGAGTTCTTTGAAATATCATGATATGCATTACATACTTTGCCACAAACATATTGTTTGTCTAGTTTTAGGATAAAGGATCTAAGACCTTTGAGAAGTCCCATGCCATGAATTTCAGGTTTATGTAAGTGTAATTTGATTACCCCCGCCCAAACCCCTTTTTTCCCCGCACTCTTCAAACTCATGCAAAGGATGGAGATGGGGTCAATTACCTTTTTCCCTACTTCAATCTCCATGAATCTTAGCCTATCAACCACCAATGCTTTGACATCATCATGCATGAGTACTTGGTTAGATAGCTCAAAGTAAATTGAAACATGGAAGTCAAGGGCAAGACCGGTGGTTTCACTAACCGGGATGTCAAACGGGATTTGTATTATGTTGAAGTGTTGTCCAATGACTCCTTTTCTTGCGCAAGGATAGAGGATTTGAGGAATCCTTGGGAATGCCGGGGTTGCTAGGGCGATTTCTTTGGCCTCAATTTCTTTGATTCCTCTTGTTACCATGTCAGCTATGGTCTCATCATTGATGAGTGGTTCGAGTCCTGCTGCCTTGGCCATATCTTCCATAACTTGGAACCCTAGCCAAAATTTGCAATATACATCGGGGTCAATTGTGTGCAACATACCTTCATCATTGGAGCTCTTCTTTTTCGTGCTCGAGGGGGATATTTCCTCTTGGCTTGTATTGGAGGTAGTGCTTGTGAATCTCTTGAGTCTTTCGTTTGGTCCTTCAATCTCCATGTCGTCTCCATACATAAGAATACGTCTGCTGCTCCCCTGGTCCATATTTGGCTTGCCTGGTTGGTGCGGTAGGGAGTTGTCACAGGTTGTGGGAGGGTCGTTTTTGGGGGTAGGGAGGTCGTTAATTGGGTAGGGAGGTCATTACTGGTGAAAGGACGGTCTTTGTAGGGAGTAGGGAGGTCGTAGTTAAGGTTGGAGGGGTCGCAATTCGCACTGGGAGGGTCGCTGTAGGGAGGGTCGATGTGGGGAGGGTCGCTATGGGGAGGGTCGCTGTGGAAAGGGTCGTTGTGGGGGGGTCGCTGTTTGAGCAGGGAAGGTCGGGATTTGAAAGTAGGAGGTCGCAGTTAGAGAAGGGAAGGCAGGATGTTTTTGAGAGGGAGCTGGAGAGTGGGACTAATGAGGGAGGGGCGGAGGATTTGAGAGGGGCGGAGT
Organism: Bryoerythrophyllum caledonicum; assembly: GCA_963971425.1. Classification (NCBI taxonomy): domain Eukaryota; kingdom Viridiplantae; phylum Streptophyta; class Bryopsida; order Pottiales; family Pottiaceae; genus Bryoerythrophyllum; species Bryoerythrophyllum caledonicum. Next base: position 10,528,074 of record OZ020526.1, on the reverse strand, counting down.
AGGCGAGAAGAGCTGCTGAGGCACTGTCGGGAGGGGTGAGCAGGGCCGAGGGTTTTGTGTTTGGGAGGGTGTTGTGTTCAGGTGGGTTGAGAGATTGTTGTGAGAGAGAGGGGAGGGCGAGGGGGATTGGGTTTGTGTTCGGAGGGGGGTGTGTGGGGTGGGCAGACTGTGAGAAGGGGTGGGTGATGCGTGGGAGGGGGTTCGAGAGGGAAACTGGGGTGCTCAGGGAGGAGAGGGGAGGGGGGACTGGTGGGGATTGGAGGCTGGTTGGGTGATGCGCGAGGGGGAAGGGAGGACATGCAGTGAGTGAGGGCTGGCTGGGGTGGTGTGTGAGGGGGGAGGGGAGGGAGGGTAGATAGGTTCTGTAAATAAGTTGGGGTGGTGCTCGGGAGTGGGGGTGGAGAGAGGACAGACGGGGGGAGAGAGTGAGCAGATCTGTAATCGGGGGGAGGAGGGAGATGGACTGGGGGTGTAGCGGGGTTGTGCAGGGGGGGAGGTGAAGGTTGTGAGAGGGGTGCGAGCTATGGCGGGGAGAGGTGAGGCGTAGGAAGGGAGGTGAAGGTGGTGAGGAGGGTTGAGGTTGGAAGGGGGGGTTTGAGAGGAAGTGAGGATCAGGGAGGGAGGGGGGAGTTTGAGAGGAGGTGAGGATCAGGGAGGGAGGGGGGTTTGAGAGGAGGTGAGGATCAGGGAGGGAGGGGGAGCTGTGAGAGAAATGAAAAGAAAAAGATGAGGTGAGAGGTGAGTTTCTCCCTGTTGTGGCGTGGGTTTCTCTTTGCTGCTGCGTTGATGTGCGCTTCTCCCTGGTGTGGTGTTGTTGAGGTTGACGGATCTCCTCGATCTTCTTTAGCTTGTAAGTGTTTCCCTCCTGTTGTTGTTCGCTTTTGCTGCCACCTTGCGTTGTTGTATCTATGCTGTGAGGTTTTGTTGAGATCTTGATGTGGATCGTGTCGCTGCGGATACATTGACTGCTGCGTTGAACTCTTGTGCACTCCTGGTCTGGTGTTGTTTGCTTTGGTGCTGATGGTGTGTTTTCTTGTTGATTTTGTGTAGGTAGATCTAGATCTGAAAAAAAATTCAAGCGCTTCCGCACACCAAGTGATATTATCAGAATTTTGAATCTACTACGATGTACTGTGCATCTATTATATGTGCTGTGTTGCCTAATAAATTTACTAAGGAAAGGATTTCTAAAGAATGTGTGCAAACGAGAGCAAGTGAATATGGTGTAAGGCAAGTTACTGAATCTACTGTAATGAAAGCAAATGAATCTGGTGCAAGGAATGGGGAGAGGAGAGATACGTAACTCTTGTGTTGGTGTGGAAACGTGAGTGACGCTGTTGTCGCAGGGCAGCTCTATCCTGTGTGTAAGGTGTAGATCTTCAATGTTGAATGTTGATAGCGTGGGTTGGGGAGGCGGAATGACTGCTGGAGGTGTACAGATCTGCTGTGGGGGGATCAGATTTGGGTAGATTCGCCGCTAAGAGTGTAGTTGGAGGCTCAGATCTGAGTGCCAACACTGGTATCCCCGCCTTCAGCTACTTACCACCTCAGATCTAGCACATCTACTCTCACTTTGCAAACGCTTCTACCACAGATCTTGAAATGAGCCCAATCCAACTTCTCTAACTCACGCAGCTCTGCAAAACGACCAGACTAGCCTCAGTACCACGACAAACGAGGGCTCCACAACAACTCCAGCCACCTGTTGTTGATTCAAAAGTGTGGTTTCTGAGACTGAGTCCTTCCTCTCCCCTCACCACAAATCTCGAAGCTACTCAGTCATCCTTCCGAACGTTCAAGACATATATCCACAAGCGACACATATAAACACCCTCACACCACATTATCAATAGATTACAAAACACTACTAATACCTAACACACTCATCCAAATACGGCACAAAGACAAACACCAATCACAAACTACGCTACCACATGTACTCATCACCCAAAAAGCTAGACACCTCCCCCCACTCACACGCCTTCACACACACATACTCCCCAAAATCAATACACCATATATCACAAACATACTACACCAATCCACCACACCATACCAACTATACACACATCCACAACCAAACCTCACCCCCGTTAAACACAACAACATCCAGACCAAACGCCCTAAATGACAAAGGTAGGCTCGGAAAAATATATAATGGGCTAATTTATTATGTTCTTGCTCAAGTCGGTGGTGCCGACAATATACCTAGAATTAAAAAAACGGATTGTATAAGGTCACCTATATCTCGTACATTCTTTCTATTAAAACACGTAGCTAAAGTTCACCTTAAGAGTACACTTTCAAATTTCCTTTTTAACTTAACATCATTAGAAGTATTATGGCAACAAGAAACACAAAATCATAACACACTCAACGTCCAACTCTCCCAAAAACTTTCACAAAAACTCCTCTCAAAAAACATTTTCGAATTAAAACAAATTACTCTACCAAACGGCACACACATCATGAATAATGAGGACTTCAAAACCTTCCACTTTACCCCATCCAAACTAATCAAGAGTGCCCTAAATGATGCCAAACAACTTTTTTGCCATCCAACATGCCCCACCACATGTGATATCCCTTGCAACATACACCCATACTCCTACATACTCCAAGACCCATTCATCACCATCAACAACAACATCCTCCCAAGAACTACCCTACCACCAATTCATCCTCCCAACCCCTTACACCCATACCACCCCTGCCCCCCAACATACATCACCAAAAATCCCACCACATAACCTATTAATAGCATCATACGACATGAACATATACAACTAGATACCAACATAATACAAAATATCCATACAAAATACTTATGCCAATGGCAACACAACAACAATACATTCAATAAATGGCTTCCTCAAAGAAACCTCTTTCCAAGACACGATTGTAATACCTTCACACATAACACCGAAAAACTATAACAATATTATCAAAAAATCCAAAATAAATTCTACTCGGAAATCATTCAAGCCCACCACCCCCAAGAACAATTACAAGACTCAAGGTCCGTAACTCCACCTATAATCATCCCACTCCTAAACATCTATACAACGGAATGTAACCCCGAAAAAGATATTATCACAATCTCAAACACAATTAAAATAGAGAACAATCAAGCCCATCTATATGAAGCAAATGGCCGACATTTTCACACTATTCCCACTACTAGACTCCAATGGCTATGGAATCAATACAACATGTAACTACAAACTCCTACAAACATTGAACCAATAACCCAACCATTCGAAACCGAATTAATTTGGCTATACCAAAGATATAAATACCGCATTCCAAAAAATAATCCCCTCAAAAGTGCACAATACACAATACCCACACCTATTCTAGACTCATTAATCTCATCCTTTAACATCGAACAATCATACTTTTCTTCCCCCGTCACATCCTCCACCAAATTAAAAAAATTCCACTCACCCTTTGAAAGAGATAAAATATTTGGCTCCTTGGGAAAGGCCTTTGACTATAAATGGGTCGGTAAGGGTATGGCTCACCCCCACAATGAGAAGGAAACACAACAAGCAATACATTGGGCCCGTCTTGCTGCCAAAAATGACCCACAACACACATCTACACTCATTATCACACCAGACAAAAATTGGTACCAAAACTTTAATCCACAATCAAGCCCATTTGCAGACTCCCATATCATTGTTACATTTGAAGCAGACACAATTACATACAAAGAACCTACTATCCCACGTGAGCTAAAAAAGCCCAGAATCGAACCATCTACATTATTAATAATATGCGCCCACCACCAAAAGCAAACCATTGGCACCCTAGAACAGCTTGCCGAACTCACCTCCATAGCAAAAACTCTTAACATAAACCGGCTACACACAAATATGGCCCCACCAACACCTATACCAACACCAGTAAACAAAAACAAAAAATAGTCAAAACTAAATTACAACAACAACACACTAGATTACATCTTACCACCCCCACCCCTCCCGGACTACCAAACTACCACCTCACCAAAATTTGACCCCGCATATAGCTACTATACCGATGGCTCCTTCAAACCACCAGAACATATTAGTCCGGGAAAAAGCCGGTTATAGAATATACAACCCTACGAAAGAAATCAAATTAGCCAAAAGACTGCATGGACTACAAAATATCCTTAGAGCAAAACTCATGGCCATCCACAAAACACTAGAAATTATCACAACAAAATCCAACAATGAGCCGACGCACATATTCACAGACTGCATTAACGCACTATATTTATTAAACACCCAAATAACACACCCTACCCTCTACAATAGCCACCCCGACCAAATCATACTAAAATCTATGGTCCAAATGATACTAAAACCAAGACAAATCACAACCATCCACAAAGTTTGAGCCCACGCTGACATTGATGGTAACGAACAAGCGGATAAACTAGCAAAAGAGGGCCGAGAAAAATCACACAAAAATGCCAAAGACCTACACAAACATGCCCACGCCACCCCATATTACTTCCAAAAAGAAGATTGGCCTTCCAAAGAAGACGCCCCCGATAAAGGCCCGATTAGATTCTTGAGCAAATATTTCAAAAAACAAGACCTATATAATAACCTAGACACAATCTCAGATAAATTCCCTATCATAGAAAAGTGGACTAACAACAACAACAAAGACAATGAACTCTCTACAAATTTCTGGAAAAATCCCATCATCACCGACTCACAAGTAACATGCCTTATCAAATTCCGTACCGGACAATACATGGGAAACACCCGAAAACAACTCTTCTTTGGAATAGAAAGATTCCCATCCATAACATGCCCAATATGCACATCCACGGACCCCGACACATGGCTACATGTTTTACTTAAATGTCATAACCACCACATACACTCCCTAATTGTCAAAAGATATAACAAAGCCGTATGGGAAATCCGTAAATTAATCACCTCCCATAACAAATCGAGATGTTTTATCCTCATAAATGTCGGCACCTTTAACAACAACCCACAAGAAAATACGGTCCCACCATGGCTACTCTCATGTAAATGTGAAACTCAACGATGCCATTGCAATGCTCGACTCAAACCGGACATACTCTGCGTTAGAGGCCTACCATTCAATAACCCCCCACTTGACCACATAAAGCTAGACTACACGATTCAATTCATCGAATTCACATACTGTAATGACAGATTTTTCCCTGAAACAATCGACAACAAAATAAATAAATACCAACCCCTTATTGATGACATCACTGCCCTTGAATGGAAAGTGGACCCCCTTATTGTAATTACAGCCGGCGCTCGTGCCACCACCTTTATCCCGTCTATAAAAATCCTAGAAGATACCCTCAAAATTCCTATTGATACAATTACAGACACTTTCAAAAATATTAACATCATTGCCATACAACATGCTATGTCCATCCTCCTACATAAACGCAAAATTGAAAATAACCAAGCCCTCCCTGATGCACAAGACCCCCCATAAACATGAAACACACCCCTCTCCCCTTCTTTCCCTCTTCCATCTCCTCCCCGCGTTATTCCCCTCCCCCCCCCTCTCTCCTCCCCTCCTTGTCACTTTTATGATTGGTTGGTTTTGTGGTTCTGGATACTTGTTACATAGTGTCTACCCTCGAGAGGGGGAAGTAGTTCCAGCTTACTAATTCCTTGTCCGGTGGGCATGGTCTTAGTAGTAGAACGAACAGACACTTTATTCACGCCGGCCTCCTTTGGAGGCCTTCATTCTTCTTCTTCTTTAAAGTTACCCTACGCTATGGTCAGTTTCGTACATAATTAATTCCAAATGGGGACTTGTCCAAAATTTTGGAAATTTCAAGAGATTTAGCTAGGCGATTTCCATGTAATACCAAGGTGACACCCGTGCAAGATCTAGGTGATACTTGTGTAATACCTATGTCATATCCATTGTGTCGAACCATGTCTGACAAAAATAAATAAATGCTTCGGCACTTGCCTGCCGAAACTGACCGTAGCGTACGGTACTACATATTGGTAATGAGAATTGTGGACTTTGGAGGGTATACTACTTTATCCATCAATGGATTTTTGTAAGAATTTTTGTACTTTGAATAAAAAGAGGTTTAGATGTGCACTAGGTAGATAGCTTTGCATTGACATATTACAAGTGAAGAAAACATTTATACATGATTATCGACAATTTATTTACTTTTGTCTACTTGATTGTATACAAAAATGTTCCAAACTCATACAAATCAAAACGGATGTTTTGTATGCGATGAGAGAGATTAACAATCACAAAACAAAGATAAATATCTAAAAGACAAATTCCAATGAAAATTGAAGACCGAAATCAATTTGAATTTTGCATGTGTAATACACATAGTATGTGGCATGGTATTCATTTTATTTTAGTGCAATTGATGTATTTGTGTTATATTCGATGTATTTGTGTTGTATTCCTAGCTTTTCCGTATGTTCTACAACTCCACATCATGATTTGATTTTTGCAAAGTGTTCATGTAATATGTGCTCAAATTTGAACTTCTAATTCACAGGCTAATTCCTCATGGGTTTCATGCAACTTTGAGTTTTAACACCTCCAGAGTCCCATTTTGGGTCTCATGGGCACTAAAGGCCTATGAAACTCTATATTGTGACATTTTGAGGCCCCCACTTTGTCGTATCATAGAGGGAATAAATGCATTGGGAGCATGTTATCATGATAGAAACAAGATGTAAACGTTGAGAACACGTACATAACGGATTAGGGTTCTTCTTTCATTTTGCCATGATTCCCTCTTTGACTGTGGCACGTCGTCACACACCTGCCACTTGTTACTTGAGGATTTTTTATGTGAAATTTGCAATGTTATGAGGTTCCTACAAGCTATTCACAATAAGTTTCTTGTGCCTTATCTCTCATGTATACTTTTTGGCAACCTCTAAACATATATTATTGTGCACTTTAATAAAACCTCGATGATACGACTTTTAGGCTCAAAATGTCATATTAACGATTATGTGACACTTATTTGGTTTACCAAGCTTGTCATACTAAAGAGGTTAGACTGTAGAGATGGTCTTTCAAAAACTTCATATAAAGTTCGGAAAATTAATATTTTCAGCCACATTCATGGGAGGCTGCCCACCGGCCACGGTTATAGGTTTAGGGTGATACCCAAAAGGAACACTCATCTTCAGTCGGTTTGGAAGCACCCTCATAATTCAAACTAATCATTATACTAGATAAAATTAGCAAAATGGGTGCTACCGATTATGACTTCATACCCGGTGAGTCCCCAAATTAAGGTGCTAATTACAGAACTAGCTTCCATTGTACTGTATACCACCCTCATTTATTTTCTATTTTTTAAAATTTCGGAACCTATCCTCCCCTATTTTTGTACTCCAACTATCTTAATGGTAGTATTTGTTCCCAAATGTCGCCAATGTATTGGATCCAATGTCAACAATGTAGGAAAAACATGGTATTACTTCCCAAGTTGTTCTCTACTGATTTGGGAAATCAGAGGTCCACTATCATTGTATTCCACTGTTCACCTTATATAATGTGGACCAGAATATTTCGAAAGACCTGAGGGGGTTTCACACTTGGACCAAGCGTCCAGTTGCTGAGTACTACTCGCAATTTGATTGGTCTAAAGCCTAAAAATTTGCCTTGGTTGGGCTTGAACACTCGGACCAAGGGTGAAGATGATGAGGTTGTTTAACCCCTAAAGGACCAGAGTCTCCTTCGGGGGGATTTCTGATTTTGGGCAGGTTCCTAAAATTCGAAACAAAATCCATTTTCTCTAAAATTTTTATTCTAAATTGCCTCTCATAAGAGCTTTGTGGACATACTTTTATTTTATTTTTTGGATTTGTGGTTTGAAAGTTAGTACCACTTAAAGCCAAAAGTGGGGACACCGAGCACCTCAAAATTTTTTGACAAAAGTTTCTATTGACGTTGAGATTTTTCACACATATAAAGATTATTTCCTTTTTTGAAAATTTTCAAAAAAAAAATCTTGTATTTAGTGTAAAAAGGCATTTTATTCTAAGTCAAACATTTTCACACATTGTCGGGCAACGGGGGAAAAAAACTTCATATTTTCTACATAAAACCTAGAGATCTTCATATTTTTCACTTTTTATTTGTTCAACAACAATATGTGGAGAAAACCTTCTTATTGACGGTTTGGATTATCATTTGAATACATGCGTAGTTCACAAAAAAATAAAACGTGAAATGGCAATTTTTGAACTTCTACTCCTTGGACACTTGTTTTGAATATGCTACACCCCTTTTTTACCTCTAAAAATTGGTGTGTTGGGAAATAACATCATGCTTAAGACAATGGTAAAATATTTAGACCTTGTACAATGCAAAAATTTGATACAAAATGAAGTCAAAGTCTGCTGATCTACTCAACGCAGGGAAGAAAATGAACCATTGTTTTGACTTTAAGCACTAAAATCTATCAATCCGTGCGGTGGATTGCAACCAAAATTTGATGGCATGTTTATATAGAAGTCTTTTTTAAGATCTTACGGTTGAAAATCCGAAATTCACTTTAAAATGTGATTTTCAGGTCTCTTTTTGGCAGTGGCAGTTTTGGACTGGTTTTAGAGCGAAAGTGGTCGTGGTCCTTTCGGGGTTAAAATGCCTACATGGCATCACTTTTTGAAGGCTTTGGTGCCAAGAGTTCGGTCCCTAGATGGAAGTTTGGGATCCTATTCTTATTCCGACCAAATTCTTGTCACGGTGTTGAACATTTTTTTCATTAAAATATTAAGACTTGACAAGATCTTAGCTATTAGATTAAAAAATATATATAATTTACCCTGGGTTTTCTTACCAAAAAATTCTACCTAAAATTTTAATCTATAGTTTTTACCTTAAATTTTTAATTCAAATAATCACCTCAATTCCTTTCGTGATTTTTTCTTTGCCAATGCTTGTGTTGGATTTTTTTTGTGTAATGATCATTTTGACCATTTTCTTGATTTTTTAAATCACAGGTGTGTTTTGTTCTAGGCTACATGACTAAGGAAAACGAGAGAGGAATTTATTTTTTAAATATGGACCTCTAGGAATAAAAATTTGACTTGGGATTTGTTAGGTAGTTTGGATCAACTCGGTATCCTAGACCCTAAATTCGGTACCTTGGCCTTTCACACTATAAGGTCCCAAACTCTGCTAATTGCATATGTTAATATTTTTTTCAACTCCAAAACTCGACACCTTGGCATAGTTTGGTCCTTGATGAACTTGATACCTTGGTCCAAGCACAAAACCCCCCTAACATTTGAGTGTGTGGTATTGTAATGGCATTGCTCTAAATTTTATGTTTAGTGTAGGCTTGCTATATGATTTATAAATGCTATAAGTTTATATTCTCGATGAATATTATTACCAACCAATTTGACAATGATCCCCTCTTTAAGTAGCATGGATAGTTATAGTCTCAATAAGATATTCATCAAAGGTTAAAAAGTTATAGCGCTTTCAAATCATAAAGCACCACAACACCAAAGATAAAATTTAGTGTATCAAAGCACAAGCTTGACTTATTAACTGTGATGTAGAGGGATTTAATGAACTAACTGTAAGGTTGAGAGCACAAAATTACTCTTAAAGTGAGGCAAACATATTGTAATTTTTGACCTCTTCTCTCATTTTTAATTATTCAAATCAGTGTGAAATTGAGCTAAAAATTTATGTATTCAGCACACAGGGAAAAAAGACAACATAGTACAAGATGACTTCTCTTTTTCAATCCTTAAGTGCTGCTAAAAGTATTTCAAACTTGAGTTTAGAGACCACAAAGTTGTTTCAAGCTAAACATTTGAAAATCTTCAACTATTTCTCACCAGAAACAATTTGAAACTACCCATTTTAAAGTAAAGAGTGGAAATGAGAATTAAAGCTTTTACTTCCATCTCTAGCCGTAAGATCTTGATTTGTACTACAAGAAACATATGCTCACAAAGTTTCATAAACTTTAACCACATGAATTGAAAGAATATAGTCTATGGGGTGAAGAAAGAGTTTCTTTTTTCCTTGAACATAGAAGATAAGCAAACTTTGACTTCATTTGGTGTTAGATTTATGCATTACAAGAGTTCTGAATTGTATACCACTATAATGTGTGTGATATTAGTCCCTAGCACACCAATTTTGGGATGTGTAGGAGAAGTAAAGCATTTCTAAAAAAATCAAGCAATGAAGGAAGGTTAAAAACTTGCAAAACACACTATGATTATTGTAATTTTTTTGAGTGTAAAATTGAGAATCTAAAGAGTCAAAACTAAGAAATTTTTCTTCTTGAAGAAAATAGTATCAAATGGAAAAAATCACGATATCTCATTTTTGTGAGGAAACTCATTTTTTTCCAACACCTTACCCAAAAGTTGAGAAATTTTTCAAAATTGAGTAAGGGTTTTACATTATGGATTGTTACTTGTTTTTCCTATAATCTCAAACAGATCAATATCACTTACTTATATATATATATATATATAATCTCACATTTAATAGAGGATATTTACAAAAAACTTGGAGTTGTCTAGCGTGCCCACTTTTGACAAAAAGTACTCCTATTATTTAGGTCCGATGAGAATAAAAATTATATTCCCACATAGTTCTTATCTTTTGCATCTTCATAGAAAAATTCATTATTTGTAAATACCGTAAGTTGCAAATATAGAAACATGCCCGAGACATGCAAAAGCCCACCTTGAGCCTTTTAGTGTTTAGGGTTAAAAACGATCCTCCACAAAGCTCTTCTATATTTAATGGCTTTTAAGAATGAGAAAAGGAGTAGTATTATAAACCAAGAGGTTGTTACAATGTCATAAAAAAAATTGATGACTTTACAAACAAATCTACTACCTTTTTACTTTAAGCCACGCAATACAATTGTAACAACAATTTGAATAAAATTTGCACATTGAACTTTGAGTCATAAGCTCTATTTTGATTCACTTTCGTTTGTTTAGAGTAATTTGTTATGATTATTGAAGTAAATATTTTGCAAACCCTAATACTTGTTAGTAGACTAATTGTTCTTCTATAACATCACCTACCACCATTTTGGAGATATTTCATTCTATAATCAAGCACAAGTTAACATGATTAAGTGGTGAGAAGTTAGACACAAGTACATCTACATGAGCCAATTGCAAGTCATTCAGAGGAACATTATCTTTTATCTTAGTATCAAACGCCTCCTTAGGGCAATAATTGTGGACAAGTATATATAACAAGGTTCAACAATATGGTAGGTCAAAATTGAGACACTTATTTATCAAGAGTCTATTCTACGTCCACAACTCCTTTTATAGTAAACTTCAAGCACACATGTTTAGCAAGGGCTCCGCAAATGGGGCCTCTTACTTCGTAAAGCCCAAAGAAATTTCTTCTCAAACCTTCACCGTATGGCAAGCCTTTTGCATCGTATAGTGGGCCTCCTGCTAATGAGGCCTAAAATCAGAAGCCTCACGTCTCGTCACCTACATATGAACCACTTTCAAGAACAATTATGTGGGCTTTACAATGAATATGACATGGCCACCAACGTGGCAACACTTTATGTAGGGACAATAAATAATGGGAAGTCAAGTTTTTTATGCAACCTCAAATTCCTAGATAAGAATGTGGCCTACCTTTGGAGAACTAAGTTCAACTCTCGGAACATTTTAAAAATATGTTTCCTCGTATCCATCATCTCATCTTTCATCTCAAATATTAGTATCTTGGGCAAATCTTATTGACCAACGGATCTCTATAATTTAGTCACATGAGCTTGTGGAGGAGGGGGGGCAAAACACGGTCCCTATTTTATTTTTGGATGGAGGAACTATTTTAAGCATATAGGAGGCTCCCATGGAAAACTTGGAGCCCCATGCTCCAAATTTGTCAAAGAATATATTTAAAAACGCCTATGGATCCCCTAAAAATGAGAGGGCCAAAAAAATGACCCCATGCCATCAAGACAAGGGCCCACCTCCCCAAAGAAGCTTGTGCAATCATAACACACTCGGACCTCTTTAATTGATACTCATCGGGAGCGGAAAGAAATGTAACACTTATTGAGAGTACCACTTATCAAAAATATCATTTATAAAAGATTATAAAAAAATTATGACACTTATCAAATATAACATTTATAAAAATTCAACAAAAAAATCACTACACTTATCAAATAAAACATTTATAATTTTTATTAAATAAACTATAACAATTATAAAAAATAACAATCATAAGCTTGAAAAATAATATTGTAACATTTTCAAAATACATTTATAACACATCAAAAAATAAATCTATGATTCATATTGAAAGTCACAATTGGAAGACTTCAAACAAAACTTTATGAAAATAAGGGATGAAAGTACAAATAAACTAAAAATGATATATCAATTAAAAAAGAATCTATCTTGGTCTGGCAAGATTCTTTCGCGTGCCACATAGAAACTTTCATCTGACGCGAGTGAATGTTCTTCACATCTAACAAAACATTTTCCCGTCGTTGCTCCAAAAATGTCTGCAAGGTCTCAAGAGCATGATCTGCAACATTTAGTCCAACATGTTGTACTACATCTTCACTATTCACCATATCCTCATCTAAATCACATTGTTGTTGTGCTACATCTTCACTATTCACCATATCCTCATCTAAATCACATTGTTGTTGTACTACATCTTCACCATTCACCATATCCTCATCTAAATCACATTGCTGATAAACAGAGGGTAGTGAATCTATGGTATCCTCATCAGTAGGTTTACAAGGATTGTTCAAATCAAATGTAAACTTGAAATTGATGAACTCCTTAGCATCCATGACTTCATCCTCTGTAGTCTCAGATGACAACAATGTCAATTGTTTTAACAAAGCTACAACTTCGCTAATTTCATTCAGACATCTTGCTTCTTCTTTCGCTCTAAACAAGTCCGGATAGAACACCTATGTGAATCCAACAACTTTTAATCATTTGAGGTGTAACCCCAACACGCCATGCTCTCTCAGCCATAACCACTGCTTGATAAGCATCAATGCTAAAATCTCTTTCAGCCATAATACAATCTATTTGATGTTGTATCACTAACTTCCGGTAATGAGCCTTAAAAGATGCAATAATACCTGCATCCATAGGTTGAAAATGACTAGTGGTGTTTCGTGGCAAGTATACTAACTTTGTTATCCTCAACCATGAAGCCACATTTGGCACTAGGTGACCAGAAAAGTTATCAACAAGTAGAGCTACTTTCTCTGTTCCTGTGAGAATCATCATTTTCTCAAAATCTAATATAAACCGCTCAAAAATATCAGTAGTCATCCATGCTTTCTTCTTAGCGGCCTACATAATGCCTAAATTCTTTGGATTTGTCAATGTGCCTAGAAGTAAAACCTCGAGGCTTGTGGTACTAGTTTATGACTAATGGAGGAAGACAAATACCACCATTAGCATTTGCAGTGGAAGCTAACTTGAAATGCTCCTTCTGTTTTTTCTTCCCTAACAGTTGCTTCGTAGCTAAGGTACGGCTGGGCTCCAATCTAAAAAAAAGACCGGTCTCATCCATGTTGAAAACACCACTAATGTTATACTCAGCTACAATGGCCTTAATATTCTCCATCTGCACAAAAATTGTTCTTGAAGTATTTGTTGATGCATCCTCTCCGTGCAAATATAATCCTTGATGTTAAATCTTCTCTTAAATTTCTCTATGCATCTACTAAAAAATTGTTCCTTCTCACTGGCATCTCTCGGTATCAACTCAAATAGCCTCTTTGTTGTAGCTACCACAAGATCATCTGATATGGTAACACCCTTCTCTTCCATTCTAGTCAACCAATCAAAAGTTGTTTCCTCCAATTCTAGACATTGTGTCTTCCTCATACGCTTGGAAGCACCCGAAGTACCCACACCCGTGGCGATAACCGATGCCTTCCGTTTCAATAATTTCCCAATAGTCAATACACATGCAAAATTGTTAAACTTGTCATTTGCCCACTTAGCCAATGCCTTATGTGAAATCTTGCGACCTGCAGCCAAGACCTTCTCATGATAAGATATTATTTCCTGTTGCTCCTACAATGTGAATTCATGGCCCTTGACCGTGGCAACCTTTGGCCGAGGCACAAGAGACAAAATCGGCAAACTCATCCTTGATACTAAATTATCCTACTTCCACCACTCTACAATAATAAAGTTTTTTCTAAAAATAACTATATTTTTTTGGATAAAACTCTCTCTTAGTCACACTCCAAGCCCTCTCCTCTCCCCCAAACCTCTCTCTTTAAAATTTTTAAAAATAAACCCATTGTCCCAACCCTCTCCTCGCCTTTCACAACATCAATCCCCTCTCCCCTACCCTCCCTAAACCCCCCTTAACCGCTCCCTACCCTCCCCTAACCCACACCTTAAAACCAAATGCTCTGTGACCCTCCCTCCCGAACCCGATTGTACGTCCTCCCTCGCACATTGTCCGCCCTCCCTCCCGACTCTTCACCGCCCTCTCCCCCGACTCTTCACCGCCCTCTCCCCCGACTCTTCACTGCCCTCCATCAAACTATCATAACACCCTCCATCCCTCTCTCACTAACACTTCCAAGTTCTTCCCCTCACTAACCCTCTTTCTCCAACAAGTATAGTGTAAAGAGTTATTAAATAATCATATTAATTGTAACAAACAACATCTTAGGTGGAAAAATATATGGGATAATTACATGCAGTAGCACCAATTTTTTTGGCTCTAATATCAATATATATTATAATGTTTTTTTTATAAAAAATATCACTTATTGAGGTGCATTTAACAAAGAAGGGAGCCGAGAATGTTATATCACTTAACATGTAACACTAAGTAGTGTTAATTTTTTGGGAACAAAAATTTTCATATCATTTATCGAGAAATTTCACTTATTGAGGTATCATTTAAAGAGGTCCGACTGTATTGGGTTCCTTGACCAACCAGTCCACTTTCCAAATTCCGAACAAAACAAAACAAAAAAACTTCTGATGGTAGAATAAAATTGGGAAGGGAATGGGGAATTTCTGCTTCTTAATAACAAGTTATGGCAATAGTATCACACTCTTGATTATTATGAAGGTGACAGTATTTGACTGCGTACGATGAACAGATGCAACATTCACTCGAGCCTTTCCTGACAAAATTTTTGCTTTACTTCCTTCCACATATTGCCAACTTCACATTGAGGTCATTGTCTGGGAATTCACACAAAATGTGAGTGCATGACCTCTTTTTTGTCCGTAAGTTGCTGCTGCACGAAGAATGTTCCTCCATTTCAAAGATCATTGACTGTTCAAAATATCCACATTGAATGAGTCA
This sequence comes from Bryoerythrophyllum caledonicum, assembly GCA_963971425.1. NCBI lineage: Eukaryota > Viridiplantae > Streptophyta > Bryopsida > Pottiales > Pottiaceae > Bryoerythrophyllum > Bryoerythrophyllum caledonicum. Next base: position 10,512,735 of record OZ020526.1, on the reverse strand, counting down.
AAAGCTTTTTGCCAACCAAAGGAGTAGTACTGTAGTAAGAACTCCGGTCTCCTTTGGAGACTGGATGAATAGAGAGTCCGATCATTCCCGTCACTACATCTTTATCCACAAGACAAGGATAAGCGAAAGGGAACTACTACCCACATTAAGCTCATGCACATGTGTGCGGATGAGCCTCCATTGGGGCCCCAACGATTGGTGGTGGCCCCACTAAACAAAAGGGAAATTTGGATAAATTTTAAAAGTATAAATTGGTTCCTCAGTGTAAATGCATTGGGAACTATTTGGGAACATGGGGAACACATTGGGGACGTAATGGAACATGGACATGGAAATGTCTTGCAAGGTCTATTTGAAAAATGCCACACCCTTATTCTACCATTACAAATTGGTATTTAGGAACTAATAAATTGTGTGATACATATACCTTTACAAATTGGTCTTGAGGAACTAATAACTTGTGTGATACATATTGATAAAAACTTCAGATCTTATGCGGCATCAAAATCTAATACCAAATGAAGCTAAAATTTGTTGATATTTTTCTAAAAGATAAAAAATAGAAACACTTTGAAGCCTATAATCTTTTATTCTACACGATCAAAATTCATGATTTTTACACAAATATTCTTTTGCAAATCTAAATGATTTTTTTTGGATTAGAGATGGAAATCAAAAGTTTCAATTAATTCTTTCCTCCATGCTAAAAAAATCGGCAGTTTTGGAGTGTTTTCAATGAGAAATTGTTTTAAGAATCCTACAAGTTGAATTATATTGTTAGAATATTCCTCTGTCCACTTGGGCTTTGGTCATGGACTCATACAATTTTCCAATATACCCCAAAGCAACGATGACCAATTGTTTGAATATGTTAGGAGATAGTTTGCAATTTGCCACTTACCTTCAAAAGACTTAAAAATTAAATGTTCATCAGATTGGAAAAGGAAACCAAAATGTTATTTTCAAAGTCACCCAAAGTTTTAATTAGACACCCCCCCCCTCTTCTTATTTTAACCTCTTAAGGACCAAGGCATTCAAGAGAAATCTCTAACTCATTGATTAAACAAACTGCAAAGTCAAACTTTTTGAGAATCAAACCGTAGGATCTTTTTCTAAACTTATATGAGATGATGTGGTAAAAAAATTGTGAATTTTGATTGTACGGATTGAAAGATTACTGGAGTCAAAAGTGAAAAAATTAGACCTCCAACGGGACACCTGGTCCTTTAGGGGTTAATTTCACTATTTATTCACTCAAAATAGCTTTTGGGTTATTGGAAGAACTTGGTGGTCTCTAACCTCAAGTTGGATGTAGTTCCGAGTGCCTTTGAGAGGGAATACGAGAGGTCATGTTGTACCGTGAAACTTAGCCACCCTTTTGGACCTAATCGAAGAATTTTAGAAATATCTAGGTTAAGGGTTTAGGGTGGTGTTACAAAAACGGACAAGGTAACGAGGAGGAGGATTATTCCATCCATCCCTGTCCATCCCTTTGGAAGAAATAAAGGGGTCAATCCACCTTGGCCTTTCCGCCTACATGTCTCAATTATAAAATTTTGATTTTTGAAAGGTGAATCTTATTCATTTGTGATGAAGAAGAAATAAAGTGTGTATTCCTCTAGCCAATGACAAACATAGCTGAACAAAGTTCACAATCATTTTTTATTTTATTTTATTTAATAAAAATAACACAATCCTAATTTTTAAGTTTAATTTAAAAAAAACAATCAGCTCTATAAAGCTCGTAATTTCTATTACGAGTTTAAAGAGGCAAATGAGGTCAAGATTCTTGATACAACATGACCTCTCCTTCTCTCACACAAGCAGCCATGACTACTTTAAACTTGCTTTATTGTACTTAACCCCTAAAGGTCCAAGTCATTTTAGCACCCAAACTCACTCGAAACTGCCAATTTCAATGCATTCAGCACAAAATGCAAAAAAATCCAATTTTTACATATCTAACCGTAAGATCTTGTACTAGGATTGTACAAGTGTATGATGTAAAAATGGACTTCGACCACACGGATTGAAAGATATCAGCCTTCGAAGTGAGACATAAACTTTTCCTGAGGTCATACTAAACACCTTCAACACTCGTTGACCACCTTCTATGACATTTTTTTGCACTACGGTCCACAATTTTCTAATTTTAACTTTAAAAGGATCATGTTAGGCACATGTGCACCAAATTTTAGAAGTAGAAGAGGGGTAAAAGATGTCCTCAAAAATCCTCCAGTGCAACTATGTGCTAAGAATCAACAATACACTTTAAGTTTCCTTTTATCATATCCTTCACATATTTTTGAAATTTGAAAATCCATACGGTAGATGCAAATATTTCTAATTTCTTTCCAAAAGGAATTTTCTATCATTTTAAATGGACAAAAACTCGAATTTCTATTGAATTTCAAATTAATCAAAGTATTGTTACACTATATGTTATATGTCGCAATAAACCACTACACTATTTGTATTTGTTACTGTAATGAAAATGTACCGTAAGTCGGATTCTAGAGAAAAAATATGTCTACGGAAAGCTAATAAAAATTTGCCCATCAATAAAAAAAAACCTCATAAAATCATGCGTAAATTTGAGAATGTAGTACCCTACCCAAACCCAAATGTCCCGTGAGGGGACATTGGGCCCTTACGGGTTAATAAGGATTTATTGTCAAGCTCTTTCATCGATCCAATTCCATACTCAAGGATCAAGTTCGGCACGATAGTGCCAAATATTTAATCATTTCTTATACATTTTGTTGGCAAAAAAATACTCTTGGGAACTTATTTTTCCACCAAGTTTAAAATTAGTTCCCCTTAGAAAAAAATTGGAAGAGTTTGGTAGCTACTTTTAATGTTGAATTCTTTTAGCAATATTAGGTAGATGTGGGGCCCGCAAGTCCGAGATCGTTGAACCGTGATGAAGGTTCGGTGCTGTTGAGTTGGCAGTGACGGAGTTGGGACTGACTGACTTTCGCTCTAAAACCAGTCCAAAACTGCCACTGCCTAAAAGAGACATGAAAATCACATTTTAAATTAAATTTCGGATTTTCAACCGTAAGATCTTAAAATAGACTTCTATATGAACATGCCATGAAATTTTGGTTGCAATCCACCGCACAGATTGATAGATTTTAGTGTCTAAAGTCAAAACAATGGTTCATTTTCTTCCCTGCACTGAGTAGATCAGGAGACTTTGACTTCACTTTGTATCAAGTTTTGCATTGTACAAGGTCTAAATCTTTTAACATTGTCTTAAGCATGATGTTATTTCCCAACACACCAATTTTTAGAGGTTAGAAAGGGGTGTAGCATATTCAAAACAAGTCTGCAAGGAGTGGAGGTTCAAAAATTGCCATTTCACGTTTTTTTTTTTTTGTGAACTACATATGTATTTGAATGATAATCCAAACGGTCAATGAGAAGGTTTTCTCCACATAATGTTGTTGAAAAATTAAAAAGTGAAAAATATGAAGATCTCCAGGTTTTATGTAGAAAAGATTAATTTTTTTCCCCCCGTTGCCCGACTATGTGTGAAAATGTTTGACTTGGAATAAAATGCCTTTTTACACTAAAGACAAGATTTTTTTTAAAAAAATTCCATAGAAGGAAATATTCTTTACATGTGTGAAAAATCTCAATGTCAATAGAAACTTTTGTCAAAAACTTTGGAGGTGCCCAGAGTCCCCATTTTTTACTATGAGTGGTACTAACGTTCAAACTGCAAATCCAAAAAAAATAATAATAATAATACCACCGCGAAGCTCTTATTAGAGGCAATCTAGTATAAAATTTTCAATACAAAAGGAATTTTTGTTGAATTTTAGGTACATGCCCGAAATCCAATTTGACCCTGGGGGGGACAGTTGGTCCTTTAGGGGTTAACCCCCAAAAGGAGCATTTTCCCTTGGGGAGGACGTTTTCCATTTTGGGTAGGTTCCTATGGTCTCAATTCTGATCATGAATTTTTGCAATTTTAGAAATTATGACACAATATAGTAGTAGCTTTGTGGGAATACAATTTTTTTTCTTTCACATTGGCCTTTCAATAGGAAGCTATGCTATTCTAAGTGCAAAATTGGGGACTCCAGGCTGCTCCAAATTTTTTCTAGAAGTTTCTATTGGGATATATGTGTGTGTGTATAAATATATATATATATATATATATATATTTGTCTTTGAGGATGTCAAAAAATGATTATTGTCTTTAGTGCAAAAAATCATTTAAACCCAAGTCAAATATTTTCACACATTGGAAGGGAAGAGAAGAAAAAAACCTTTGCTGGCAGATCATATCTTCGTATCTGTGCAATGGATTGCAACCAAAAAAAATGGCATGTCAACATAGAAGTTTATTTTAAGATCTCACGGTTAAAAGTCTAGATCAATACTTTAAAATGTGATTTTCATTCCTTCTTTCTTATTGTGGCACTTTTGAACTAGTCTTTGAGCAATATTGGCCTTGGTCCATTAGGGGATAAGCCATAATAACCACATATAATTTGCTCTACATTGTTATAATTGGTCTAAAGAGAAGAAAGGTGGCTAAGATTCTTGGTAAGATTTGCAAATTCTTTTTGCCTTGTTGAAAGCACTCATAACTAATTAAAAGTTAAGTTTGAAGACCTCCAAGCTTTCCTATACTTAGCCATTAGCCCTTTAGTGCCCAGAGACGTTTCTCGAAAAACCAAGATTTCTGCTGATTTTTTTCTTTGAACCGGAATTGATGGAAATACAATGACTAATATTAATATCTAACCTTACAAAATTGAACTTAACCCATGACCTCAACTTTGGGGAAATTTTGCACAACATCCAACCGTTGATGGAATAGATTATAGTGTTTAAAGTTACCGTATATTGGTAGTGAAAACTGTGGAATTTGGAGGGTGTACTACTTTAACTATCAGTAGAGTCTTGCAAGATTTTTTTAACTTTGAATTAGAGCGGTTCACATGTGCACTAGGTTGATAGCTTCACATTGACATATTATATGTGAAGAAAATATTTATACCCAATTATTGGTGATTTTTTTTCTTTTTTCTACTTGGTTGTATACAAAATGTTCCAACCTTATACGAATCAAAACAGAAGTTTCGTATGTGAGGAGAGAGATCAACAATCACAAAACAATGAAGAATGTCTTAGAGACCAAGTTCAATCAAAATTTAAGATCAAAATCGATGTCCATGTGTGTGAAATACAACATAGTATGTGGCATAGTATTCATTGTATTCTAGTGTATTTGGTGTATTTTGTGTTGTATTCCTAGCTTTTCCAAGAGTTCTATAAATCCAAATCATGATCTTATTGTTGGAGAGTGTTCGTGTAATGAGTGCGCAAATCTGAACCTGGTATCTTGAAGCCTAGTTCCTCATGGATTTCATGCAAATTGAGTTTGAGCACCTCCGGAGTCCCATTTCGGGCTTCTTGGGCGCTAAAGGGTTAATGAACTCTTGACTATTCTCCTCTGGAAATACTTTAAAACTGCTCATTCTAGTACAAACAATGGAAATGAAAAAATAGATTCATACTTCCATCTCCAACCCTAAGATCTTGATCTACGTTGGGCTTGTCATTGTTGATAAGTCAAGGAAGGTTGCACCACTATATACTCAACCCCAGGTGGATAAAAAGTGAAACAACTACACTAAAGATCACATTTAGTGTAGTGCTCAGTAAATGACTTGTAAATGCAATAAGTTTTTACTTTAAGTGAATATTTTTACCGACTATGTTTATAACGATCCTCTTATTTGAATACTATAGAGAGTTGTGCTCTTGGTAGAAATTGGCATCAAGAGTAAAAACTTATCGCATTTACAAGTCATTTACTGAGCATTACACTAAATGTGATCTTTAGTGTAGTGTGATTATGTGACATGCAAGCTACCTACCTAACCCCTGATGGTCTGTGGCTTCCCCTTTTTAATTTGCATTGCACCTTGGGGCATCTTTATAGGTTAACTATTACTTCAATAGGGCGATGTGCCCGATGCTACTCTAACAACTACTTAGACACAATGATGTGCCTCATGCCGTGTAATGTGACATCTACTACATATATGCTCACAAATTTTTGTGAAATTTGACCGCATGAATTGAAATCACCAAAGTGGTTTCAAGTGGCTTTCAACTCGCAAAATATCATCAACTTATTAGAATCAAATAGACAAATAATATTCTTAGAAATTTGTAGAAAAGAATCAACCATTAGGTTTGCATGTAGGCTCTTCATACTAAAATTACTTTGAAATTCTTCATGTGTCTTTACATGGTTCATGGAACCTTTACATGCAAGTTCATATTAGGGGTAGTCACAGTCGGAGGGAGTGGAGAGTTCTCCATAGAGAACTTCTACAAGCTGGTTCCCCCGGACCAATAGGGAGAGTTCTCCACTTCCTGCAGCTGTGACGACCCCTTGTGCATGCTTGTGAAGAAAGGCCCTACTGATGTGAAGAGTTTACTGACAAGTAAAAGCCATCCGCGGTGCTATAGTAGTGACAATGGTAAAACAAAAGTGGGGACGGTGAATTTTGAAGAGATAGGTGAAACTTAGAGCTGGAAGGTCAAAAAATTCGCACGCGACACTCTCTCAAAGGCTTCTCTTCACCTCCGGAGCAAGAGAGACGACTGTGCGAACCATTCGCAAAATAAGAATATTCGCTTGCGGGGGCGTCATCGAAAGCCAATCTCATCCAGCCACGTTCGCAGCAGGTGGAGAGAGTCTCTCATTCTCACGCACTCTGACTACCCCTATTGACACGGATGATATAGTTTTAGCAACATCATTTCTCACTCATAAGTGTACAACACAAATGCCAAACACTTCAATACACATTGACTTATCACATTTCCTCATTTGAAAAGGTGGTCGACTCCCACGTCTCCTCTGCAAACCATACCAAACTGTATTAATTAGGGTCTGTTCACTAAAGAGATGAATCTGGTAAGCTACCCACTTTCCTTGTCAATCATTGTAGTTCCTTTTGACACAAGGAAAATGAGGAAAATGATATTACCATTCCTGAAGCTCTGTTTCTTCATTGTTTTCTGTCATCATAAACCCAATGCACAGAATTTCATAGCAGGATTATTCACAATCAAGTACAAGAAAAACTGAAAGAAATAGAGTCTTTGAAAAATAAGGCAAAGATAACAAGACTTTTGTATTCTTTCATCATTTCAAATTACTGGAATATTCCCCTAGTAAATAACTCTTACGTTTTGTCAATAGTTGAAAGAGGGAAGAGGCAAATAAGTTTCTTCGGACATTTAAGACCTTTCCTTCTTTGTTATTAAAAGCCAAGCTAAAACTATTTCTAGCTTACATTTAGAGAACACCAAGCTTGTCCGTACTTTATGCAAACAAATTTACCATCAAGTTCTTCCATTAACCTAATGGCTAACATACGCAGTGGTTGATTTCACACCTACTTAATTTGCAATGGAGAATGTTCACTTTTTTTTGGAAAATTCAAGAGATTTGTCTAGGTGATACCCATGTGATGCCTAGGTGATACCCATGTAATGCAGATGTGATACCTATGTAATGCATATGTGATACACATTGTGTCTGAACCACTGCAAAAGGGAAAAATATTTGGTTTGGCAGGTAGGTGCCAAAAAAATATTTGGTTTGGCATGTAGGTGCCGAAACTGACCACTTCGTACAATATCAAGAATTACCAAATAGTAGTATTGCAGATGAAAAGACTTGAATCTTTCCAAATTTGGACAACTTTCAAAATAACTCTCTTTGGTGCAATTTTATAACCACTGAGTCAATTTTAGAAAGAACCCCAATCTATAGTCTAAATTAAAAAATTAATCAAAAGAAAATATTTCTTCAGGAAGTTACCAATTCAAGAAAGAAATATTTAATCTCTATATTTAACCCCAATAGACCAAGTGTCCGTTTGGAGGACAAAGCTTTTTACTTTGACTGCAATTTGTCTTACCTTATAACTACACCGTTCCCTGAATATAGTGTAGACTAGACTATTTGAAATTTCCTACAGTAATTTCATTAAACGCAAATTAATGTGGTCCACTTGAATTTTCCATCCACATCAAATCATGTCCAGTAGAAATAGCGTGGCTTGTTTCAAAATTAAAGACACGGGAATTGATGTGGATAAGTTTTTACAAGTTGTACTCAAAACCAAAATTATAATATAATAACATAATAATAACATAATAACATAATAAAATAATAAAATAATCTAACATAATAATATAATAACATAATAAAATAATATAACATAATAATATTATTTTATAACATAAGAATATAACATAAGAATATTAACATAATATTATAGTATAATATAACATAATATAGTATTAACAGAAGAATATAACATTATAATATAATATAATAATAATAACATAATAATATAATAATAACATATATTATAATATTAATACTATATATAATAACCAAAATTGATGTGGTCCACCTCAATTTTCATCCACATTACCTATACCTCCACACTATATTCAGTGAACGGTGTAGTATACTTACCATGTCCCTAACAGACAATGTAAGTCTACTAAAATCATAAAAGTAAAAATAAATACGATAAAAGTAAATGCCATATGTCGCCTTCTACTACAGATGGTATCACCTAGGTATGACATGATACCACATGATACCACATTTATTACACAGAAAAAGATCCGTACAATTAAATCTTTACCGCATCATCTCATATAAGTTTAGAAGAAGATCCCACGGTTACATCCTCAGAAATACCATCCGGGCAGTTTTTAGACGAGGACTCCTCTAAAATCGGGCGTGGTTCTTCAGGGGTTGTAAAATACCAAAATGAATATGGGTAGCAAAAGAAGGAATGATGGTTCGGAGATCACAAAAACGTCACAGCGAAACCAGTGGCGAGTTGACAGCGAAGAGGCCGCGACAGCCGAAAAAAATCAAGGAGGAAAGGCGCTGCGCGGTGCCGCGTCGGACGACGATGATTCGCCCGTGAGCCCCGCGCGTCGTCACCGCGGACTCCGCGAGCTCCCTCGCTCGCTCCCTTGCTCGCTCGCTCCGTCCCTCGCGCGCTCGCACCCAACCACTGTACAGTACAGTACAGTGCAAGGAAGGCCCGGTCCCCACCCCCAAGTCAGCCGAGTCGCCCGAGTCCATGGCAACGCCTCGGAGGGCCCCAGCACCTCTTCCACTAACGTCGTAGAGCTCGTCTCACCCCCCTCAATGCGTTTCTTGCGCCCCGGTTTTCCCTTCACCCTTCGGCACCGCCTCGCCTCGCCGCCCAGTCTCGCTCCGCAGATCTCAGATCTGGGTTTCTTCTGCGTCGGGGAGGGGTCGGATTTCTGCTTCGGGGGTGAATTTTGAGTTGTTGGGTTCGGTTGTGAGTTTTGTGGGTTTCGCGGCTCATGGTGGCGGAGTGATTTGGTTTTGTGGGGGGGTTTTTGTTTTTGTTGGAGTGATGGCGGGGGTGTTTTGGGTTTTGGCGGTGCTGGCGATGGTGGTGGTGCCGGGGTTGGGGACGTTTGTGGTGGAGGAGAACAGCCTGACGGTGTCGACGCCGGACAGCCTGAAGGGGACTTACCAGAGCGCCATCGGGAACTTCGGAGTGCCGCAGTATGGCGGCACGCTGTCGGGGTTCGTCATGTACCCCACCGTCAACGCCAAGGCGTGCGAAAAATTCCCGGACAATTACTTCCGCAGCGCCTCGGGCGCGCGACCCAACTTCGCCCTCGTCGAGCGCGGCGGTGAGATCCCTCTTCCCGCCTTCCGGGTTTCTAACCCCCATGATTCGGGGATTAGCGATTCTTTGACGTCGGTCTCAAGTTGTGGTTCGGATTGTTTCTCTGAGTGCGTTGCCGCGTGAGGAGGAGTTTTGGATTTCTAGGTTCTGACGATTCGTGCTAGGTTAAGATTTGGACCGTATGTGTGAGATGTGGTGGATTAGGTCGGTGCTCTTTCGTAGGAGACTTGTGTGATTGTCCACGGATTCTTATGGTTGGTTGCAAGTGTCGAATCTGTGGAGTTCTGTGAGAATTGGGTTCTCGAGTTTTTTCGGGGATGTTGGTGCATTAGGTTGTTTTGATGTGTGGATGATGGACAAGAGAGAATTACTTTGTTCATTCCACTTGGTTGATGTACGGAATTGTTGTCGGTAAACTGTTTCTTTCGAAGATCACATTAGAATTTCGGGTTAGGGAGCTTAGATGCAAAATCCTCTATTTTATGTTTATAGTTTAGGCTTTTTTGTATCTGTGAGCAGCCTGCAATTAGATTGTTGATGGGCTTTGAATCGTTCTTCTGAGTGATATTCTTTGGGGGATTCTTTTGAATTGGATGTGCAGATTGTTACTTCGCGAACAAGGTATGGAACGCGCAGAAAGCAGGCGCGGCGGCAGTGCTGGTGATGGATAGCAAGAAGGAGGAGCTGATCACGATGGATTCCCCTGATGACGACCCGGTGGCTTCGCAGTACCTGCAGAATATCTCCATCCCGTCCGCCCTGATTACTAAGGACTTCGGCGACAAGCTGAAGGCCGCGCTGAACTCCAAGGAGCTCGTGACGATGAAGCTGGACTGGCGTGAGTCCCTGCCGCACCCTGACGAGCGCGTGGAGTACGAGTTCTGGACCAACAGCAACGACGAGTGCGGGCCCAAGTGCGACGCACAGGTGGAGTTCGTGCGCAACTTCAAGGGCGTGGCGCAGATCCTGGAGCGCGGGGGTTACACCCAGTTCACGCCGCACTACATCACGTGGTACTGCCCGCAGGCCTTCATCGAGAGCAAGCAGTGCAAGGCGCAGTGCATCAACAACGGGCGCTACTGTGCTCCGGACCCCGAGCAGGACTTCACCAAGGGCTACGACGGCAAGCAGGTGGTGATCGAGAACCTCAGGCAGCTGTGCGTGTTCAAGGTGACCAACGAGAGCTCCCCTCGCCAGCCGTGGAAGTGGTGGGACTTCGTCACCGACTTCCAGATCCGCTGCCCCATGAAGGAAAACAAGTACGGGCCGGAATGCGCTGAAGAAGTCATCAAATCGCTCTGTAATCCTCATCCCCTTGTCCATCTTCAGGATTGTTTTTCCATTTTGTTTTCCTGCGAACTTTCTCCATCTTTTTTCTGAACCCTACGTGTGAACGTTGTCCATTGATGTAGAAACACCTGGCAAAAGATATAGGTGTTTGATGTCAGCAGAGTTTGGTGTTGATTGATTCGAGTGGTTTTTGTGGATGTAGCCATTGACGTGGACGCGGTGAAGAAGTGCATGGGCAACCCGGATGCGGACGTCGATAATCCTGTCTTGAAGTTCGAGCAGGACGCGCAGGTGGGGCAGGGCACCCGAGGAGACGTGACCATCTTGCCCACTCTCATCGTCAACCAGCGCCAGTACCGAGGGAAGCTCGACAAGACTGCGGTCTTGAAGGCCATCTGCTCCGGGTACCAAGAGTCCACCGACCCCCCGGTTTGCTTGAGCGACACCATGGAGACCAACGAGTGCTTGGACAACAATGGCGGTTGCTGGAAGGAGGGATCCTACACAGCGTGCCAGGTATACGCCCCTCATCAGCTTGTACTTGCCCTTTTTTTACTCATGAAATTCTTTAATACTTTTTAATACTTTTCGGTTCATTGTCTGAACTTGGGGTTTGTATTGTTCGTTTCTGGCTGCAGGACACCTTCAGAGGCCGCGTTTGTCAGTGCCCTCTTGTGAATGGTGTTAAGTTTGAGGGTGACGGCTACACTCACTGCCAAGGTGAAGCGTCTCACCTTCTCGTAAACTTTGGAATTTTCGCATTCTACTCATGTGTTCAGAAGTTAATAATTTTTGTGTTGTAGCAGCCAATGGACCCGGGCGCTGCAAGATTGACAATGGCGGATGCTGGGATGAGTCTCGTGAAGGCGTTCATTACTCGTCCTGCATGGTTAGTATCTGGAGCTAGTTCGTGTTTTTGGGATATTGCAGATGGCATAGGTTGCTGATTGTAGGTTCAACATATGTGTGTAGGATCGTCATCACACTGGCTGCCACTGTCCTCCGGGCTTTGAAGGAAACGCGTCCAGGGTCGAAGGCGGTTGCGTTGGTACGTTGATATTCCTCCTTATTTTGTCTATTTACTAGGTTCATATGTGTAGTTCCCTTCATCTCGTCACGTGCAGTTGTCTGAGCTTCACGTTCCTCGTGTGCAGATATCAACGAATGTACCGCCAAGACGAAGTGCCAGTGCCCTGAATGCAAATGTACCAACACTTGGGGAGCGTATGATTGCCAATGCACCGGCGGGCTTCTCTACTTCGCGGAGCATGACACATGCATAAGTAAGTGCTCTGCCAGCTTTCAACACCAACGCAGCTAGCTTCATCACATTGTGATGATTTAAACGTACATTGATGCAGCTCAATCACTAATCGGTCTTTGTCACTGCAGATCGGAAGAGCTCGGAATCCAAGGTGGGATGGACAGTTTCACTAATTGTGTTATCCGGTCTTGCTGTAATCGGACTTGGCGGCTACGTCGTCTACAAATATCGCCTTCGGGTACGTTCCACACTTTCAAGAGATATCACTTCTGGTTTTATCGATGTGCATTCATACTTGAATATGATTTTCGTCAACTGGGACCTCGTTAACATGCGTGTGCACTGGGATGCAGTCATACATGGATTCCGAGATTCGTGCGATCATGGCGCAGTACATGCCTTTGGATAGCCAGAACGACTCAGTTCAGAACCACAACGACGATGTATGAGCCGGGATCGAGAACGAGGCAAAGCAGCAGGTGACGCTCTTACTTTGCTGATTCGTGGAGCAGGGAGCGCTGACGTCAAGGACAGTGTAAGAAGGAACGCTGTATTTAGTAGAGATCGAGCTAGGGTACTTAGTAGCAATGTTCATGTGTAAATTGAAGACGAGCCTGGGTCACTGAGAGTCAGTCTAGCTAGAGGGGCAAGCAAGCTGAGAGTTAGGGGAGTGCACGCTTTTTTGCATCGTGCAAAAACCGGTACTAGTCCTGCTGATGGTGGTGGCTAGCAATGCAACACAGGTGTGATACAACACGCATTAGACAAGAGAGCCGACTGTGGATGCTGCTGCCTAGTTGTGTGTTGGTGGAGCAGGAGGAGTTGCGACGAACCATTTGTCCTTTTCATGATCCTTGAGCCTAAATTATATTTCTGTGTCTGTTCACATCTTCTGTGTCTCCTCATGTGTGCCTTCCATTTTGTGTCGATGTAGATAAGATGAATCTGTGTAGTGATGTATTCAGTAGCACAAGACGTTAATTCGTGGAGTAACCTGTTCCCTCAAGTTTCTCTTTTTTCCAAATAGTGCACTATTTTTTTAATGTTGTGAAAGTATTCTTAAAGTGATATCTCGACGTGTTGTGCTAATGGCTCTCTGCGTGCTACCTAGTGATTTTGTTTTGATTCAATGTCTTAGAAGTTTTTTTAATTTTTATTCTGCCTAATGTAATAACGCGAATGATGGAAGATGAAGCAACTCACGGACTTGAGCAAGGCCACCAAGGACAAATTTACTATAATTAAAATTTTATTTTTTATTTTCGGGTAGGAATGACAAGATTCAAACCTGCAACATTTTGTACCCAAAACAAACGTGCGACCAAATTGTGCTTTGAATGCCCAATACGGGAGATTAACCCCTAAAGGACCAAATCTCCTTTGAGGGAATTTCTTATTTTGGGCAGGTTCCTAAAATTCGAAAAAAAATCCTTTTTCTCTGAAATTTTTATTCTAGATTGCCTCTGATAAGAGCTTTGTGGACATATTTTTATTTTATTTTTTGGATTTGTGGTTTGAAAGTTAGTACCACTTAAAGCCAAAAGTGGGGACACTGGGCACCTCCAAAATTTTTGACAAAAGTTTCTATTGACATTGAGATTTTTCACACATAAATAATATTTCCTTCTTTGGAATTTTAAAAAAAAAATCTTGTCTTTAGTGTAAAAAGGCATTTTGTTCCAAGTCAAACATTTTCACACATTGTCAGGCAACGGGGGAAAAAAAATTCATCTTTTCTACATAAAACCTAGAGATCTTCATATTTTTCACTTTTTATTTTTTCAACAACAATACGTGGTGAAAGCCTTATTATTGACCGTTTGGATTATCATTCAAATACTTACGTAGTTCACAAAAAAATAAAACGTGAAATGGCAATTTTTGAACCTCCACTCCTTGCACACTTGTATTGAATATGCTACACCCTTTGTTTACCTCTAAAAATTGGTGTGGTAGGAAATAACATCATGCTTAAGACAATGGTAAAAGATTTAGACCTTGTACAATGCAAAAATTTGATACAAAGTGAAGTCAAAGTCTGCTAATCTACTCAACGCAAGGAAGAAAATGAACCATTGTTTTGACTTCAAACACTAAAATCTATCAATCCGTGCAGTGGATTGCAACCAAAATTTACTGGCATATTTATGTAGAAGTCTATTTTAAGATCTTACGGTTGAAAATCCGAAATTCGCTTTAAAATGTGATTTTCATGTCTCTTTTTGGCAGTGGCAGTTTTGGACTGGTTTTAGAGCGAAAGTGGTCGTGGTCCTTTAGGGGTTAAACATAACTAGAAATACATCACGTTTGAAGACAACAACACATAACCGGCCAAAAGCCCCAGACAACACACAAGCCACAAGGCAGGACATGACAACTCAAGTCATCCAAAGGGAAGGAAATCCAAAGAAAATCCAAGGGACAGTCTCAACACCAAGAAATGACACAAACCAGGGACAAACGCACAAAAACTAATCCGGTTCTATAGGGAAGTAATCCTTGCCCTCAAAGGGGTATAGTTCTAATGAAAGCGCATCAACATTCTGACTCCGAAGCGCTCCCTTGCCAATGAAGAAGACTCGGAGCGAGCGACACATGCCGAGACGTTCCAGGCTCTTGAGAAGGACTCGGAATGACTGAAGTGGAAACCTTTGCGCCCTGAGCCTCAACTCCTTGAGCGACCGCTCGATTCGGTCTCTATGTGCTTCTTACCTCGGCGCTTTGAGCCTCTACCGGCCGAGGTGCTAACGACGCGAAGAAGGATTCACAAAACCGTGCTATGAGCGTCCCATTGACGAATTCTCCCTCGTTCCTAACCATAAGTCAACTTGGGTCCGAAGATCCTCCTCCAAGTGGACAGAACTCGGGAGACCAAGAAACTCCGTCTTCGAGTAACTGCTACTTGTTTCGGAACTTTCTTCAACCTCCACCTCACGCTCCAAATCCCTCATAATACCGTCTAAAATTTCCCCTGCCAGGCGTTCAGCCTCCACATGTTTCTCCGAGTCGATGGGCTTGTGGGCACTTTGGGAACCAGTTCCCTCTCCATTCCCATGGGGGCCTAAGTCATGGATGGAAGGTTGAGTAAGCCCAAATCTAAAGGTCCTGTACCTCATCGCCAAATCTCTTGGCAAAAACTCCCGGTGAGGCACTCTATTCCACTGCAGGGTCCCTCCAAAGAGCAAAACACCCCACCTTGAGTCCAATTAGCGCTAAATTCTCCCTCCTTCTGTTGATTCGCTGATTTAGCTTTTCGGCCTGAAAAATATGCAAGCTCTTGCCAGGCCCCCATCCCTGCTTAGATGGTCTGCTGCCACGCGTTAAAAAGTGCCACTCCAATATGGAAGTCGTCCTCCCTCAAGTCACTACCAAACTGTGCTATATCCCCCCATCATTCATTATTAAATTTTATTTGATTTACTTGTATATTATTTATTATGTTTTGCCTAGACTTTTTACTTATTTTAAAACTAATTTATGTAAATTTTTAAAAAGTAATTTTACTAAAATAAAATAGAATATAAGAAATAATATATATCTAAGTATATAAATAAAAATTATATTATATATACAATATTTTAGAAAATAAAAAATCTAATATTCAATATTAAAGAAACGGAATTGAATAAAAAATACATATATGATTATATATTTTATTTTATTTTTATTTTATTAAAATAAAATAATTATAAAAAATATAAAACAATTTTATTAGATTATTAAAAATTTACTATGTATATACCTATAAAGAGACCCACAATGCAAGGTGTTAAAGCATCTCTTTCTACAGCACCCGTATTAGCTACTTTATGGTTTGGAGTTTTGGCTGCTTAACCCCTAAAGGACCACGACCACTTTCGCTCTAAAACCAGTCCAAAACTACCACTGCCAAAAAGAGACATGAAAATCACATCTTAAAGTGAATTTTGGATTTTCAACCGTAAGATCTTAAAATAGACATCTATATAAACATGCCATAAAATTTTGGTTGCAATCCACCGCACGGATTGATAGATTTTAGTGTTTGAAGTCAAAACAATGGTTCAAGTTCTTCCCTGCGTTGAGTAGATCAGCAGACTTTGACTTCACTTTGTATCAAATTTTTGCATTGTACAAGGTCTAAATCCTATACCATTGTCTTAAGCATGATGTCATTTCCGAGCACACCAATTTTTAGAGGTAAAAAAGGGGTGTAGCATATTCAAAACAAGTGTGCAAGGAGTGGAGGTTCAAAAATTGTCATTTCACATTTTATTTTTTTGTGAACTACGTATGTATTTAAATGATAATCCAAACGGTCAATAAGAAGGTTTGCACCATATATTGTTTTTGAAAAAATAAAAAGTGAAAAATATGAAGATCTCTAGGTTTTATGTAGAAAAGATGAAGTTTTTTTCCCCCGTTGCCCGACAATGTGTGAAAATGTTTGACTTGGAATATAATGCCTTTTTACACTAAAGACAAGATTTTTTTTTTGAAAATTTCCAAAAAAGGAAATATTCTTCATGTGTGAAAAATCTCAATGTCAATAGAAACTTTTGTCAAAAATTTTGGAGGTGCCCGGTCTCCCCACATTTGGCTTTAAGTGGTACTAACTTTCAAACCACAAATCTAAAAAATAAAACAAAAATATGTCCACGAAGCTCTTATCAGAGGCAATCTAGAATAAAAATTTCAGAGAAAAAGGATTTTTTTAAAATTTTTAGGAACCTGCCCAAAATCAGAAATCCCCCTGAAGGAGACTCTGGTCCTTTAGGGGTTAATCGATAGAAATTACACATTTTAAAAATTCATTAGATTGTATATTTTGTTTTATTTCTATTATTATGATTTGTTTAGTATTTATAAATAAATAATATTCATGAAACAAGCTATAAATAAATCTATACGATCTTCTTGTAGACTTTTGCCACCAATTTGATCACGTGAGATTATAAATAATAAATAAACAAATTTACTTCATAGATTTATTAGTGAACAAGGAATTCATTTATCTAGACGGATGACTAGATTGACTTCAAAACAACAACAATTAATGACTCTTGCAATTAAACGAGCTCAGGTTCTAGTGTTATTGCCTTTTCTAAATACTGAAAGTCAATTTTCTTTTTTTTTTACTAATTTTTTTGGTATTTTTAATAAGTTTGTTTTAACTTTCCTGGAATTACATTACTCCAGGGAAGCTTTTAAAAAAAATTAAAAACTGTTTTATTTCTTTAAGATTCATGAACTTTTTATAACACCGTCAAAAAACAATTATAATCCATTAAAGCTAAATTTGTGCAAGCACTTTTCGATTTAAAAGTACTTTATTTTGATATAAACTGCGTTAATTCGAGTAATCCATAACCGAACGAAGATCTCGACTTCGTCTACTTCTATTTCGATATGAAGAAGCATCCCTTGTTGATTAGGGTTTAGGGTTTAGGGTAAGGGCTAAAATGTAAGTGTAAAAATATATTTTTTCGCCGTTTTCGAAAACAAGATGATACACAAAAGCATGAACTACATTTCCAACTTGTCAAATTCTTGTCACATGCCTGGAAACTGGAAATGATAACTATCACTGTAAGTCCTAAACTACACATTTATCATACACATTGAGTACTAGGGAGTTTAGAAAAGGTCTCGGAATGTGGCTGTGATACAAATTGTGTGCAACTTAGATCTTCTATCAATGGTTTGGCATTTTTTGTTGACTGTTTTCCCTTCTCCTAGAACTCGGAACAAAGCAAGATCATACATTTTCAGATACCGGCATCAACTGCGTCTCCGACGTCAAGCTGGGCACCTCCCCTGTCAACAGCGTGGCTGGCAACTTCTTCTTCAGATCAAAGACCTCCATCTGAAACCACAAAAAAAATCCCACAAGTCTTAAGTAAAAGCGTTGGAATTTAAAATGGAGACAATTATGCTCATAAACGTCTATGCAAAAACAAAAGAGAGGGACAAAAGAGCTGTTGTTAGACACCCCTTCTTTTACTACTCTTAACAGTCAGAAGAGCATTGTGGTCAAGTGTGAAAGAGTCTCTAAATTCAAGTCTAGACTCTCTCTCTCATTTGAGCAGATTAAAAGCTACTTAAAAGTTGATAATTGGTGATTTATAAATGCAATAGGTTTTAGCTCTTGATGAATTTGGTACTGAGAGCACAACTATTCAAAGAGGGAAATCATTGTGAAAATATTCAGCATTTATAGCATTTATAAATCAATTAGGATGGTTAACACTAAATATCAGTTTTAGTGTGCTGATGGGGCAAAGACCTACCTGTAATTGGAATGACCTCGCTCTTTCAGAAGCAAGTAGCTCCCTTGTCGACTGTAACTCCTGCAAATGGACGAGAGGGGCTAATCAATGGACACGAAGTGCAATGTTATCACAATTTACAAGGCTTGAGGGATCAACATTGAAGAATAGAACATTGAGCAACTTCAATTTGAGCAAGCGTAGTAGGATGGAATCTCAATAGACTGACCTTGGCTTTTGTCGTTCACTGTCTTTTACTAGTGTATGGCCAACAAAGTTGAGCTGTAAAGAGTAGTGTTAAGGAAGTACTCAAAGAAAAGATCTATATGAAAAATGTAATACCTTTTGTGTGTCCTCGAGGACGGCCTTGAGGAACGCCAGGTCGTGCTCCAGCCTGAGATTCTCCGAGTGGACCACATTGCAGAGGTTGTTGGAGTCCTCCTGCGACCGTTCCGCGGCCGCCACTCTCTCCTTGAGGTCGGTTTGCGCCTTGAGGGAAGCCGAGAGCTTGCCCTCCGCGTGTTGCCGCGTCTTCAACGCCAGAGTGAGGCTTTTGTGAGCCTCGTTCTTGTCTCTGAGAACCGCCGAGAGCTTCTCCTCTGCGAGCTCGCCCTTGCGCACCGCAGCGGACAGCTTCATTTCGAAGCTCTGGCGGTACTTGTTGATCAGGTGGATGCGCCGCTCCATCGTCATGGCATCCTGGAGGTCGGCCAGGAGCTGGCTGTCGCTGCACTCCTCGCCTTCCCAGCTGTGCCGCTGGGCCGTGGTGTACAGGCTCTCGCTCCGGCCGCTCTCGCGAGACCCAGTGATCAGGCCTGCGACCCTTCTTGACGAAGAGTCGGCACGATACTCGCCACTCTCCATCACCGACGTGAGAGTGGAGTCAAAGGACCCTACTGCTCTCCGGGATGAGCCGCCGGGCTTGCGCGCCTTCTCCGAGGTCCGCGTCGTAATCGGAGCCAACCTGCCTCTCATTTCTAGATCCGCGTGGAGCGAGTCTGAGACCTGGTACACAACACGGACTTAACAAAACGTGCACTAGCGGCAGAACTTCAAACAAGTAAAGAGCTATTTGATCAGTCACAATAAGATACCCCTCCTTTGCAAATGGAAACCCTTTCTTCACTCGCAAACTACTTTGACTTGCGTTTTGAGACCACCAAGCTTTTCTATTGACTTAATCTAAGGATAGACCACCGAGATCTTCTGTTTAGAGTGAGGAAATGATAGTAAAAGAGGGGGTATCTTATGAAAACTTTGACTGACTTTACAGATGACTCTCTTATCTTACAAGTTACAGATCCATGACAAGAGACGATAATCAAAAGAAGAAGTCACTGACCTTGAATTGCTGCAAGGGTGAATTGCTCTCCTGCGCGGACGTTTCTTGCAACACTCTAGACAAGATTTCTTCGGGCGGTTGACGTACAACCGGATACTTGCTCTTCTCAGCGCCATATCGCCTCCGTAGAGACACAACTCCGTTTAAGTCGAAAGAGCTTTCTGTCGACGGAGAGTTCCCAGGTGAGTTGCGTGAACCGTATTGTTCCTCTGCAAGAGGAGATAAATGGGCCTTGGCCACGTCCACACAAGCTGTGCATGATAGCCCTGATCCAGTATGGCTTGGCACTGCAGCAGCATTTGCTTGCCCGTCCCTTGGCTCCAAGTTACCGCTGTATGATGAATTCTTCACGTGATCCAATGGCATTATATACAAGACTTGTATCTGTATAAGAGACCACATTACACGCTCAGTTAGAGCCTCTCACTTGTAGCCAATCAGAAGCATAAATACTCATCTGTTTATCAAACCGCTACTTCTCTAGTTGGAGTAAATGGAGGAAAGATTCTTGGCCATTCTCATCAGTGTTTGCTGCTAACATCATATTTTCTTCTCTTTTTACTAGCAGCTGCATCTTCGAGAATTTGATGACCTAAAGCATCCAGTAAAAAAGCACGGTTGGGAGGAAAAAACAGCACCTGATTAGAAAGTTCGGCTCCTCTTCCTCCAAATGCTACCAACATGGTTTTTTCCTTCCGTTGAACGAGCACCAGGCTCAGACCCTGCAACGTGAATAAACCACAAGCGACCCGCGAGCCGGAGCATCGTCGTAAGTTACATTGAACAAGGTGAAACCAAGACGAAATCATTCATTTTCATGAAAACCGACAAGAACAGAGCTTCATATATGAAGGAGCAAAAGGAAATATAAAATGAATGCGAGGAGATAAACGAAGGTAGAATAAGACCTCCTTTCATAACCAGTACTTTCCTTACCTGATTTCCAACAGCTGTGTCTGGGGTAGTTGCAGCAATCCCAGTCCAAGTTAAGTTGGCAACGTCAAGCATTAGAGTCTCTATCGTGCCTGCAACCGATATTCATGCGGGTCTATCAAATATCTTCCTAAATGAAAGGAATGAACAAGTGCAGATCACCGAACAAAAAGTTCACCTTGCACACGAGTCTCTCCACCAGCAATGTACCACTTGTCGCCGATGAGAATGCCAGCATGGCCGGATCTAGGGGAGGGAGTTATGCCCTTGGTTTTCATTTTGGACCACTCCATCTGCAGATGACGGAGAGATTGTCAGCACTGTCATGATATGTTGCTTAAAGCGTGACAGCAAAAGACGTTAACAGAGCAACTTACTGTTTCAAAGTCCAGAGCAAATAGATCACTAAGAGGCTTCGACTTGGATGCTCCACCAAACACCAACAGATAGCGGTCATCGTACATTGTAGCACAGTGCCTTGTACGTGGTGAAGGCCCAGCACCCCTGCACCATAGTCCCACAGAGAGTTAAAACTAACCCGAAAACTAGCAGAGGAAATGATGTTGCAGTAGCCTCAAAGTGATGATCTTACAAAGTGTGCAAAGGCAGCCACATAAGAGACTTGAGGTCCAGGATGTGAAGGTCGTTCAGCTTTTGCCCTTTCAGCGTTTCCCCTCCAAACATAATCAGTATGCTCCCTGCTCGTGTTACACTCTGGCCACTTCTCGCTGACTGCAAACGATCACGGCTCAACATCAATCATGATGCAAATCAACCAACAATCAATAAAAAACCGAGAACGTGTCTTCACTAAATTAATGAGCAGCAGTTGAGTGTGCACAAACTTCTACTGTTGCGAATGACCACCTCAGTATTCTGATCACTGCTAAAAAAAAAGCCTATGACACCAACATGAAACTCACCGGAACTTCACCCTTGGCTGTGATCTTTGTCCAACACTCTGTCTCCAGATCAAACGACCAAACTGCATACAGAGGGGTTATGTCAGTTCAAAAACTAGGTAGACAAAACTTGCAGAACTAAACCATATTCACAAGAATAGAATCTTCAAAGCAATCGACAGGCATTCTTTAGGACGTCGTCAATACCTTCAACCCTGTCACTGGCCGGGCTCAATTGTCCGCCAACCAAGAGAACAGTCTTTCCCCACGAGATCTACATCCTCACAAGCTGGTATCAGCACCAGCACATGGAAAGGCAGAAATTCACAGATTCTGGTGAGAAGAGGAAGAGACGCTCACCAGGCTATGACCCCTGCACAGAGGCAGCTGCCCTGGCGTTGAAACTGGCGTCACCGCTTTCGCAGTCGCTCCCCCGCTCCCCAGTTCAGTCCATGTCATCCTGCTCAAGTGCAACATCTGCAAACACACAAAAAAAACAGTACTTGAAAAAAAAAATCCTCTTCCAAACCTTACAAACAATGGTATGATCACGATTTTCACCTGCACGTCGTTGCTAGGTCCTGAGGCAGTGAGACCACCAACCACCACCATTCGACGTCCCACAACAGCTGCGGCGTGCTGCAAAAACCGAAACATGTTAACAAACCTGTTGGCATGTGATTGTACACATGGAGTGAGTATTTTGATGGAGCTTACGAATTGGCGAGGCTCGGGTCGCTCGCCTCGAGGGTACATGCTGTTCCATCCGGGCGCGTCGCCGACGTCGTCAAACGTGATCTCGTACCCGCCTGCAGCGGCCTCGAAGTTGGCCGCTTGCACTCGCACATCTGGTGATGGTGAGCTGTAGTTGCTGATATAATCTTCCTGAGATCCAACATCAAGCACACAGTCAGAGCACGAGCTCCAAAACCAAGAGGTAGCGACCTAGGCCGAAGAACCATAGAAAATGGTGAGGCTTTCCATGACAGCGTTATTCGCACCATCTTCGGCAACAACAACCTGGATGATCTCACGATTCTAGGAGGAACAGCGATGGCGGCGGAGTGTTCATACCCTGCTGCCTGAGAGCGGCTTGGCGAAGAGGCGCGACGTGATGTAGCCGTCGCGGCGGGAGTCGTGGGCGCGCTCGGCGTCTGCGTGCAGCTGGCTAGACTTGATCGGGAGGTCCACGGGCGCCACCGGCGCTGGCTTCTTGCGCTTGGAGAATAGATTCCGCTTGTGGGTATCCTCCTCTTCCTCCTCCTCGGCGTCGCTGTCGGCGCCGCCCTGGCCGCCGCCGAGGTGGAAGCTCGCCCCCAGCTCGGGCGTCAATTCCGTGCGCACGCTGCCGTAGACGGGCGAGTCGTCGATTAGGCCGCTCCTGTCCATCTGCTCGCTGTCGAAGTATATCGCCAGGCTGCGGCTCGAGTCCAGCTCCGGCGTCATCATCCTCACGGCGTCGGCATCCTCGTGCTTGCCGCTCTCCTCACCGGCGGCGGCCACCATCCGCCGCGACCCTAGGAAGCCGCTCGGAAAACCATCGCGGCCGCCATCGCGGCGCATTCTCGCGCTCACATCCCCACGATCGGGCGTCCGCTCCAGATCGCTCGCCTCCTCCTTCACCATCTCTCGTCGACCATTTCCCAGATGCCAACCCGGGGCGGGATCAGTTGCCTCCGACAACGCCATGCCACCACATTGGCCAGATCAGGAGTGGCGAGAATCTGGTGAGGGAGAGAGGGAGGGGATGGTGGTGGGTGCTACAGGACGCGAGGGTGGGCGCTGCTACAGAGGCTGAGGCGCAGGCGCGAAGATCGACAAGGGTACCGTAGTGAGTATTAAAAGGGTGGTGCCGCGACGGGCGCGGAGCGAGTGTTCCCTCGCATACCTGCCGACTCCCTCGGGCCCGGCCTATCTCAGTTTAGCAACCGTCCTTCCCGGACTCATGGATGCGCCTTCACTGCTGGCGATTCCAAGCCTCAAATCTGATGTTACGCAAACCACAACCACACTGATGTTGTGCGCAACAATCAACCCGCTACGCAGGCTCGTGATGATGGATCGCCGCAATCACACCACTTTTTCTTCACGATAACGGTCTACACGGGGCAACTTTTTATGGCACGACCGCGGCTGATGTTTCGGTTTAGAATTTGAAAAGCTGCAACGACGACATCGGACCTACAAACCTGGAATACATCTAACCAGCTTCCTCTCACACTTTTGTCAGATACTACGACGGATGTACTCGCACTAGCTAGTCGCATATCCGAAATGTGAGTCCATCACGTCACGCAATCGCGCCCACACGTCTGGCCCTTGCTCCTCTTACAGTCGGTGATGATTCAGATTCGGGAAGACCAACGATCAATCCTAGGTCGAGGTGGGGATGATGGTTGGTGGTTGTAATTTCTGGAACTTGTCGTGTACCTTTGCTTGCTTGAATGCGGCTTAACTGGCGACCAACATGGCTTTCAATGATCACCGTGTTGTACATCATCGTGGGGGAGCGACTATCTCCAACGATGCGCTTGGTACAGAGATGAGATCATTAATGGGTCGCACACATGGTGATGAATATTGGTGAACAACGCCATTCACTGGCAACTGATTGAAAGCGCGATTGCCGTAATCGGTAAGCTGAGAACGTGGCAGAAATTCTTCGCGCTTCACGGAATGGCGCGAGCAGCGTGTGCCAGAGAATCGAGATCATCTAATTCGAACCCCTCTAGTGTCGGCGATAGTGCAACCTCTCCACTCATGAACCTAGAGGATTGAATGCTGCTAATGAAGGAGAAGTGATGTTCGACCCTTTGCGCACGACTGTCACTTCTCAAGCAAGAGTGAATGGGGCAAGGATGGTATGCAATCTGACGGAAAACTTTGAACCTGCTTCAGGGTTTCACAACTCTTGTCCACCAAACAGAGAGGAGATTTCACATCAGCTTGCAAGGAAATGAGTGGCGAGGTTTATTGAGAAGGTCCTTGAGAGGCGACCAGCCTATCGCGCCTGGCGTTTACCGAGATTGTCCAGAGCCTTAAAAGCTTTCCGGTGGCGTGCTACAGGGATGCGTCCAGGTTTGCCAGTCTGCAGAGAATTCCATACGCTAGGCGCTGTGGCACATGCGCCGGGCCGAGTTTAGATGGCCCTGGAATAGTACAAAATCTGGCAGCTGCACCAACAGGTTCCACCGAGCGTGAATCTGCCGACCTGCCACGAGAAGCCCGCCGCCTCGACCTGCCAGCATCTCTACGTTGGAGGGCGTGCCGTAGATTCCTTCACCATCCATCCATCCTCAAATCGTCATCCTCCTGCGTTGTTGGTGCTCCCTAAACCCTAAACCCTCCCAAACCCCCTCCAGACACAGAACGATGCTCTGAATTCCGGGATGGGCTTCGGGAATCTCTCAACTGGTTGAATTGGTGGCGAATTGAGATTTTTTGCGTCGGGAGGATGTGTTTTCGGCGAGGTTGGTGTTGCAAACCATGCCAGCCCTAATCCTCGGGTTGAGCTCTCCGCCATGCGCTCTGGTTTGATTGAGCCTGTGGGTCGTCTCAATTGGGACGAGCGATAATGATCGCGATGCGCTCGGGTCGAGCGCCGCGCGTGCTCGCGTCTCTGCTTCTGAATTGGGGTCAGAAAGCCGGAAGTGGGTGCGGACTTTCTCGATCGTGGC
The DNA here is from genome assembly GCA_963971425.1 of Bryoerythrophyllum caledonicum. NCBI lineage: Eukaryota > Viridiplantae > Streptophyta > Bryopsida > Pottiales > Pottiaceae > Bryoerythrophyllum > Bryoerythrophyllum caledonicum. The sequence continues at coordinate 10,487,339 of OZ020526.1, read as the reverse complement.
GGGAGGAGACTGCGACCAGGAGTAGGGTTTGGGGGTTACGGGAAGGGAGAGCGGGCCTCGCGACGGACGCGGCTGCTGGAGCAGAGTCGGGCGAGAAAGAGGAGAACGTCGACCTGAAGCAGTACCCGCCGCGGCTGGTTCGCAATTTCTCGATAATTGCTCACGTCGATCACGGGAAGTCGACGCTCGCGGACCGGTTGCTGGAGCTCACAGGCACCATCCGCAAGGGCCATGGCCAGCCTCAATTCCTAGACAAATTGCAGGTAATTACATGGTTCTAGGATTTTGCAACGTGCCTGTGAATGTGGATTAGTTTTGATGTGAGTTCCTGTAGGTGGAGAGGGAGCGAGGGATCACGGTGAAGGCGCAGACGGCGACCATGTTCTACACGAGGCAGAAGGAGCGGTTTCTGCTCAACCTGATCGACACGCCGGGGCACGTCGACTTCAGTTACGAGGTGTCGCGCTCTCTGGCAGCGTGCCAGGGCGTGCTCCTCCTCGTGGACGCAGCGCAGGGCGTGCAGGCGCAGACAGTGGCCAACTTCTACCTCGCCTTCGAGTCCGACCTCGCCATCATCCCCGTCATCAACAAGATCGACCAGGTGAACGCGGACCCCGAGAACGTCAAGGCGCAGCTCAAGTCCATCTTCGACATCGATCCCGAGAGCGTGCTCTTGACGTCGGCCAAGACAGGCCTAGGGCTGGAGCACATCCTCCCGGCCGTGATTGAGCGCGTTCCGGAGCCCAAGGGGCTGATGGATTCGCCTCTGCGCATGCTGTTGCTGGATTCTTACTACGATGAATACCGCGGCGTCATCTGCCATGTTGCTGTCGTCGACGGCGTCCTCAAACGTGGCGATAAAGTCGAATCTGCGGCCACTCGGCAGAGCTACGAAGTCATGGATGTTGGAATCTTGTACCCCGAGCTCACCAACACGGGCATTTTGTTGACGGGCCAGGTCGGGTAAGTTACATTCATGTGCATATGGATGCATTCTGATCATCAGGATATGTTTCTTATGCAAGTGTTGTTCTCCAACAGGTATGTGGTGACAGGCATGCGATCCACGAAGGAAGCTCGTATCGGTGATACTTTGTTTCATTCACGCACTATCGTTGCGCCGCTTCCAGGTTTTCCTTTCTCCTTCGGACCTTGATTCTTTGGTTTGCTTTCTCACGATCCCAATCTCAGTGGTTTTGATAAGATCCATGTGTTGTTTTATAGGTTTCAAACCGGCAAGGCACATGGTATTTGCTGGAGTGTATCCAGCAGATGGTTCCGATTACGAGGCTCTGAATTCAGCAATAGAGCGCTTGACTTGTAACGATGCAAGCGTTTCAATTGCAAAAGAGAGCAGTGGAGCTCTTGGGGTTGGATTCAGGTGTGTTTTCTTTTGTTAGAAGTTAAAGTCAGGGATGAAGGTGTGATTGACGCTAATCGTGGACCATTTGTGACTAGGTGTGGCTTTCTTGGGCTGCTACACATGGATGTGTTCCATCAGCGTCTGGAGCAGGTAGGAGCTGATCCATCAACATAGCCTTTTGTAGCTGGATTTTGAGAGCCTGCTGGCTCCTACGTTCTTTGTTCCTGAAATTGGTTGTGTGCAGGAACACGGAGCCCAAGTGATCACTACTACCCCAACTGTCCCGTACATTTTTGAGTACTCAGACGGAAGGTACGTATGTTGTATGGTACAGAGGACGTAAGAAAGGGAAGCAGGATAGAGACATTGTCATCAATGTTAACGTGGTCTTGCTGTTTGGCCTTCGTAAAGAGCACACTAAATCCGCGATCATTGATGTGTACAGGACGTACGAGATTTTGACGGTCAGGCTGATTTCTTGCTGTCCTTCCCATTGCCTTCATTAGCAAGCACGGGTGGACTTTGATGACGTTAATTGTGCACAATTTGATGCAGTTGTTCTCTCTTGCAGCAAGTTGACCATTCAAAATCCAGCTGCTCTGCCATCAAATCCCAATAAACGGCTTGTAGCATGCTACGAACCAACAGTGATGGCCACTATAATCACTCCTAGTGAGTAAGCTCCTTTCCTTACCCTTTTTCTTTCGAAGACAGTAATTCTCACCACTTCCTACTCTAAATTGTCCTGCTCATTATCTGACACTAGCCCCTTTTCTGATCTTCCCTGCTGCACTCGCTGTGCTAAAATATGTGATATGATTATGCATCAGGTACGTAGGTAGTCTAATGACACTTTGTGCGGAAAGGCGAGGCGTACAAACAGAGTATTCATTTATCGATGGGTAAAATCTCTATCATTTCCCTTGATATTCATTCACTGCAGAATCAAAGCTCCTGTACCTTCGAGAACCTCATTTCCGTCGCTACTAAGACCCTTCTTTTGTATAGACAACGAGCAATGCTCAAATACAGGATGCCGTTGCGTGAAGTGGTGATCGACTTCTACAATGAGCTGAAAAGCATTACTTCCGGCTACGCTTCGTTTGACTACGAAGAAGCTCCGTAAGTCTCACCGACATGCATCTGAAATTTTGATATTGTTCTACTACGAATATTGTTGAAAATCTCTCAAAACTGGTATGGATCATGACAGGTATCAAGAGTCAGACCTGGTGAAGCTAGATCTTGTGTTGAATGGGCAAGCTGTGGATGCGTTGGCCAGCATTTGCCACCGCACTAAGGCTCATTACGTTGGCCGGGAGCTTTGTGAGAAACTTAAGAAAGTTCTCGACAGGTCAGCTTTGTTTCTACTCCTCCAAGTCCTTGAATTACAGTTCTTAATGGCGTGTTTTTAAGCTCATTCTGGAACAACATGCAGGCAAATGTTTGAAGTAGCGATCCAGGCTGCGATTGGCTCCAAAGTGGTAGCTCGTGAAACGTAAGTGCGCATCTGGTACTTGTTTTGGTACAATCTTCTGGGCTTTGTTTCCATCTGCATTTATCTCCACCTTACAAGGAGCTGATATTCTAAGGCTCTCTCTCTCTCGAACAGGTTGCCTGCCATGAGGAAGAATGTGCTAGCCAAGTGCTACGGAGGAGATGTGAGCCGCAAGAGGAAGCTGCTCGAGAAGCAAAAGGAGGGCAAGAAGCGGATGAAGCGAGTCGGCAATGTGGACATCCCACAAGAAGCGTTCCACTCGCTGCTTAAAACAGGCAAATAGTTGAGAGAGAAATAGAGAGAGATAGAGAGAGCGCTGTGAACACCAGCCGTCACCATTTGTACTAAATTCACCTCATTTAATCATTCAGTTTTGACTGCAAAAAATGTTGCATCTGCTGGCAAAAGTGCGATGAGCGTGGTAGTGAGATTGAACTTGCAAGAGATTGTTGCTGCACTACAACACATTTGTACACAGAGAACACACTCTCACTTGCTTGACTTCTGGGCCTTTTTCTTCCGCTTCTCCGCAGCGTCGCGAGCGCGTTGCCGACCTGCTTTGAATCCCGAAATCGCAGCTCCACGAAACGGCCTCAGATTCGGCGGCAGCTCGATCAAATCAGCCGGGTCTACCTCCTCCATCTCACTCGCTACAACAGGATTCTCCTCCTCCTCCACCTCTCCGTTGGAATTTCTGAACACGGTTTCCTTGAAAATCCATGTGGGCACGACGTAGTTGCCCAACCAAAACAACAGCACCAGGGAAACACTGCACCCACAAAGCGAATGAGACTCTCGCAGAACATCGAATGGTGGCATTGACAGGTGGGACGATTTCTGACCTGACGCAAACGAAGACGACGACGTCGCTGCCCTGCACGGGCGAGTAGGGCGACGGCGCGACTGCTTCCTCCACAGACTCGAACGCCTCCCTCGCAATGCGCGCCTTCCTCTCGAATCTGTACTTGAGGAAGCCCACGGGATCCTCCAAAACGCCTACCTCCTTTCTCACCTCCTCCCCGAACACATTGCCCACCGGCGGCGCCACTTGATTCGGCGCGCTCGCAACCTCAAACTCTCCTCCCGAAGAAGAAGAAGAAGCCTCCGAACGCACCACCACCCGCTTCAACGGCGGCAGGCGCACCACCACACCTGCAAAACTGCGACGAAGCTGAAACCCTGACGAAGCTCCGGAGGTGCAGCACAAACTCTGACGAAGCAACGTCGACATGGCGAACTCTCAACGTTATCACCATGAGCTCGCTGCCGTCTGTAAAGCATCCATCCCTCGCTTCCACACACTGCACCTCGCAGCTCCGAATTCATACGAAAGCTAGACTGTAAGGTGATCATATCTGGAGAGTTGGTTCGTGGTCTATGTCCCATGCTCCTCGCCGTGGATGAGGCATCAGCGGTGCCGCTCGCTTTATGGATGAAGTGTTGCTTTGTTTGATGGCGCGTGGATTCTCTGCGTTGTGTGACTGCCTAGTTCGCATGTGCTGGTGAAGGTTTGGATTGTGTTGCTGAAGAGTTAGAAGCGCAGTGGCGATGATGGCTACCATGGCGTTAGTGCAGCCCAATTCTGCCTTGTCAGTGAGAGCTTCTTCACTGCCGCGGTTGCCGCCTCTTCCACTCCTGCGCTCGCTCGGCATCGGCAACAACAATGTAAGATTCAGCCATCCGCTCGGTTTTCACTTCTGTTCTTGGGTTTTGATGTTTCGGTGTTTGCAGGTGAAGGTGGGGCCGCTGACGGTGTCGCCGATGGGGTTGGGCACCTGGGCGTGGGGGAACCAGCTGCTATGGGGATACACGGAAGAGATGGACGCGGAGCTGCAGGAAATCTTCAACCTGGCGCTGCGTCGCGGCATCAATCTCTTCGACACTGCGGATTCCTACGGCACCGGCAAGCTCAACGGCCGCAGCGAGCTCCTCCTCGGCAAGTTCATCAAAGAGTATCCAGGTAAGTGTGCGTGTGCCAGGGAATTTTCCTCCAGTCACTCATCTGTTCTGATTATCTCTAGATTTTTGTGGCAGGGAAGGAGCAGGTTGCGAAGAATGTCAACATCGCTACCAAGTTCGCAGCGTATCCGTGGCGCCTGACGCCTTCGCAGATTGTGAGTGCTTGCAAGTACGTTGAGCCCGGTTTTGTTGTCCTCTCTGTTTTTCTTGAGCAACAACATGGTTTCTGGATGTCAAGTTTGTGACATTCATTTTGTTTCTTCAGGGGTTCTTTGAGGAGATTGGGGATGGAGCAGCTTGCGTTAGGGCAACTCCACTGGAGCGCTGCAAATTACGCACCGTTTCAAGAGCAGGCCTTGTGGGATGGTCTCGTAGCTGTGTATGAGCAGGTAGGTGCATCTAGTGTTTTCTCTCTTCTCCTCGTTGTTATTCACGTGTCTGGAGCTTTGCTAACCATTCAATCTCTTGGACCAAAACAAACAGGGATTGGTGAAGGCGGTTGGAGTGAGTAATTATGGTCCGAAGCAACTACGACGAATCCACAAATATCTGGACCGCAAGGGAGTTCCTCTCACTTCCATCCAGGTAACGCTCGCATCATTCTAAAGCCTGAAAATAATGACCCACCATAACTTCTTCGGTTGGTTTTTTTTTGTTTTCGGGTGTGAATCTTTGGCTGATCTGTTCAAGTAAGTGAATGGCAGTGCAGGTCCAGTTTTCTTTGCTGAGCAAGGGCACCGACCAGATGGAAGTGAAGGCTGTGTGCGACGAATTAGGTATTCAGTTGATCGCCTACAGTCCGCTTGCGCTTGGAATGCTCACTGGCAAATACTCGCCCACAAATGTGCCTTCTGGGCCTCGGTAAGGGTCACAGAGTTGGTATCCTGAGCTTAACCTCAGAACCCTTACCTTCTTCGATCTCACACCTACTTCGCATGCTCATGTGCAGGGGCTTGATATTCAAGCAGGTGCTCCCTGGACTAGACCCACTTCTAGACACTCTCAAGCGGATTGCCAAGCGAAGGGGCAAGACCGTCTCACAGGTATCAGATTAACAACATAACAAAGCAATAATAATGAAGGTAGCAGCTCATATTTGCTCACCTCCTGAAGCACCATCTCTAATCCTAGCAGGAAATTCTTCTCAAGATTTTCCGTACCCAAGCTGCTGTAGAAGCTTTCGTTTCGAAGGCATGTTATCCTCACTCACTTGAAGGTCCATAGGAAGTGGTCACCTCTCTTCACATACCATCGGTGCAGATTTACAAATACAATGAAGGTAGCAGCTCATATTTGGTTACCTCCTGAAGCTCACGTAGAGGCACTATCTGTAATCTTAGCAGGAATTCTTATGGTTTTGAAGGCATGTTGAGGTAGTTGTCCATAGGAAGTGGTCATCTGTCTTCTCATTCTGAGTAGTTTTGTGCATGCTGTGTTGTGAAGGTTGCTATCAACTGGTGCATCTGCAAGGGAGCGATTCCGATTCCGGGCGTGAAGAGCTTGAAGCAAGCAGAGGAGAATCTGGGAGCTGTGGGCTGGCGTCTCAACGCGGACGAAGTGGCTAGTTTAGAATCCGCCGCTGATCAGGCTCCCCGAGGCATGATCCAAAACATTTTCCAAACTTCCTGAAGAAAAACCAAACCAACAAAGTGGTACGTGTACATGATTCCTTAGTAGGAGCCTCAGACAATTGTGTTGGCTATCTTTTTGGTTGCAACTTACCTTTTGGAAGAAAGCGTCTTATATGAAATTCTAGATAGTTGTTAAAAAAAGGGAGAAAATAGGTCCTAAACCATCACCACCTGCTTCTTTTACTCATGTTTATCGTTTTGTTCCTGTTGTTGTGATGGTAGCTTGGTACTTGTATTTCTTTGGAACCTTGTTGTTTTGTTGGTTTGGAGTTTAGAGCTCGTGTTGAAGATGACGTTGGATTTTAGGTTTTCATGAACTAATTGGGTAGTGCATGAAGTAAATAAGTTTTGTTTGATTTTCACTGAGGTTGATCCTTTTGATTATGGCTTTATCCTTTTGTTTTTTTGGTGTAGCTAGGATTAATATCTTGAAAATGGGAGTTGATTTTAGATTACTAAGTGTTTTATGGCACTTTGTGAATTCGGATTGGTGTAGTGCACCAATGTTGTAAGTATGGCAGTTTGCATATTTGGATCTATGAAAGGTATAACAAATTGACAAAGAATGATAACAGCAAAAAAAGGAAAAAAAAAACCAAAAAAATTAAGAACACTAAATGTTGGACTTTATTGAGTTATATGTAAAGTTTGGATATGATAAGGCCAATGAGCTCTTTTAGCTTGCAAGAATCTACAAGTGTTCTAGATCATGACCCCACTTCATTGAAATCATTGTAGCTCACCGATGCTTGCACCAAGTTTCATGGCACCGGTCTCAATAGATGCCCATCTTCCTCTACCTCTTTATCATAGTTTAAGTCTTTTTAAGGAGGTGGCATGTAGAGTTTGCTATCAAGTGTTGGGTTTCCTTTCCAACACAAGTTGCTCGAGAGCTCTGTGAAAAGCTTGTATGACTTATCCAATGAGATCCCAAGTAGGTGTAGGTTCTTTTTTATGTAAAGCAAGAAAAGTTTTACTTGTACAAAACAGGTTACATGTTGCTTGTAGAGACCTACAGCCAATTGAAATTTTGAAAAAATTATCGGTAGATTCTACAATCTTGAAGCTAGCTAAGGTAGATGGTACACTATTCTTGTTGATTTAAGCCATGAAACCTATTACTTTTCATACTTGAATAAGTACAAATCATATTTTAATTGGGAAATATTAATATGATTTTTTACAATTACGTTGAAAAGTGGGAGCACTACTCTTAGGAAGCGATAGTGATGCAATCAAGCACTCAATTCCATTCGCTTTTGGTAACAATCTTGACGCATAGACCGCTGGCAGACCCACGACAACTATAGGAGTAGTTTTGTGAAAGTTTATTGGACAACTATGGACATTGGTTACGACATGATGGAGTAGAGCAACTATCAAAAGAGCTCAACTGCTTGCAACATTTGAGAAGTTGTGGGACAATTTCAATTTGCCTCAACCAACATTTTCCATGGAGGAATTGCAAAGCAAATCGATTTATTTTGGAGTAGCTCAAGAGCAATGTCACAACAACAACTTGAAACCTTGAACATTGACGAGCAACATGACATTTATAGAAGAGTCAAATAAACGAGGGTGCTTGACACCTCCAACATGATTTACTTTGTCAGTGGACTCGGGGTTACAAGAAAGATGGACAATGAGCTCCCTTTACAACAATTGTCCACCCTACAATTGTCTCAACTCTTCAGCAGACAATGAATGGCCTGATCAAGGCAATTTATATAAGGTGATTGTGTAGAGTACGTTGCCTCCATTTCATGAATTCCTTCCATCACTCAGAGCGTCATAAATTCCTTTCCTACTACATCGCAAGCGGTTTCCAATCCGCGTCACATATACCATGACTATTAATAAGTCATAAGGAAAAATGCTTTCCAAAGTTGAAAATTCAAAAGATTTGAATCACCTCCATGTATAAACTGTAACAAGAGACATAATCTTTGAAAAACGAATGAATAAAATTAGTTCTCATTGATGAGGAATTATGCGTGATGCTTGGGCATTTAGCGGGTAGATGTTGCCCTCTCTTCCACGTCTCTTCCCTCGACTGAAAAGAATATAGCATTGAGCTGGAGAATATTATATGGCATCTCCGGTGATGAGGCGAAAGTTTCGTCATGTGTGTGATCGCAGCCTCTGTTCACCTCTCCCACGATCTGTCTGTGCAAAGATCCTTCTTCGGCAACCGTTTTTAAATGACAACATCACGACAACTATTCATGTTGGCGAAAGTGCTCCGGGAACATGAAACCACTGCCTTCCCTTCCCACCTGCAAAAAGTATTATGGCTTTTGATAGTCCGAGAAGCCAAAGTCACTGCAATCACGCACTAGGTAGACGCACATGACGACCATATGGGGCTTCATATGGTCCCTAAACAACCGGGTTGGGCTCCTCATGCCCACACGAGTTTCGCGATAAAATTTGATATGGTTCCTAACCAAATCATCTGGTTACCCTCCTCTAATTTACCTTTTAAACCCTATTATTACCACAACGTTCCCAATGTGTTCCCGATGAGTTCCCGTGTTGTTCCCCACAATTTCCCATTGTGCTCCCAAGTGTGTTTCCCAGCATTCCCCGTTCCTGAAGAGTTCCCAACGGTGGGGACCAATTTATACTTTTAAATTACATCCATATTTACCTTCTGTTTAGTGTGGTTCACCACCAATGTTGAGGCCCCAACATTGGCTCATCCGCACATATGTTCGTGAGCTTACTGTAGGTGAGCTCAACTTCTGGACCAAAAGACTATCATCGCCAAGTTTGTTATCCATTCATCTTGGGGGCAACAACGGGATCATTTCACCTTAGATTCAGTCTTAAAGGTCAGTGGAGGACCATATATATACTGTCACGTATTTAACTTTCAACATACAGAAATGGATCAAAATTTAGCAACACATACACCTTTGGATTGAAGATTCTTCAACCAACATCTTTTAGTTGGAGGTCATTTTGAAATATAAACCTTATAATGCTCAAATACGACACCATATATGTTGTATATATGTCACATATATGGTGTCCATTTTGCAACTTCTCAAGCATGTAGTAGGTGCAATAATACGACACCATATATACGACACCATATATGTGCAATAATGATCTAAATAAGAATTGTCATGGGTCATTGGATCGGGCTCAATACAAATACAAACTTTTGTAACTATCGTATACATTAATTCTTACACCTTATATGTCAAATACATAGAATACATCATGGCTTCTTTGACCTTTAAGGATTAAAGTCAATCCTTAGTCTTTTTTTTTCCCTACCTCTATGCTTGGCCTACTATTGTAAGGGCATCCGCATAGCTCTTCCTGGTGCGGAGGATGCCAAATTTTTGGAAGCGGAGGTGATTAACCCCTAAATTACCGAGCCATTTTCAAACCAAAAACACTTCAAAATTGTTTGTTTCAGTGCAATGAGTAAGGAAGAAAACTGAAACTTTTATTTCTAGTTTAAACCATAGGATCTCAATTAAGACTTATTATGTATCATACTCACAAAATTTCATAAACTTTGACCACATGGATTGAAAGATTATAGTGTTTGAAGTACAGCAAAGGGTTCATTTTTTCCCCTGCGCTTAGTGGCTCAAGAGACTTTGACTTCACTTGGTGTCGAATTTTTGCACTACACAAGGTCTAGATTCATTACCACCATGTGAAGCATGATATTAGTTCCTTGTACACCAATTTCAAGAGGTCAACAAAGGGTGTAGCGTATTAAAATAAATTGTGCAAGGAGAGGAGGTTGAAAAGTTGTTGATTCACTTTTTATTTTTTTGTGAACTTGATATTTTTTAGATTGATAATCCGAATGGTTAACATGAAGATTTACACCACATAATCTAGCAGGGAAAATTCAAAGTAAAAATTATGAAGATCTCAAAGTTCTATGTGGAAAGGAAGAAGATTTTTTGGTACCTTGCTGGACAATGTGCGACAATGTATGAGTATGTTTGACTTGGATTAATATGCTATTTTTCACTAAATACAAGGTATTTGTTTTGGGAAATATGAAAGGGAATAATATTATTTGATGTTATTGAAAATTTCACATTCAAGAGAGTGTCCTGACAAAAGTTTTTGGAGTTGCCCGACGTGCCCACTCTCCCCATTTGAATTTCAAAACCCTATAAATTTTTCTTCAAATGTTGGATTGAGGAAAAAAGTGGACTCACTCAAAGCTTTTAGTGATGTCCATCTATAGTCAAATTTTCAAAAAATAATGTTATAAATTGACACAAGTCTAGGGACTTGCCCAAACTTTCAAGAGTCCGCCAAGGGGACTCTTGATAATTTAGGGGTTAAAAACTACGAACCTCTTATGTGCATCCAAACGGATTCACATTCCTTGCTTCTAACATCCACACCAAAAGTGGTAGAAATGTGATAGAAAAATGTAACTAACCATCATAACACTCATCCAAGGGTATGTTTGCACTTGGTGTTAGAGTGGTTTAGGTACAACTTTAGACACGTGGTGTTAGACCATGTTCATTTGCTAACACCACTCCTATCACCAGGTGCAAACAGACCTCAAGTCTCGCACATCATCAGTTGTTTGATAGTTACATGAACATTAGCAAAACTCCATCACTAATGGGGGCAGGGAAACATAAGACCAACATTGGACTTATGCAGAAGCACGCTCATCAAATACATGTATTTGGAATTTTGAATACATGTATTCAGAATATTGTACTAGTACACCATGTATTCCAGCTCTTGTCAGCAGATTGAATGCGCCGCAGTAGTGAACGCGCTCTCCGCCTGGCCGCCACTGTTTGTTCGTCGTGATCCTCCTCAGCCCCCTCGATTTGTACTCAAGGCATAACATCAACGACAACTGAATAGATGTATTCGTATCCGGAATACAAATATATGTAATCCGTAGTTGAAAACCTCGGCAGAAGAGGAAGAAGACAACGCCCAAGAGCGCAGGAGAAGAATTAGGAAGCGGATACAGTACAATTTGGAGGTTGGCAGGCAAGTGGGAGTGGGAGGCAGGCCCGGGAATCGGCGTGGCGTCACAGGAAAAGCCTGAGGACGTGACGCTGCATTCTGTTCCGTGGCGATGGTGAAGATGCCGGAAGTTGGATATCCTGGAGCATATGCGGGAGGAAATCTCGATGGGGAGGGAGGGCTATCCGAGCCGCACACGAGGCTCGCAACGAGGCAGCAGCAGTTGGCGCTGTTTCCCACTTGTTATCTGCTTCGCCCCCCTTTCACTGGCCGCTTTCCACGACCCATATGTTGAAGAATGTCAATAAGCATACGCACATGAGCACGGTAAGCTCATGCACATGTGTGCGGATGAGCTTCCGCTCGGGTCCCAACGATTGGTGATGGGCCCCACAGGACGAAAGGTAAATTCAGATTAAATTTTTAAAGTGTAAATTGGTTCCTAGTTTAAATGCATTGGGAACTCTTTGGGAACATGGGGAACGTCTTTCGAACACAATGGGGAACTCTAGGGAACAACATGGGAACGCATTGGGAACGTTATAGTAATAATATGGTTTAAAAGGTAAATCATAAGAGGGTAAACAAATGGTTTGGTTAGGAACCATATCAAATTTTACCATGAAACTAATGTGGGTATGAGGAGCCCAACCTGGACTTTTAGGGACCATATCTGGGAGATGAAGCAGCATATGGTCGTCATGTGGGTTTGCTTGGTGTTGTGAGGTACCAAATCTGGCTCCTACGAGGCCGGGTTTGGTGTCTCACACCCATATCAAGATGAGGTGGAAAACTAGTTTGGTTACTAATCAAACCATTTGTTTATCCTTCTTTGACTTTACAATTTTTACCATATTTGTAACTTATCCGTTCCCAGCGTGTTCCCGCATTGTTCTCATGTATTCCCAATCTTCCCAAGTGCATTCCCAATTGGACGCGGTCGTTCTGAAGTGTTTCCAATGTGTAACTTTAAAATGTCAGAAAATAAATTTTCACTTGAGGTGGGCCCATTATTTGACGTTGGGGTCCAGATGGAAGCTCCGTCTGGTTGCATGTGCATTTGCTTAATGTCAGTTTCTGCTGCTCGATGGAACACAGTCGCCACGAGCCTAACACCACGACATTAGAATTTTCTTGAAAGTGAAGGAGGGTGACCCCGCCTGTCACCTCAAATCTTAGGGTCTTGGAGCATATCCACCACTAGCGGAATAATATCCACATTGGGGCCGAAAACGCCCATTAGGAGTGGGATGGGAGAAAGGTTTAGAGCATCTCCACCCGGAGACAGAGAACCACCAAATTGGAGTTTTGTGAGGTCAAAAAGTTGCACCCAACACCTCAAAACGGGGAAACTTTATAAAATTTTAGAAGTTTTGGTGCATGGCACACCAAAATCTCCTTGGATGGGGGGAGTGCGCCATTTTTTAATGCTGGCGACACACCCATACCCTCGCGACACGTGGTGCCATGTCATTGATGGCGACACGTGGCGCCGTGTCATTGGTGGTGGGAGGTGAAAGGTGAAAGCATTTTTGTGGGTTGAAAATTTTGGAGCTTTGCGGTGGAGCTCTTATTACTCCAAACCCTAAACCACTCCTGGCGTGGAGTAGATTTTCCGACCTAGCGTGATAAATTCCATGCCAGGAGTGGAGATGCTCTTAGGCGAAAAGTTGCAGCACAAGACGGGGAAATGGTATCGGGGAAAATTGGGGACAACGTGACGTGAAGCAGCGGGGAAAGCGATGTGAATGTCAAAGAGGAGACAAAGAATGTCACAGCCGGTGAACATTAATAGTACATGTAATGCGGAAACAAATGAAAGTTGCCTCCGCCACTCACGGCTCTCCACTTGGTGACAAGTTACAGGCTATTACGAATTGAGAAGATGAGGGGACGCACGACAAATTCTTGAAATATAGCATCCCACAAGACGCAGAACAACGAAACGGTGGAGCGAGACCCTGAGATGGTTTCTCAAAACTATGGTAATGAGTACCCAAAATTTAGCTTCAAGTAGTGTCACGGTTGAAATTTGAAAATGATTTCTTGGCAATTCAAACGATGCTTGTTTTTGTGCCAAAAGTAAAAAGAATTGAAAATAATTATTGAATGGAGAAGCTTGACTTGCAATTAATTAGAGCACCTCCACTAGTTCTCAAAGTTGGTCACGGTTGAGAAGGTTGATTTTAGATCCCTCGGAGGCCAAGCCAGAACATTGCCCACCGCTTTGCAATCCTAGGTACGATGCTTTCACTTTACGACGTGGTGAAAATCTTCTCTCTACATGAAAGGGCGCAGTAAATAAAAAACGGGATACATGCAAAAATGATGCACACGTACAAACAAATGGCGTGACCAATGGCGATAAAGCGGGGAAGACCTCCAAGGCCATAGGCTAGTCGGGGGCCCATTTGAAGGGAACCCCGACAACTTTTGAGGTGCAATAAGCATGTTCCGCAAAATTTTCCCCACTCCTCCATCGGGTTTGCCAACTGGTGAAGATGGTCTTCTACAACAAGTGACTTTAGTGTTGAATCATATATCTTCATAAAACTTTGAAAATTATTCTAAAACATTTCCCAAATGAACCAGCATACATCTTCACAGATTGCCTTAATATCCTTTATCTTATCAATACCCACATCAAACACCCAACATCTCATAATAACCATCCGGACCGCACCCTCTTAACTTCAATAATTCATCTTTTACTCAAAAGAACACTACCTACCATACTACTCAAAGTAAAAGCCCACTCCAATATAATGGGCAATGAACAAGCCGACAAATTGGCCAAAGCAGGCACTAATAAACCGTATAAACATGCTTCCAAACTTCACGAATATGCACATCCCACCCCATACTATTATCACCAAGACCAATGGCCTAACATGACAAACTCACCAGACAATGGACCAATTCGATTTCTAGACAAATATTTACTAAAATATGATAGAAATCATAACTTAGAAGTCATAGCAACACAATTTTCCAACATAGAAAAATGGCTTAATAACACTGACATTGATACAAAACTCTCAACTGACTTTTGGAACGACTCAACCATCACTGACGCCCAAACTACTTGTCTCATTAAATTCCGAACTGGGCAATATATGGGAAACGCCCGAAAACAGCTATTCTTTGGACATATCAAATTTCCCAATATAACGTGCTCCATATGTAACTCCACTGATCCTGAGACATGGCATCATCTCTTGTTAAAATGTCACCACCCCACATCCATGCACTAATTACCAAACGTCATAACAAAGTTGTATGGGAACTTCAAAAAATGTTAATTTCCTCCAATAAATCCCGTTGCTACACCCTCGTGAACGTAGGCACCTACAACAATAACCCACCGGAAAATACCGTCCCCCCGTGGCTCCTTCCATGCGCATGCCTCCTTCCCAGATGCCATTGTAACGCTCGATTTAGGCCTGACTTACTCTGTGTTCGAGGCCTCCAACTAAACGCCACCCCCCCACCAATATAAACCCAAATTTAACAATACAATTTATTAAATTTGCATACTACAATGACCGATTCTCAACTCAAACAATTCTAAACAAAACCATGAAATATCAACCACTAATTGATAGTATAATTAGCCACGGCTGGAAAGTTGATCCTATCATCATTGTCACAACTGGAGCTAAAGCCACATCACATACCCCACCAATAACAATACTTGCAGAGAGATTCAAACTCCCAATCACCAACATTAAACACACATTTAAAAATATTAACACCATCGCCACCCACCATGCCATATCTATATTATTACACGAAAGACGCATTGAAAATAACCAACCAATACCCACAACCCATGACCCCCCATAGTCACTTACATCAACTCCTCCCAAATACCATCCTACTATTAGCTAATGCTATATTAATACTATCTCACCAAATGACAAACACTCATGATTTTAAAGCCCAACACGAAAAATTCTCACTTGACAACCACTTTTTGACTAAAATAATCAACACGAGATTCATGCTTACTACACTGTGTACATACAGACAAAACCACCGTCACACAACTTGTGCCCAAAACAAAATAATAAACGGTCCACATATATAGTGACATTTGTCTCACACTGACAAGAAAATTGATTCGGGTGCAGTCTAAAATATCCATCTTACTACCAACAGTTCCTTATAAAAACGATGCCCCTGAAATCCCAACCATCTCTACTTCCAACCACATCAATAGCACCCATCACCTAGTACGCCGCATACCACCATGTCGAACACCATATGGTATTGTTCCTCGAGCTCTAACAACCCTGTAGATATCAATACTCAACCTTCTCTTGAAACAACTCCCTAAGTGATGATAGTATCTCAAACTACACATGCCGAGCAAGAGCTCTCATTTTCTGATCTCCCATATCACAATCTTCCTCTCACACAACCACCCTCTCCTCAAAGTAGACATCGCATATGTCCACCTACCACTGACTTAGTTTTAGAACCCCCTTCCCAACGACCCAGACTCAAAGGCCCTCTGAACTTTGGTTGTCCTGGTAGAGCCCCTCTTTGTCCAGGACCTCCGATTTATCCTCCTTTACCCACTCGCGTACCAGAGAGACCCGAGCCTTTTGCCACTAATAGAGCTCAAGTGTGATTCATTGGAGATCTCATTCGAGGTCAAGCACGAGTATTGAGCCAATTTCTATGGATAGGGAGGACTGAAGCTGAAGGACCAATTCGTTACTTTGAAGCAACATATGAAGGACCCAATCACGACCAACTATAGGGCCTAATCGCCAATCCGATACCACCCCAGGAGGGCGCAACACATTGGGGTCATAATCGCTGGCTTCTTGGACATCCAAAAGAGTTATTAGAAGAACAATTGTTGGCCCAAGTTGGAGACATGATGCAGAGAACGTTACGATTCTTACACCTCCCCTAACTTGTTCCTAGCTTTATCACCAAACATCAATTCCTATATTCTCTGAAGTACTTAGTTCACTGTTGCAATTAGCCTTACAAAAGAATTAGATTATGTTCTTTCTTATTTACAATCTAGTTTACTGATCTACACATATTTTGTTATAGAGATTTTCCTATACTTACTCTAATTGTTGAACTGTATTCTCCTCGGTTGTCTTCGAGCTTCATTTGGATATCTCTTGTCTTCAAGTTTCTATATCTATATTGCTGTAATTTTATTTGTTTTAAAAAAAAAACCAAACCATTATTTTTACTTTAAAATCAATAAATAAATTTTCTTTATTATCCTCTCTCAAACCTCGCTTTCAAAGGAAATACTTTTCCTTTCCTAGGTCACTCACTACTTTCCATAGTGTCTACCCTCGAAAGGAGGCAGTAGTTCCCAACCACTTATCCTTGTCTTCTGGGCATCGATATAGTGAAGGGAACGAACATACACTTCATTCACGCCGACCTTCTGTGAAGGCCAGAGTTCTTACTACTACTACTGTAAGCTTGACTTGAGTTATTCCGGTAGTTATTTAAATTGAAGATATCCATGATCTGGGTCAACACAATGCGTTCCCAATGAGTTCCCATGTTGTTCCCTAGAGTTCCTCATCGTGTTCCCAAATGTGTTCCCAACGCATTCCCCCCTTCCCGAAGTGTTCCCAACGCATTTACACTCAAAACCAATTTATGCTTTTAAAATTTTAATCCAAATTTACCTTTTGTTTAGTGGGCCCATCACCAATCGTTACGGCCCCAACGCAGGCTCATCCGCACACATGTGCGTGAGCTTAGTGGCTAGTTTGTCGAACCTGGGGACGGGAAGGATAGTACTCCCAGTCCACTTTACAGGGCAAAGGTACACAAAGCCGGCATCCATTCATAAGTCTACGATTCCACTTCATACGAGGAAGGTGCTGCATGTCCTTTGTACGTGCTCATGCTTTCACTGTTCCTTTCGAGTGTACTCAAACCTGTCACCGCATCACCTTTGCAACTATGGAACTTTGGAATGTGCATAACAAGTAGATCTTAGGATGCTGTTGACGCGGTTTAGAGATATTCTGCCTCGCTCCAACTTCCACGTACAGATACAGATGACTTTAGTGCGCCAACTCTGGCTGTCCTCGCCAAGTCTGGCGGAACCTGATACGAATCTCGAACTATCGTAGACTTCACAGACTGGAACCTGTCAAAGAAAGTGGAGCGAGTCGGCGCGCACGACCCACTACAGTTAAAGCCAATAAGTTCAACATGCAACACACGGGGTTTGGAACTACACAGTACATGATATAAGGTAAGCCCCCCCTAAAACCGACAAGTTAAGGAATGTGCATATATGGAGAGAGGAGATAATTATTCTATTATTTTTTAGTGATAGCCAATAGAATTGCAATTCCAAGCTGAGTGGTTTCATATTTTTTTGATGAAGACTGAATTAGTTATGAATTTTCAAAATGTGCAGCCATGTTTAGTAGGGACCCCCCATAACCAACGACCAAAAGTAAGGGTCTTGACTAATAGCAAATCTCCATTTGGAGTTGAGTTGGTGGTAATGGGATGGAAGAGGGTTGGATATACCCCAATTTGATAGGCGTTGGCTATGGATTTTTGTTGGTTATGGAGGGGCTTACCATAACCAACACTAGGTGTTAAATTGTTAATCGATGAAAAAGAATTTGACATTGATCTTCTAATATTCTCTGTATGATTAGTCATGGAACAAATAATCATCTTGAGTATAAAATTATAGCCTTCAGTAAATACATAATGTAGGTCACACTACTTTTTTACATGTTTTTGAGTGTCTACCCTAGAGAGGGGAAGTAGTTCCATACTACTAATTTAAGTCTAGTGGACATCAACTTAGTGGTGGATCGAACATACACTCTATTTACGTTGGCCTCTACTAGCTCTCTCAAAGTACTCTATAATGGTATTTAGTGTGATGGTGTGATTCTATTTTTATCCTAGTACACTGTTTGTGAAGAGGTTCACAATTAGTGATATTCCACTTCCATAGTGAGCCACCAATTTCATCCAATAGAGCACATCCGGACAAGTTTGAGTGGAGTTGGCTTTTCAGTGTCACAACACCAAATACGGTTTTTCACATTTAGTGCTAGGGTTCATAATCAGTGTTGCAAACACTAAATATCATTTTAAGAGTAGAAAATCCAGAATCTACCCAGGAGCTACTTTTCATTGCCGAAATCCACGCGGTTGGTAGATGCTGCGTTTCACTTAGTTCCATGGTGCTGAAGTCGCATCCCGGCAGCGCCGCCACACATGCTGACGGATGAAAGTACATGGATGATAAACGGATGAACTAGTGATTGGATGAACTTCGGGGGTTGAATGTTAAGCAAGTTTCTTGTCAACAAACCTTGCACGCGGGTAATGCGAGCTTCAATTTACAGCAAGTTTTGACCCGTTGTTGCGGAGAGTCGAGTTGTGGACGACGGAGCTTCGTTTTGAGGATGAGCCGACTTTTCATGTCGAAGTTGTTGCGCGCTGGTTCGGTGTTTGGTCGCGCGATGAGGAGGAGGACGAGCGACTAATATTAGGCGCGGATTGATTGCAGGGATTTGGAAACGGACATCGTCGGAGGAACCGAGGTGCCGGAGTTTTTATACATGTTTGTTTTGTGGACGGGAGGGAGATTGTCCGGAGTCCGAGATTTTTGTGGCGCAGATCCAGAAGCGGAGGTAAATCGAGGTGCGTCTCAACGCGCTTGTTGTTACGCTCGCGCACTTGGAGGAGTGAGTGCAGTTTGAGCGTGTTGCTTGTTTTGCGTCGTTTCGCGCCTTGAGTGCGAAGAGTTTTTGTTTCGCGTGAGGATTGCTCGTGGCGTTATAGGATTTTAGAGAAGTTCGTGGCAGGCGGGCAGGGGCAGACTGTTGAAAGGTTAGGGACAGGGCCGTGTGTCAGGAACATGAGGTTATTATTTTTGTACTTGCGTACGCGCACCTGAGGGTTTGCGCAGTCCGCCAATGTGAGCCACTTCTTTAGGCAGGAACGTGCTGCAACCAATGTCCAGGGATTCGGTTACTCTATGGTGGCGGGCGTGAGCTCTCGTTGTTTCGGAGGTGACGGTTTTCATCTGCCATTGCCGGGGCGACTTTTGCGAGGAATTGTTGTTAGAGTTTAGGTGTGGCTATGGTTGAACTGAGTCCTCGTGGAATTTGAGCAGATGAATCTTATCGTGTTGAAAGATCAGGAATCGTTGTTTGTGAGATAGCTACACTCGGTGCTGATCTGGACCTGTCTAATGGATGTTGTAACAGGCCTGTGATCCCAAGCGGAGCTGAATTTAAGTAGGCAGACACGATGGTGCATTTCGGGCATTTCATGCTGGCGAATCAAATTCCTGGCTGGGAAGAGTACGTCCTTGATTGATTATTCACAGATGATTTTGTGAATTGGTACGAGTGAGACTTTTTGTGCTTGAGATTTGTGTTGAGCAGTTGCTGGTGCATGCATGCAGATACTACATCGGGTACAAGTTGCTGAAGAAAAAGATTAAGCTCTACTCCGGTCGTGCTCACGCCTCGGGTGTGACAGATTCTGAGCGTCACGAAATTGTGAAATCGTTTTCGGAGCTTCTGGACTCTCAGGTTCGCAAGTTTAGTGCATGCGATTAGTCAGCCAGAGAGTAGAGCCGGAAAACCGTTGGATTATAGAGCTATTCAAAGAGTAGTCACCACTATGAGTCGTCTCTTAGAACCTGTAGTTTTGGGGTATTTTACAGAGATTGTACCAAAACAATTCAATGTGCCTCCACTTATTTCGGCTCCCTTATTAGATAATTTGCATTTAGGTTCTAAGACAGTTTGGGATGATGGAATTGCAGGTAGAGAAGATTGTTTTGTTTCTAATTGAGAGGCAAGGGCTTCTAGCAGAGCGGTTGCAAAGATTGCGCAAGCAGAGAGAGGTCGCTTCACAGGAGTATGAAGGGACTGTGGAATCCGGGCTTGGTTCCCTGCCGTATGATGGCCCGGCAATAGTGCCCTGGACCATGATGGATGAGTATAGGTAATTTTCTATTGAGCTTCCTTCACCTGTTAAGTTTCGATCTTTGTATCCGTACATGACATAGCCCGAAGTCCTGCTTGGAGGGAGACTTGTCTGCGTTACCAAAAACTATTCTTAGATGCTCTTAGACTTCTTGATGCAGAGGGCTGGCTTTGGACACGTTAGAACTTTTGTTGTTGCGATATTCACCGAACCTTGAGTACGCACTCGTGGCGCAGGTAGCCGTTTCTGCTGATTTACAGTTGAAGTAATCATATATATTTAACTACACTGAAGCATTATTTGATTCAAGGAAGGCAAATAATAATTTTGCAGCATGGGGAGCCTTATTCTTGATGAGATGTGTTACAGGCAAATTGGCTACGATCTTCTACAACTGTTACACTTTGTAGAAATCAATGCTACGGGGATTCGCAAAATTTTGAAGAAATTTGATAAACGAGTCGGTTTTTGCCTTGGTCATCAATACATTTCTTCAAGAGCCAATCATCCCTATTCACAACTGCAACAGGTGTTTCGTCAAGTGGTACGTTTTCCATTTTCCTACATTCTTGCCATGTTCCACCCTATTCTGATTTCAGATGTTTGGCGACAATCTTTCATCATTTTTTAACCTCTTTTATTTTTTTTAATTTATTGATTTATTTAATTTTGTTACTTGTGGCTCGCAGGGCTTAGGGGCTATGGTAGCAACGATATCTCGCAACCTTGCTGAGCTAAGACAAGACACCTTGGATACGAGCTCCACAAGTAGCGCTATTTCACTCTTCCGGAACGCTTCCCTACCTAGGCGGATAGTAGAGCAGGAGCCCGTTATTCAGGTAACCTGTTTTCCCTGAAACTCGAAGTTTGATTAAGTATTTGCTTATTCGTAAGCGATTTTTATTGTTGACGAGGTCAACTGGAAATTTAGAAGCTTCAGCTTCTGCTCAGTTAAAAGGATGTCAGTATCTATATTTATGAAGCCATAATTGTGAATGGTTTTTTTGCCTGGCAGTCAATTGTAGAAACCATGCATCGTTTGACTCGGGAGGTCAGCTTTGCATCCTTCGTGGCCAATAACCTTCTGCTACCAGCACCGAAGGAGGAGATCTCTAGTTTGCTCCAGAAACAGGAGGATTACCATTTTATGTCAATACAACTCAACCTCATGAATACTTTCCTCTACATGGTACTTGAAATTCACCTTGCAACTTTCTCGTGGACTTAGATTTGTACTGGCGAATCGGCTCTTTTGCAGGAGAGTATATTGTGCTAGTGAATATA
Organism: Bryoerythrophyllum caledonicum; assembly: GCA_963971425.1. Taxonomy (NCBI): domain Eukaryota; kingdom Viridiplantae; phylum Streptophyta; class Bryopsida; order Pottiales; family Pottiaceae; genus Bryoerythrophyllum; species Bryoerythrophyllum caledonicum. The sequence goes on along the minus strand of OZ020526.1, from coordinate 10,465,651 downwards.
TAAAAGGAACGTTATTTAGAGCAACATTGTTAGAACTGGAATATGAGTGTCTGTACAATACTAGTTTTGGTTTTTATTTTATTTTAATACAAGTGCAATTGAGGTACTCCCACTATTTTTTTAACCACAAAATTAATTCTCTACTTTGCACTTCTTTGCTGACACTCGGGTTGTGTGTATTTGCAGGTGAACTACTACATTGTGGTACCATCTTCGGATGATTATGCGCAGCAACTAAACGCTCCAGCCACTTTGTGTGGAGTTATTATAGGGTCCATGCCCTTGGCAGCTCTTGTCTCGGCACTTGTATACAGCTGGTGGTCGAATTTCTCGTACACAGCGCCTCTTGTAGTCAGCACTCTAATCTTGATGACTGGCAACTTGATGTATGCGTTTGCGCTTTACTTCAACTCCATTTGGCTTCTTCTCCTGGGTCGCTTTCTGTGCGGGTACGTAGCTTTTTCACTTCTTTGTTGGACCTTTACTGCATGGGAATCTATTTACTTAATATCTGTTTAAATTATCATGTGCGTGTCTTATATTTCACATGTTGTGCAGGTTGGGTGGTGCTAGAGCGATCAATCGGAGATACATCTCCGACCACGTTCCAGTAAAGCAGCTGACGAGTGCTTCTGCAGCTTTTGTCAGCGCTAGTGCTCTGGGGATGGCAGTTGGACCAGCTGTTGCTGGGGCATTAAGTAGATTCGACTTCAAGGTTTCTACTTCAACCCCGGAATCATTTTTTTGACGCGTACAATCTTTATTACAAAGTTGTTGTCATTTTGTTAGAAGGATTAAGACCAATTGTGTTGCCTGTGCAGGTGTACGGAGTTCCCGTGAATTTTGTAACTGCTCCAGGATGGCTGATGACTATTGCCTGGGCTGCCTATCTGCTTCTCGTTATTCTCTTTTTTAAAGAACCCGCGAGACCTGCTCCTTCGCCAGTCTCAAGGCAAGCCTCTGAAAAGAATCTAGCTGGCATGGCTAATGAATCATCAACGTTGCATCAACCTCTGCTACCGACTTTATCCGGAGCTCTTCCAAGTTCATTAGTGGAGAACTTGTCGAATTTTCAGCAATCACAAGAGCAAGTGGAGCAGTTATCAGAGCAGCAATCAAGCGAAGGAGAGGTTGAGGACTCTGATTACGGTGATGATAGGGCCGTTGAGACACTGGGCGAACTCTTGAAGGAGCTAACCATGCCCATCAGAATATTGCTGTGGATTTACTTCATGCTCAAGTATGCTTCTGAGCTTCTAATTTCCGAGTCGAGCATATCGACCCAATATTATTTCAACTGGTCCACTGCTCAGGTAAGTCAACTGCGCATGTACCTCGTCGTTGCTTTCATTCTAGTTAGGATTTATTCTAGTGACTGGTTGCAGGCTGAATATGAATCACACGAGCAACCCGTTAAATTATCTACTGTTTGGTTTTGCATTTCCTATGAGAAGGGTGATACTTCTCCTAATACAAAGATCATAGTCGTTAACACGGGGTTGGCATGCACTTGCAGGTGTCTATATTTTTGTCTGTCCTGGGTTTGACTGTATTGCCTATCAGCGCTGTTGTCGGAAACTGCATCAGTAATATCTATGAAGACAGGTCAGTAATATGACCATGCCTATGAATTTCCTTTAGGAAGACGAAAGCAATACATGCATAATCTGTAATTATTACAGTTGTAGGAGTGTTCTTGCTCCATGCGGTTGTGTATTCCTTCGGAGAATATGATTTCAGAACAGAGGATATGTCTTCGGAGATCAAGACTTCATTGACAAAGAAGAATGAATTGACTTGTATTCTCACCTATCTTGAGTGCCTTCGGTTTACAGGTTGGTAGTGCTGTGGACACAAATCACCACTGGTGTTGGTGTTCTTGCAATCCTGTGCTACAGCCCCTTCTTGCATTACAGCACGTACCAATATGTTGCAGCAGCAATCATCATATTTGTCTCAACAAACGTCCTTGAAGGTACCAACACCTTGGCTTTTTGACTTCGTTTTCTGGGTTCCTAGCAGCCTATATAATGTCGAAACTGATGAATGATGTTCATTACACAGGGGTGAACATGTCACTGTTGTCGAAGGCAATGTCACCACGATTGTCGAGAGGAGTATTCAACTGCGGGCTTCTGTCCACGGAAGCAGGAACGCTGGCCCGGGCGTTGGCGGATGGGATGATCACAATTGCAGGCAAAGCTGGAGTGGAAAACCTCGTCAACTACACGATGTTCCCCACCTTCTTCCTCGTGGTGTTCACAACTGTGTACACATGGGTTGGCTACTACTCCCTCTACTGAGCATTAATTACTGCACCAATTATTTTCATGTTCCTTAATAATCTGCTCTTGCTGAGACGTCGAGTAACTTATGGAGAGGGAGCAGAAGCAGTTCGAGAGTCAGCAGTGGAAATACACCTTTTTCTGCACTTTGGGGTCAAAGCAGTTCTGAACATCGAGGTGCGATTTGGTTCCGAGGATTTTTGCAATTTCAAGAGCATTCAGATGATGCTTTTCTGCGGAACACACATCAGCAAGCAGCTTGTACAATTGCAGTGCTGCGTAAGCAGTGCAGCATATTCTTCCTGGTGAGCCAGCTTGTTGGACAACTCGGGTCATCATATGAAGATTTTACCATAAGTAGGTTCTCAATTTTGATTGTGAGATCCTGATTTATATTGTGAATATTACAAATTTCTGCCTGAGAGTATACCTCAGCGCAAAGTTTTCGTGTGATTAATTCTTTATGTTTTCGTGTGATCAATTCTTTACGTGCGGCCCAAGTATGCAGTGACTAAGGGCGAATTTCCATGTAATGCCCAACCCGATTTATTACTGTAGCTTCCCTACTTGCAAAATGTAGGGAAGAATATGTAGGGCCACTTCCATGCATCACACCCGTGAACTATTTTAATCAACCTAAGGCTTTAGATGCTTCCAAGTAGTACCCCAATTACCTTTATTAAGAGAATCTGAGAGGTCCTTCCTTGAAATTCTTCATGCGTCATAGCTCTGATTAGTATGTTGGGAAGAAGGGGAGGTTGACGGGCTTGTAAAGATGCTCCACCATGCCCGAGATAATTCGCGACACCCGATGGTTCTTTTTCGGGTAGGGTGGAAAGTTGGCTACATGGAAGTGACCCGACCCCGTCAGAGATGACGGGTCGGGCATTACATGGAACCAGGCTCTAAGTGTGGATACATTTTGTAACCAACCGCCCATAAGTGTTTTTTGAGTCTTTCATGGTATAGATTATGCAGTAAATATATATGGAGATATATTATAACTGTTGCAGTCAGCTCTCTCTACAACAACCCTGATATTTGGGCACTTGTTAAGGTATACCCCCCATGACCGCCACCTTCCTAACACCGTCACTCTATAAGGTAAACCCCCCCATACATGTCAAGTTAAGCCAAATAGTATTATAGTTTAATTATTTTTCAGTTTAATTATTTTTCAGTGACAACCAATAGTATTTCAGTTTCAATCCAAGTGATTACATATTTTTCCAATGTAATATAGATTAGTTATGAATTTCCAAAGTCACATGTGAAGAAAGTTGGATAAGGGTCAGTAGGTGGGGGCCATGACCCTCTCACAAATGGCCTAAAACCACCAACCAAAAAAAGGTGGAAATCGGGTATTACTCGCCCTAAAACAAAATTCGGGAAATTCTAGTTCCCTCTATCTTACATGCACTCTGACGCATTCACTAATTTTGACAGCAGCCCATGCCCATTCATGCCATGATGCAAGACCGCCAATAATACTTGGCAATTCCCTAAAACCACCACCTTTGAAACCAACTTTCGCTACCCATGCCTTTTGCTACCGGGCTAAATTAGGAAGTTGGTTACATGTGCAATTATTGGCGGTTTCTAGTGAAAAACTAGTTGTCACTCATGGAATAGTGCCGGTTTTAGACCTAACTACCTTATTTGATCTCAGTTCCACCCCACCTTCACCTCATTACCACCCAATCACTTTTAGCTTATTCAGTAAGTAGCCAAGCAAAATCCATACCCTTATATGATTGAATAGTGAGTCATATACAAATTTATTCATACCTGTATCTATATATGCGTGCTTGAATACAAATGCTTTGATTTTTTATCAAATATAAGTGGAAATGTTTTTATTTCATTTTCCGGAGATGAGATCACATGTTTTGTTTGTGTCACAAAAATCACAATTTTTTTTGGGAAAATTGGAATTTGTATTGATTTTTTGAAGAAAAAGTGAAGAAAATTCATATCAAATACAGAGTATGCTAAAAAATTCTGAAAAATTCACCAAAGGTGTACATAATAGGGACAAATTTTTTGGTAGAAATGAAACTTCCATGTTCAGCTAAAATCAGAAAATTGATTGTAGGCCCAAAGTTCATATCGCAATAACGTATTTAATTTCAATTACTTTTCAAAATTTCAGATGGGAATGAAACTAGACTTCATTAACTTCATTTCATTAGTTGGACTCAAAATTAAAAAATATCATTTGAAAGACTCGGATTTATTTTAGAGCTAGAGCGAGAAGTTCTAGAATTCACTACATTGAGAGCCATGTCACAATTTTTTCCTTCTTTAGATGTAACATGATTCCCTCAATGAAGCAAGTTTCATCATCATCTAATACTTACACACTCCACAAAAAGAATTGGATGAAAAATGACCATTTATAGCAATAATCATCCTCAAAATGTCATCCAAGAAGCCACTTTTTGGTTGCTCCAACGGTTAAGGGTTAAGGTGGTATCTCTTATTCTCCTATAAAAATGGACATAGGTGAAGCTTGGTGATGACATGTGGTAGGTAAGCCGGGACTTGGAGGCATAACTAGGACCTAACTAGAGACATAACTAAAAGACATAACTAGGAAACATAATTAGGAAAAATAACTAGGAATTGCCTACACTTTGTTGGAGACAATGGGGGGTCCACTAATTACCTGTAACTGAGTCCTTTAACCCCTAAAGGACCAAAGTCCCCTCGGGGGACATTTTGAGTTTGGGTAAGGTACCACGTTCTCAATTCTAGGCATTATTTTCTGAGATTTTTTATTGAATGGACAACTTTTGATTAGCTTTGCGTAGACACAAATTTCGTAGAATTTTGACTTACAGTTCAAAAGTTACAATTTATTTTCACTTACATATACAAATAGTGCAGCAGTTTAGTGTGACATATCACAAATACTGTCACTAAACTTTAATAACTTCTAAATTCAATAGAAATTTGAGTTTTTGTCCATTTAAAAGAAAGAGAATGTCCTCTTGGAAAGGAAATTGAGATCTTTGCATCTATTGTACGATTTGTGAATTTCAAAAATTTAAGAAGGATATGATATATGCAAAATATAAAGTGTATTGTTGATTCTCAACACATAGTTGCATTGCAAGATTTTTTAGGACATCTTCTACACCTCTTCTACTTCTAAAATTTGGTGCACATGTGCCTAACATGATCCTTTTTAAATTGACATAATAAATTCACGGCCCGTAGTGCAAAAAGTTGCCATACAAGGTGGTCGAAGTTTGTTGAAGGTGTTTAGTATGACCTCAAAAAGAGATTATGTCTCACTTCAAAGGCTGATATCTTTCAATCCGAGCGGTCAAACTTACCAAAATCTTCACCACACACTCTCATACAACTCTAGTACAAGATCCTACGGTTAAGTTTCAGAAAAATCATTTTGTATCATTTTGTGTTGAATGCGCTTAAAATGGCAGTTTTGGAGTGATTTTGAGGGGAAAATGTCTTGGTCCTTTAGGGGTTAAGGTTGAGCGACCCATTTTGGGTCATTTCGGCACAACAATTTCTACAGCAATTGCTACAAGCCACTTCCATTAAAGACTTAAACTGTGAGAGGTGGAGGAAGATGGACATTAATTGAGACAAAAATCGGTACAAACATTGGCAAGCAACAATGATTTCCAGAAATGGGGTTTATAATGATATGTATCCTCTGCATAGATATTATTTTGCATGATCTAGAACACTTGTAGATTCTTCCAGGCTAAAAAAGCTAACTAGCCTTAAATGGTTAAATGTGGAAGGGGTAAACAAATGATGTACCCTCACCATGTTCAATGTAGACGAGGTTTATTATAAAATCTTGAAAAACAAGTTTTTAATAGAATAAATTATATATATAAACAATTGTTTGAAAATGAGAAAAGAGGTCAAAACTCACCGAATCTTTGCCTCACTGTACAAATAACTCTAACGTCTTGCACTACAGAACTTAGAAATACACACACACCTCACACCTTCAAAAAGCCTTCCACATCTGTACACCAGGTTTAGGGTTTTAGAGTTTTAGAGCTTAGGGTCCTAGTCTTTCTCCAACCATGGTCACCAAAATCTTCCCCCAGGTGTAAGTTTAGGGTTTTTAGGGTTTAGGGCCCTGGCCACTCCCCAACCATGATCACCAGAATCTTCCACTAGGTTTAAGCTTAGGTTTTAAATGTTTAGGGTTTAGGGTGAGGGTTTTAGGTCCTGGTCACTCCCAGGCCATGGCTTCCCCGTCAAGTTTCCTCCAATTGCTTCTCCCACACCCTAGGTTTCAGGAATAGGGTTAGGGTTTAGGGTCCTGGTCACTCCCCAACCATGGTGACCAGGATCTTGCCCGTGGAGTGCCCCTCGATCTGCTTCTCCCACGCCTTCTCCGCGCGCGACAACGGAAACGTGGAGTCCACCACCGTCTTGAGCTTGCCCTCGTTCACCAGGCGGGCCAGCAGCGCCAGATCCTCGCTGTTGGCGCGCATCAGAAACGGCACGAACTTCTGGCTGGACAGCGTCGCGATCTGGAAGCCCGTGTCGAGCAGCCCCTTGGCGGAGGGCGTCAGGTCGATCACCTTGGCGCACTTGGCCAGCTGCGGCTTGAAGTAGGACAGCGGCTGGTACTTGGCGCAGTGGATGACCGCGTCGTACTTGCGCCCCGACGGCGACTTCAGGGACGAGCCCTCCGGCGTCTTGTAGTCGAGCACCTCGTCCGCGCCCAGGCTCTTGACCAGAGCCACGTTGCGCGCGCCGCAGGTGGCCGTCACGTGAGCCCCTCCCAGCTTCGCCAGCTGAAACAGTTTCACCACATCGGTTGGTATCTCAAGCGAGTTCTTTCTCGATAGAAAACTAGCTTAGAGACCGCTCTTTCATGCAGACCACCTCTCTCTTCTATTCATCTCATACCTATCAAGTCGAAGGGTGAGGGAGGATTGATGGTGCACCCACCTGCACAGCGTAGGTTCCCACGCCGCCAGAGGCTGCGGTGATGAGCAGGTTCTTGTCTTTGCTGCTGCCATCAAGCTTGATGCCAGCGCTGTCGCGGACGGTCTGCAGAGCCGTGCTGCCGGCGACTCCGAGCGACGCCCCATCAATTGCTGCGACAGTGTCCGGCCTTTTTGCTGTGGTTCTGATGGGTGCCACCGCGTATTCAGCCATTGATCCTCCATTCTGCAGCAAAAACGTACAAATTTCTCAGGTGAGGAAAAAGAACCATATGTTGTATGGAAAATATATCCAATTACTTACACCGAGGAGAGTTTTCAGAAGTTTGAATAAGATTACCCCTCTTTCTTTCATGCTAATACTCATGGTGTCATACAAACTCTTGCTTCACGCTCGAAGACTGCCAAACATACTTTGACTTGAACTTAGAAACTTTGGGTGACTTCACAAAGAACTTTGGGTTATGCATACCCGTAAGTCTGTCCAGCTTGATACTTTGTCGCCGATGGCGAAAGATGTCACGCCAGGACCAAGAGCAACCACTTCGCCCGCGATGTCAGTGCCTGCAAGGACGACGTGACACATCAACACACAACAACTATTATGACTTTTAAGTATGATCCTTTTCTTCTGTAGACAAAGAACGGAGTACGTACCAGGGGTGTGTGGCATCTTTGCAGGAAGGAAAAGCTTGAAGAGTCCTGCTTGAACGACTTTCCAATCGACAGGATTCACGGAAGCCGCTTCAACTTTCACCAACACCTGGTCTTTTGCTGGAACCGGAACCGGTATCTCCACATGCTGCATACAGTCAAGAGATGAAACACCACATATAATCAGAACATCGTTAGGGCTGCCACACGAATATTAAACCACAGCCATTCACGAACGCCATTCTTTCAAATTCAGGGCACTGCCAAAAAACCCAACGCTTGTAATCTGAAGCACCTGTTTTATCCCAGGAAAGATGAGGCCCCATACACTCTCTATTCAAGCTATCTATGTAGGTATCACTTATTGGGCACAGTTAAGAATATCCACTTCAAATTTAGAAAAATTTCTGCTTAAAGTATGCTATCCCAACAAAAAAGTGTTCCTCAGAAGTTATGCTAACCAAGCAAAACCTAAACCTAGACCAGGTGACAACCTCCCAATTCTACCCTCTGGCTTTCAAAGCTCTACATAGACGCGCGCCATAGTCTCATAAAGACAGCAAACCCCAGGCCCTGCACATGCTAGCTCTGCACTTGAACATACTCAACTTTTCCAGTGCACAACCGAAGCCTCGCATGCATGACCCACATGCAGAAACAACAAGCGGCCAGCCCAGCTTGAGCTCAATGGTGATCAGTTACCTGAAGTGCAGCAGCGCCGCCTCCAAAAGAGGAGTACTGAACCGCACGCATCATCTGCGCAGCTGCTGCAGCCATGGCTTCTCTGTCTCACGCACAAAAAACCAAGGTGCTCAATGAACTCCGGGCTCCAGGATCCAAAAACTGACCACCACAAGTTTTGCAAAACGCTTGTGATGAGGCTGCGCACAACAAAACTGATTGTCACCTTTTCGGAGGCCAATACCCAAAACCACCACCGCCCAAACGATCACTAAAATCCTGGAACGCCAGAGATGCATCAGATGTGAAAACCAAGACCGAAAGCCGTTACTGCAGCGGTGGCGGAAGGCGGAGCGCGGAGCGTGGGACGTCGGATGCGTCATGCGACTGACTGTCTGGGTGTGGAGTTCTGGTGTTTCCACTTGGCATGCGCTCCTTCTTTCCATGTAACTAAACTTTCCATTCGCTTTTTTTTTTGGTTTTTGCCAAGAGTGGCGACACAAATTTTTTGGAGTCCACACCTTTGGCGACTCAAAGTTTCTCCTGAAACCATAGAAAACAAAATTTTCTCCGTAAACATCTTTTTTGCAGAATCCATCTCCGTAAATATAGATTTGTACATCCTTTTTGGCGATAGGATGGAGTTCGTGCTGTTCACTACACCGTTCCCTGAATATAGTGTAGACTAGACTATTTGAAATTTCCTACACTAATTTCATTAAACGCAAATTAAAGTGGTCCACTTCAATTTTCCATCCACATCAAATCATGTCCATTAGAAATAGTGTGGCTTGTTTCAAAATAAAAGACACTGGAATTGATGTGGATAAGTTTTTACAAGTTGTACCCTAAAACCAAAATTATAATATAATAACATAATAATAACATAATAATATAATAAAATAATAACATAATAATATAATAAAATAATTAAATAATATAACCTAATAATATAATAACATAATAATATTATTTTATAACATAAGAATATAAACATAATATTATAATATAATATTAACATAATAATATAACATAATAACATAATAATATAATAATAACATAATAATAACATATATGAATAACATAATAACATATATTATAATAGTAATATTATATACAATAATAACATATATAATAATAACATATTAATACTATATTAATAACCAAAATTGATGTGGTCCACATCAATTTTCATACAAAACTAGAATTGATGTGGTCCACCTCAATTTTCATCCACATTACCTATACCTCCACACTATATTCAGTGAACGGTGTAGTAGCAATATGGTGATATGGAAATTGCCATTAATGAAATTTTGGCGACGTAAAATCATTAATTTCCCACTTTTTGGGAATATTCCCTGTATTGGGGGATCTTTTTTGCCATTTTGCTCCTAGTCGCCAAAATAAAAAGCCTTGAAACCACTCACTTTTCCACTTAACCACTTAAACGTCAGCTGGGAACGGGAACTGTATGTAGTATATATAGTCACATATTTGACTCTGTAGAATACAAGAATGTATTAAAGCTTAGCAAGACTTACACCTTTGGATTGACTATTCTTCAACTAACATCTTTCATTTGGAGGTCATTTCCATTTTTCAACCTTGTCATGTTCAAATACAACACTATCATTACATGTAGAATATTGTGGCCACTACACTAAACACTGAATATAGTGTAGATTCATTATTGATGTAGATCACCCACACTAATTTCCATCAAAGCATGTGCATGCCAAGTTCTGATTGGATATTTGTCCTCAAGCAAGTGTGTGTCAGTCAACAATTGCATGTAAATTTTCAATTAGTGTAGAAAATTTCAAATAGTCTAGTCTACACTCTATTCAGGGAACGGTGTAGTGGCACCGTATGGCATTTAAGGCTTTATTCCTAGAAGGACCAAAGAATATCTACTCCATTGATTAAAAACTATCAAGATGAACTTTTTGAGAATGTAAGAGCACCTCCGCCCGTGCTGGGAAATTTCCACACTAGGGGAGAAAATGCCTAAGTGGAGCAGACACGGTAGAAAGTGTGCCGCGAATAATTTGCACTGCTGGGCATGGAATTCATGGTACGGGAAGGGGATGGGAAGCTGGAAGTGACGCATGACGCAGAGAAGCTGCCTCTACCGCCATCAAGTGCTGAAGTTGGAAGTCGTAGCCATTCCCTTCGCTTCACATGGGAGATCGAAACTGGCGACTAGGGTGGGGGAATTTCAGGGAGGGGACAACAAAACGTGCAAATCTCCCGTTTGGGAGGATGGCTAGACCGGGGCCGGTGGAGCAGGACTCTGTGATGGTGTTAGCAGTGGGACTATGCGGATCATTGAAAGATAATCGCAATCAAAGTGAAAACATTTTGACCCCCAAACTGTCACTTGGTCCTTATTGGTTAAAAATTATTAAGATAAACTTTTTGAGAATGTAACCGTAGAATCTTGTGTTGAATTTATATGAGATGACGCGGTAATTTTTTTAATAAATTTGACTACCGTATACAGATTTAAAGATGATTGTAGCCAAAGTGAAAAAAAATTGTCTTCCAAACGGACCCTTGGATCTTTAGGGGCTCATTATTTGGAAAATTCAGTTGTATTGTTTGTTTCATTTTGTGAAGCCTGCTAAAGTGCTTTCAGTAAGGCCCACTTTAGATCAATGATTGGACAATGTGAAATCTACGAGTGTGGACCGTGGTAGATTATGAAGAACATCATCAAGGTCGTGTGTATATTGTGCCTTTGTAGTCTGAGTGAGGGCCCTCACATACCTTGATTTCTTTTTGGTACTACCATTTGTCATTTTTATTAGCTGGTAGATCTATGAAAGAGTTAATGAACCACTACTAACCCTAAATTAAGGCCTACTAGGCCTTAAGAGGGTTAATTTTGGTGGCCTAGGTGTTGTAACTTTTCCCTTGATTGGTCATAGGTGTTTGCATCTTTGGACTTAAAGAGGTTTAGCTGCCATTATACTAATATATGTAGTGGCCTTTTTCAAGTTTGAGTTGATCGAGGTTCAAATCAATGCCACACGTCATGACTTGATTGGTTTTGAGGCTCTCTTGATGCATTTTAACCCTTAAAGGACAAAGCCTATGACCGTAACATCAATCCCAATTTGCATGCTACTATGTCCTTTAAATTTTCATAAAAATTTATAAGTAGAAACTTTTTAATTTGATTTCTTAGTGATGAGATCACACGTCTTGTTTATGCTACAAGAATCACAATTTTTTTGTGAAAAATAGAAACTATTCTGATTTTCTGAAGAAAAACTGAAGAAGATTCATATCAGTTACAAAGTATGCTTAATTAAAACTATTACCAAAGGTATACATTATAGTGCCAAATCTTGTGGTGTAAACGAGACTTCTTTGTTTAGCTAAAATGAGAATACCAATCAATGGTGGTTACATGCCAAAAGTTCACATTGCAGTAAGTTATTCAATTTTATGTATTTTTCAAAACTTCAACCTAAATGGTACTAACTAGACTTCACAAGCTTCATTTCATTAGTGCATTCAGTTCAATTAATATCAATTTAATGACTCAGACTCACATTTAAAGCTTAAGAAGTTTCTAAAACTCACTACATTGAGAACTATGTCACACAAATTTTCTTCTTTAGATAAAAACATGATCACCTCAATGAGGCAAGTTTCATCATCATCTAACGCTTACACCTCAATGAGGCAAGTTTCGTGTCTAAAACAAAATATATGGGTAGCAATGCCAAAGTAATATATACGGGTAACATTTGCACATCATCATCTCGAGCGGTTTCCTCAACTTCGGTTATTGATTGAGTAGGCGACTGCAGCAGCTCCTCATCACCAAATCCCTGCTTCTTCCCGACCACCGCCTTCTTGTTGTTGCCAGATTTACTCTCTTCCCTTGCCTCTCGCTCGTCCGCCGCCTCATCCTTCTCCTCCTCTTGCCGATAGTGAGCTTGCGAAAGATAGTTTCCCATTTTGAGGCACTCTTACAGCACAAATTCTTGTTCAGGAAGGACAATTCTAACCTTATTACTTTCCCAAACTTCAGGCAGCTTGTAATATATTTGTTACGGTACTAGGAGCTATGTTAAATGATTAATACAACATCCATTCGGTATATATACATATCATCAAAGTAAAAGCTCAAAAGTAAAAGGTCAAAGTAAATACAAAGTCGAACAAATTGACTTTTCTTTTTTTACTTTGTTTGAAAAAGTATCAGTATTCATCCCATGGAAGGTCCGAGAGCAGATATATCCTCAGACTGTTGAGACCTTTAGTGGATACTAGAGATTGACAGGATCACTTGTACAGTACTTTGATATCATCAGTTTGACATGTTGTACTGTTCATATGAAAAGTGATGATCCAGATTCCGGTTGCAGCTTTTCGAGATCGAACCGACTTCCAGTCTAGTACTTGTAACTTAAAAAGTGGGACTGTATGAGTTCGTCCGAGTTTTCTGCCGAGTATTCTATTGTGTCAGGTGACTTATTAGTCGTTGAGCTCAGTCTCAATCCTCATACGAGATGCACATTTCCCCTGTTTCAGCAACAATGCAAGCTGTCTAGGACACCTATCCATATGTGCTTCCGGTCGGTACGAGATCATCAAACCAAGGTAGAAGTCGTGTTTTGAACTTCCACGTGCTAGCTGGTCCAGTGATTCTGATACACACCTCGGTCGCCGGCGGACATGATCTAAGACGAGCCTCAAGCTGTGACCATGGGAGTGTCAGGGAGGTTCTTCTCTCCGACAAGTTTGTGGCGCTTTCCGTTATGTTGCAGCTCCACAGTATGCTTCCGGAACGAGATCCGGGGGTCCTTACAATATAGCCACTGCTGGCCGAGAATGATATCGATATGCGCAAGGTCCATGATCCCGAAGGTGTGCAGGTCATAGTACGTCTGAATCCTCAGGGGCACGCTTTTCACCTGGCGGTCCCAGAGCTTGTTGGACCCGTCCGGCAGATGCACCACGTAGGGGTCCAGCGCCATCGGCTTCAGCCCCAGCGCCTTCACCACCTTGGCGTTGATGAAGTTGTGCGTGCATCCGGAGTCGATCAGCACCAGCACGTCGCGCGTCATCACCCTGCCGCGCAGCTTCATGTGCTCCCAGCTCTGGAACACCTCTTTCTCCTCGGGACTCACGGTGCAGTCCTCCATCCATTTTAACATCGGCGTCATGGGAGTGGACGGGTGCGACCTCACTGGCAGCATGTACTTCGCGAAGGGCGTTGTCGACGTCGACTTGGGCCGCCGCTGGACCCGCGTCGAGTACGCCATCCTCGTCGTCGACTCATGCTTCCACATGCTAATTCCACATGCATCGTCTACATGCTTCCACAGACTTTGCAAACAACACTTTGTGTGAGGGCCTGTTCAGTGTCGACTTGCACAGAGTGCAGACACTAATAGTCTTGGTGCTAAGTATACCGTCCTGGACTCCTCCCTGTTCTTTCATGCCCTAACTGGTTAACCTGCAACATCTCCAAGTTGAATGTTTCTAGAACTGCCAAAATAGGACTTCATCGACTCTACATGCGTCCACAACCTCTCCAAACGTCAACACTTGTCTAGGGGCCCGTTCAGAGCTCTATCATCAAAGCCTGATCACTCCCTGTTCTTCATGCCCTGATTGGTTAACCTGCAACATCTCTATCAAGTTGAAAGTTTCTAGAACTCCTGAACTATGACTTCATCGACTCTACATGCGTCCACAACCTCTGCAAACGTCAACACTTCTCTGAGGGTCTGCACACAGCTCTACAATCCAAGCCTGATCACTCTTTGTTCTTCGTACCCTAATTAATTTTCAGGCTGCAAAATCTCTCAGCCTGCCACCGCTGCTAGAACTGATTTTTAAGCCCAGCAGATAAGAGGAATTACCTGGTGTCAGGATCATGACTGGGTCCTGGCGTTGCTACGTTTGAGCAGATCAGGTCACCATTTATTGTTTTGAAGCTTGGCCCGAAGTGGAGCTTGAACGGAGAGGAACCATTTTTTGTTGGTGAATGGACGCACCCTTTCACAAGCAAGGACTTTCTGATCTAACACGAAATGTTTTTCAAGTACTGCCAGGCTGCACCTGTAGTAGTAACCTTTTGACCGGCTCAGGTCATCATCCACTTGGATGAATAAGGTAAGCCCCCTAAAACCGACAAGTTAAGGAATGTGCATATATGGAGAGAGGAGATAATTATAATATTATTTTTCAGTGATAGCCAATAGAATTACAATTCCAACCCAAGTGATTTCATATTTTTTCGATGAAAATTGAATTAGTTATGAATTTTCAAACTGTGCAGCCATGTTTAGTGGGTGGCCAAGAAGAAGAAGAAGAAGAACGCCGGTCTCCGAAGGGGGCCGGCGTGAGTAAAGTGTCCGTTCGTTCCACCACTAAGTCCATGCCCACCGGGCATGGGTTAGTAGTATGGAACTACTTCCCCCTTTCGAGGGTGGACACTATGTACCCAGTAACAAGTAACCAATACCAGGGGACCCAAGGTCCCATAAAGTCCTAAAAGAGGGAGGGCAAGCACGGTGACGTGTAACATGCAGGTGTAGATCTATGGAGGGGGGTTTAAAGCGTCTAGAAGGGGTTGATTGTTTTCAAGTTTACGTTTATGTAGGAGTATCGACATAGCATGTTGAATAGCAATAGTGTTAATATTTGAGAAGGTGGTTTTGATGGGAGTGATGGGGATTTTAAAGGTTTCTTCAAGAGTTGTCATTGATGGGATGAAGGTGGTGGCTCTAGCACCCGCGGTGATGACAATGAGGGGGTCTACTTTCCATCCTAATGCTTGAATATCGTCAAGTAGTGGTTGGTATTTATTTGTTTTATTTGAAATGGTGTCCGGAGAGAATCTATCATTGCAATATGTGAATTCAATAAATTGGATGGTGAGAGTAGGGTCTATGTGGTTTGGTGGCGGGTCTTTGTATGAAAGTCCTCTAACACATAGTAGGTCCGGTTTGAGTCTTGCATTACAGTGGCATCTTTGGGTATGACAGATGCATGGTAATAGCCACGTAGGGACCGTATTTTCTTGTGGGCTGTCATTAAAGGTTCCAGCATTCATGAGAATGAAACATCGGGATTTGGTTGATGATATAAGTAGTTTACGAATAGCCCATACGGCTTTGTTATGTCTTTTAACAATTAGTGAGTGTATATGGGGGTTTTGGCACCTGAGTAAGACATGTAGCCATGTGTCTGCGTCCGTGGTGTTACAAATTGAACATGTACTTGTAGGGAATCTTTCTATTCCAAAGAAGAGTTGTTTGCGGGCATTGCCCATGTATTGTCCGGTGCGAAATTTGATTAGGCATGTGATTTGTGAATCCGTTATAATGGGATTTTTCCAGAAATTGTTGGATAGCACGTTATGAATGTTTGGGTTGCCAGTCCATTTATCAATATTGGGGAAGTTTTCTGTAAGTTTTTCTAGGTTATTTACAAGATCATGTTTTTTGAGGTATTTGTCCAAGAATCGTATGGGGCCTTTATCGGGAGTTTCACCCATGGAGGGCCATTCATATCTTTGGAAGTAGTATGGGGTGGCATGGGCGTGTTCGTATGGGTGTTCGGCATTCTTGTGGGTTTTTTCTCTTCCTTCCTTTGCTAGTTTGTCGGCTTGTTCATTACCGTCAATATTAGCATGCGCACGGACTTTATGGAGTGTAGTGATCTGTGTACGGTTTTGGAGCATTTCAACCATAGATGTAAGAATAGTTTTATCCGGGTGACTATTGTGTAAAGTAGGGTGCTTAATATGTGTATTAAGGAGATATAATATATTTATGCAATCTGTAAAAATGTGAGCCGGTTCGTTTGGGTATTGGGTGGTGATTATTTTAAGGGTTTTGTGTATAGCCATCATTTCGGCTCTTAGAATATTTTGGAGTCCATGTAGTCTTTTACCTAATTTAATTTGTTTGGTGGAATTGTATATCCCATAACCGGCTTTCTCTCGGTGCCAATGTCCCGGGCTTACTTCGGTTGGTTCTTTGAAAGAGCCGTCAGTGTAGTAACTAAAGTTGGGGTCAAATTTAAGATCTATATTAGTTTGGTAATAGGAGAGGGGGAGGCTCAATTCGGTAATTTGTGATGTGAAGATGTTTGTGTGGGGGGTTTTAGACCATTTCTTATTGCGATTTACATGGGTTGAAATGGGTGTGGGAGAAGCAATTGCGGTGTATACTTTGTTGATGTTTAGATTTTTTGCTAGCAAAGTGAGATGAGTGAGGTTGTCTAGAGTACCTATTTCACGAGTTTGATGGTGTATGCATAGGATACGTAGGGTTGCCGGTTCAAGGCGAGGTGTTTGTATTTGCGGTGGCATAGTGGGTTCTTTGTATGTCATAGAGTCCGCTTCAAATAGTGCTATGATGTGGGAGTCCGGGAATGGGCCTAAATATGGGTTAGGGTTATGGTACCATTGAGTGTCGGGAGTGATAATAATGGTGATGTTGTGGTTGGGGTCATTATTTGCCGCTAGGCGTGCCCAATGTATTGCTTGTTGTGTTTCTTCTTCGTTGTGAGGGTGTGCAAGGCCTATTCCACTCCACTTATAATCAAAAGCTTTTCCAAGGGAACCAAAAATCGTATCTCGTTCGAAAGGAGAGTAGAATTTTGAGATTTTTGTGGAACACGTAACGGGGGATGAGAAGTATGAGTGTGTGATATTCATTGAGGTAATGATGTAGTCTAAGATAGGATCGGGTAATGTGTAGTGTGCATTTTTTAGGGGGTCATTTTTGGGTATTCGGTAGTTATATCTTTGGTATAGCCAAACAATTTCGGTTTCGAATGTTTGGGGTATTGGTTCAATGTTAATGTGGGTTTGTAGTGCATTATGATATTGATTCCACAACCATTGTAGTCTAGCGAGTGATATGGTTATTAGATGTCTACCATTCGCTTCGTATATGTGGGCATTGTCTTGCTGTATTTTGATTTTATTTGTTTGTGCTTGGATGTCCGTTTCTGGGTTGCATTCAGTAGTAAAGATGTTAAGAAGGGGGATAATAAGAGGTGACGTGACAAATCTGCTATCTCGAGGTTGTGCTTGGGGGTGGTGCATTTGTATGATATTTAGGTAATAACTGTTTTGAGTTCTAATGTAGTATTGTGTGAGGATTTCGGTGTTATGTAAGGAAGTATTTGGGTTGTGCCAAGGGAAAAGATTTCTTTGTGGGAGCCATTTGGCGTAGGTGTTGTTATTGTGGGACCAATGGCATAGGTACGACGTATATTGTCTGCTTATTTTGTTTGAGTCAATGTATTTACTATATCTGTGCGCGGATATTTTGTTTATTGGGTGTGTGGAAGGATTTTTTAATATGTGTGGTGGAGGGGCATATGGTCGTGGGTGTGGTGGGTGTGTAGGGATTAATGGGGGGCTAGTGTTGGGGTGGATGTCATTGTGATTGATGATGTATGAGTCTTTAAGTGTGTATGGTGGGGCGTGAGTGGTGCAAGGGTTAGGGCATGTAGGGAGACATGGAGGGTGACAAAATAATTGTTTAGCAATATTTAGTGCACTTTTTATTAATTTATGGGGGGTACCATATGATGTTTTGTAGCTCTTATCGTCCATGAGGTGTGTACCATTTGGTAGTGTTATTTGTTTTAGATCAGTAATGTTAGCAGAGAGAAGTTTTTGTAGGAGTTTGGCGGATAAATGTCGGTCAAGTCTAGGGAGGTTATGTATTTCATTTGCCCAATTTTGTTCAAGTGGTGCGGGGTCTAGTAGGAAATCTTCTACTATGCTTTTTAGAAATATTTGACCTTCTGTTTTGTGGGTGGCCAACAGTAGGTACCCCCATAACCAACGACCAAAAGTAAGGGTCTTGACTAATAGCAAACCTCCATTTGGAATTGAGTTGGTGGTAATGGAATGGAAGAGGGTTGGATATACGCCAATTTTATAGGCGTTGCGCCGTTGGCTATGGATTTTTGTTGGTTATGGGGGGTCTTACCTGAGTGCACCCAAGTGAGCTTGTTGATCTACTACTGGGGGTTATTTTGTGAAGAATCTCTATCCTAAATATTGTAATCTCTCTTGGTAGAGGGTTTAGGGTTAAGGTCTAGGGTTGAAGCATGGCGGCTAGGTAGTATGGTTGAGGCATGGCAGTTTGGGTCACGCTACACTGATTTTGATGTTTAGTGTCATGGGCAATAAATGACTTGTAAATGCTGTAAGTTTTTACTTTCGATATAAATTTTTACTAAGAGTACAACGATCTATACTATTCAAAGAGGGGGATCATAGTGGACATGGTCGGTAAAATTTTTCATCAAGAGTGAAAACTTATATAATTTACAAGTCATTTATTGCCCATGACACTAAACATCAAGATCAGTGTAGTACTTCATCACTATCACAATCACTATCACTACACCGTTCACTGAATATAGTGTGGAGGTATAGGTAATGTGGATGAAAATTGATGTGGACCACATCAATTCTAGTTTTGGATGAAAATTGAGGTAGACCACATCAATTTTGGTTATTGTATATAATATTAATATGTTATTATCTTATGTTATTATTATGTTACTAGTGGGGTACTCGTGTCCTCCGAACACAACATTTTTTTGTGTTGAGTCCCCACCTCTCTATCCCCTAGCCCTTTCCCTCCAATCCATCGTCCCCTCCGTCCTTGTCCCCCGTCCCCCGTCCCCGTCCCCTTGTTCCCCGTCCCCTTGTTCCCCGTCCCCTTGTCCCCCGTCCCCGTCCTCGCCCTGTCCTTTTATCCAAAACCCTAACTTTTAGCTTTTCATTTTATCCAAAACCCTAACTTTTAGTGCCCATCGTCCCGACGGGGAGAGCGGAGTGTGGTGTGTTGAATATATATTTGTATGTTTTGTATTTTAAAACCTATAAGCTCAAATCGAATCTAATTGGAAAAGTACATATATTTTTGGAGTGCATGTAAATGTTACCCTAGTATAAATCCACTTCAAAAATAAAGTACTTTTGCTTTACATTTGCATTTTGATCAACCCTTTGTGCACATAAGTATCACTTGCCCAATATAAGAGGAGAAAACCCTTCACATCAAGAGGTCAAAATCAAGAGTCATTAGGTAACTATCTAATATAGGAGGAGAAAACCCTTCACATCAAGAGGTCAAAATCAAGAGTCATTAGGTAACTATCTAATATAGGAGGAGAAAACCCTTCACATCAAGAGGTCAAAATCAAGAGTCATTAGGTTACTACCTAATATCAAGAGTCAAGAAGAGTGCATCACCGTGCCTCACCCTTCACATCAAGAGGTCAAAATCAAGAAAGAGAGTCACGTGACCGGGAGTTAAAATTTATAACTTTTAACTTTCCCACCACTTTTTCATCCAAGCTTGACGCGTTCATACATCGACGTGTTCATCCACTTGACGTGTTCATCATCCTGTATTCTTTTATATGTATAGATTATATTATTATTATATTATTATATTATTATATTATTATATTATTATATTATTATGTTATATTCTTATGTTAATATTATTTTATGTTATATTATATTATAATATTATGTTAATATTCTTATGTTATAAAATAATATTATTATGTTATATTATGTTATTGTGTTATTATTTTATTATGTTACTATATTATTATGTTATTATTTTATTATGTTATCATATTATTATGTTATTATGTTATTATTATATTATGTTATTATCATGTTATTATCATGTTATTATATTATAATTTTGGTTTTGAGTACAATTTGTAAAAACTTATCCACATCAATTCCCGTGTCTTTTATTTTGAAACAAGCCACACTATTTCTAATGGACATGATTTGATGTGGATGGAAAATTCAAGTGGACCACTTTAATTTGCGTTTATTGAAATTACTGTAGGAAATTTCAAATAGTCTAGTCTACACTATATTCAGGGAACGGTGTACTTGTATAAAGTAGAGACGGGACACCTATAACCATGGTGTGATGCCATCTGGCTGTCATTGTAGGCTTGCAAGAGCAATATATTATGCATGCTGTGATTTGTAGAATGTAGACGACATTGAAATGTACAAACTTTTAAAACTGCACCCTTGACCCTAGCAGGATTTTTTTTGCATCACCCCACTTGCTATCTTGAGAATCCTGGTGGTGCATCCATATTCTCATGCCATATGTCACGAGAACAAACTTCCAGTTACATTCTTGAATCTTCACACTAGTATAATGACCCGTTGTCCCCAACAAATAATGTAAGTTTAGATAAGGTAGCTAAAATTGTAAAATATCAAATTAAAAGTAAAGCCCCGTCCAAAGATAAGTCCTTCAACATATCTCCTAGTTAAGTAGCGGGTATCACCTGGGTATTGATGATATCCTTGAGTGCTTTTATTATACTAGTATATCCCTCCCCATTGTCCTCAACAGGACAACTTTATTTTTTCCCCTATCCCCGTCCCCATCCTCCTCCCTGTCCCCTATATGAGAATGTAATTATAGGATCTTCGTCTAAACTTAAATTACCGACTTGTTGTCCCATTGAAGATAACAACTATAATGTTGCCTTACAAATTATTAAAAAATGATCGAAATTGTTTAATTATATTTGATAGAAATGAGAGATTTCACGTAGATTCCGCAACAATCGTACAAAATACGATGTCAAAGGAATTATGAAAGAGTTCCACAGAAACAGAGACTCCGAAGCCAAACCCCGGCCTTGGGATGTATACACTCAGCCTTCTTTCTACAGGCGAAACCACGCCAGATTTCGAAACTTAATTGGACAGTGTGACAAACATGAAGGAAATTGATTGGTTTGAGGGCTTCACATTCGCCACATCGGCGTCTAGCTGGAGTGGCCTGTCGCCAAGATGCTACAGTTAAATGTTGGTCCAGGGTGTCTTTTCGCCTGACACATGACATGATCTGGATGTCATCTAGGAGGTCCATCGCCAGACTTAGGGCCAAACCACAGGAGAGGAAAGGGCAGTGGGTTGGATGACTCACATTGGTTCAAATTAGCAAGTGGTTGCCACATGAGAGGAAGTACGGGGAGTGGCAAGAATGACATGGAGCAACTTTGTAGCTTTGGAATTTGCATTGGATGTTGCTTTGGAATCTACATGGCAATGACTTGGCACAATAATTGCCGTTGAAAACTACCAGGCACTAGTGCCTGGAAGTCCACAGGCACTAGTGCCATGTTGGAGGAAAAGAATATTTTTCGTGCCACTAGTGCCATGTTGGAAGAAGTTGTGAAACTTCCTCCCCCTCCTGTGTGGTAAGGCCCTTAGGGCCAAACCACACGAGAGGAAAGGCAGTGAGTTGGATGACTCACATTGGTTCAAATTAGCAAGTGGTTGCCACATGAGAGGAAGTAGGGGGAGTGGCAAGAATGACATGGAGCAACTTTGTAGCTTTGGAATTTGCATTGGATGTTGCTTTGGAATCTACATGGCAATGACTTGGCACAATCATTGCATTTGAGAACTACCAGGCACTAGTGCCTAGAAGTCCACAAAGTAAGGAGGAAAAGAATATTTTTTGTGCCACTAGTGCCATGTTGGAGGAAGTTGTGAAACTTCCTCCCCCTCCCGTGTGGTAAGGCCCTTAGACATCATGGTTACGGTCTTTGCCAGATCACTCCAAGTTATGTAGACGTTGGCGCCAACAACGCGCAATTGTTTATGATGGTGCTCGCCCCACTTCGCGCAATTGTTTATGATGGTGGTGCCCGACTTCGCGCAATTGTTTATGATAGTACTCGCCCCACTTCACGTACCAGGCTGGTTGGCCATCGCCATTCTTTATTTTCTGTTGGGAGAGTATCTAGTCTTTTGTCGCCAGATCTCATTTTTGTTGAGGATTTTTGTACATGCGTTGTAAGTTTCATAAGTTTCTGTATGCCCCACTTTTTTTTTGTAATCTGGAAGGCGTAGTGGGCCGTGGAGTGTGTTCATTGCTGGAGAAGGTTTAGGGTTAAAATGGCTGCGATCACCAATGCAGCACAAATGACGCTACGATTTCTACAGAGTTGTATGCCATTCTATGTTTTCTTTGTTTTTTTGAGATCTGGTCGTCTTGTTTTTGCAATCTGTGAATATTCACTGGTTCTAGTTTGTAATCTGCAAGCGTTCTTTGTTATTGGAATCTGTGTGAGGTGGTGGAAAAATGGCTGGGAAACCAATCATTTTGCAGAGGTTGCGGAAGACGACAGTGTTGGAGTCGTACTTCGTGAGTAGTCGCAATTCTGCTGACCTGAGCGCGGTTCTGCTGCCTGAACCTGCATGTAAACGACCGAGAGTCCAGCCATTGATATGTGAAGCCGGGGTGGGCGCAGAAAGTTCGGCCACTGGAGAGTCTCGCACCTCCCCTCGGGCAAATTTGGCTGTGCGCCTCATTTGTCCCGCCGGCTTGCCAGATCTTCCTTTGGTTTCCGATGGAGATGAAGACGACATTGTTGAGATTGTCAACATTCACAACGTCTCAGTTGTTGAGAAGAAGGTGAGGCAGATGACGTATGAGATCACCAGGAAGTGCCAAGATACTTGGGCGATCCAACATCCGTGGGCATAGATGATGCGTGGAGATCGTGACACTACAGTTCAGAAAGTTCGGTGTAGGATCTGCACTGAGGTGAATGGAAGGGAAGTGACAATGGGGCCCAAGACCGACACGTTGGAGAAACACACCGGAAAGCGGATAGCGGAGAAGGACATGCCGAATCTGGGGGTGAAGAAGGGCGAATTGTACGTGAACAAAGGGTGCCGACATTTGAAGGCTGTTGCAATCTACAACTCCGAGATTCGAAATCGACCGAGTATTATTGATCAAGTCAATGTCGACTTGAGGGGAGAGAAGGCGCGCAAGCTTTAGCAGTTTGCGACAGTGTTTCACTTGCTTCAGACTGGTCGACCAATGGTTGAGTACGAGAGTATTCAAGAGCTTTTCACATACCTGAAGATACCTCACCTCAGCCGCAAGCATTGGAGCGACTCCGCCGGATGGACAATAGCAGAATATTTACATAAAGAGATAGTTCTGCGAACGAAGGAGAACATGGCGGCATGTGGTTACTTTGCTATCACATGCGAGTCGCGACAAAGTCCGACCGTTGACAATGTCTCCTGGATTTCCATACATGCTTATGTTGTGCATGACTTTGCTAGGGTTCCCATGCTACTATCTTTGGAGAAAATTACGGATGGGGCAACGGCGCCAAAGTTGGCCATTTGCATCCTCGACGCCATTGAAGGTCAAGGAGGCATAACAAGGAGAGACATGCGATCGAAGTGGGTGTCTTTTGGTGCAGACGGTGTTGCGGTATTTCAGGTAAGGGGTGTTTTCTGGACTTTTGTTACTTGCCTAATCATTGATGACATCTTTGTTGCGTCGTTTAGGTTGTGCTACTATGAATATTATGCATGTTCGTATGCATCTTTATTGAGTGTATGTTTAAATTTACTTCTGCTCTGTGTCTTGTTATGTGCAGGGATCTAGAGGGGAAGTCACCAAGATTGTTCAAGAAAGGGTTGCTCCACACATGGAGGGCGTGCACTGCTTCAGCCATAAAACAAATTTGGCTGTGAAGACGATGTCTCATTTGCCTGTGATAGCAAAAATTGAGACCCTATTGCAGACGCTTCACGTTTATTTCTCAACGAGCCCCAAACGCCATCTGGAATTTACAAAGCTTGCACAATTGATGAACACAATTGGTTTAAAGATAGTGAGCCAGGTAAGCTTTGAATCTTTGAATGTTGATGATGGTTTATGTATATGGAATAGCTATGTCTCATGAACTGTTGTATTGTGACTCATTGCAGGTGAAGACGAGGTGGATGAGTATGTTGTCTCCTCTCCGCAGGGAAATGGGGGAATACAAAACTCTTGTTGCAAAGATGGTTGAGGACCGACTTGACAAGGAGTCGAAGGTGTATGCCAGGGATATTGCCAGGAAGAATTTCGATCTTTTGTGTGATATCTTTGTTCCTTGTGCGTTGTCTTGTTTTCTGCCGCTATTGGAAACAATGCACGATCTAATCAAGTTCTCGCAGCAAAGAGATATCTTCGTTTGCGACTATGTTGTAGCTACTAAAGTTTGTCGAGCACAACTTTATGAGCTTTTTTGTAATCCCACCACAAGCTTTACTTCTGATGCGTTTTGTGAGTTTACAGAGTTTGTAGCAGGGCGTCACCATAGCATGTCATGGAGCTGGACGACCACATTGCTTGACTTGAATTCCTCAGAAGTCAAACATGTCCAATTTACCTGCGGCCAGCTCAAGTTCCACGCTGTTACTGGGAATGAGTACGGGGTAGCAGAGCCTATAACACGAGAAGCATTTGCGGATGTCATTACATGTGTCAAGTCCCTATGTATTGGTACGTAATTTTTTTGCAGGCTCATGTTTGTCTTATTTTGTGAACTTTGAGATGCTTGTAGTTCTAAATTTGGAAGTATGTGTGCAGAAGCAGTAGAAAAACTTATTGCTGAGCTAAGCAGCAGATTTCCTGCTTCAAATCTGATGGACTCGCTTGGGGTGGTGTACCCGCAGAACTGGTGCCAGCCAAATGTGGAGGCTTTGTTTGATCGTCACTTCATAGTAATCAAAGAGCACTTCTGCCGCGATCGTCGGTGTGGGGAAGAAGTGTACCCTGCACTGTTGAGCGAGGAGAAGCTCAACCATCAGTGCAGCACATGGAAGTCAACTATGAAGGGCAATTCCGCGACCGCCATGGAAAGACCGTTCTCGGTGAACCCCCTCACGCGGTTATGGAGGTGCCTTGCTATGTCAGCATGGTTGCGGTCAGCTATATCCGAGTGGATCAAAGTGGCGGAGATTGCAGCGGTGCAGGTCCTTGGTTCAGTTGAAGATGAGCGAATTTTTTCATCTGTTGCTTTCTCCAAATGGAAACTGAGAAACCGGCTTGACGAACACCTCAAATGCGTTGTCGGGGTGTACTCCCAAAAGTACTATACTCTAAGAGATTTCCCTTTCGATAAGGCTTACGGCGCTTGGAAAAAGGATAAAAAGCGTAAGATAGAGTCTTGAAGGAATCCACAAATTCTCAATGATGTGATATACAAGGCCGAGTTCACGGTTTTGCTCTTAGCCATCAATCTTTCTATCTTGGTTTCTGCTGCTATCTCTTAGACATCATGTCTTTTTTTTTTTGGTATCTATATGTTCATGTATGTATGTGTCACTTATGAGTTTCCATATTCAGTGGATAGAGTTTTTTTACGTTTTGTTTTGCTTTAGTGGTTGCAAATTCCGTGAACAAAGACAGCCTTCTGAGAGAATTTTGTCTTGTGGACTATTGAAGCCTGATTTCTGAACGCAATCTATATAGGAAATGTGATTAAATCAAAAGATATTGTTCCATGGTTGTCTCATCAATTTACCATGACTACACCAAATACCTTCACTGTGACTCTGTAGACTGTAGTTGTCATATCTTTGCGTTAGGATTTCAGGTTACATGTTAGTATGTGTAGGCATGATGCCACCGGATATGTATGTGTAGGTGCCATTATCAGAAAACTTGGAAACTGTGGGTGCCATTTTTGGAATTTTCTCTCTTGATGTGTAGCCAAGACTAAAAACA
Source organism: Bryoerythrophyllum caledonicum (assembly GCA_963971425.1). NCBI lineage: Eukaryota > Viridiplantae > Streptophyta > Bryopsida > Pottiales > Pottiaceae > Bryoerythrophyllum > Bryoerythrophyllum caledonicum. The sequence goes on along the minus strand of OZ020526.1, from coordinate 10,439,488 downwards.
CCTTCACTACAACTTTCGCCATTTGCTTAAACCACGCGCATTTGGCAAGGTGCCAGATTGCAACAAGGCTCAGTGGTAGAGTCGACAATTAAAAAAAGATTGCCCTCAAAGATTTCGCCACACTCCCAACCGTCTAGATCTAATTGTAGCCACACTCTCGACACTTGGAAAAAACCAAGAAAAATGGCTGTATACTCTGATCTTTTGTGAAATCACTCAAGACGTGGGTGAATTCTTTTTACATTTTAACCCCTAAATTACCATGAGTCCCCTCGGGAGACTTGTCAAGGTTCGGGCTGAGGGGACTCTTGAAGGTTTGGGCAAGTTCTTACTGTGTGAATTTCTAACATTATTTTTTGAAATTATTATTGTATATGCTAAAAGCTTTGTGTGAATCCAATTTTTTCCTCAATCCAACATTTGAAGAAAAACTTATAGGGTTTTGAAGTTCAAATGGAGAGAGCGGGCACGTCGGGCAACTCCAAAAACTTTTGCTAGGACACAAGTCTATTGAATGTGAGATTTTCTATACTAGCAAATAATATTATTTCCTTACATATTGTCAAAAAAAATCTCTTGTCTTTGATGAAAAATAGCATATTAATCCAAGTCAAACATTTTCACACATTGTCGCATATTGTCGTGCAAGAAACCAAAAAATCTTCTTCCTTTCTAGATAAAACTTAGAGATTTTCATATTTTTATCTTTTTGTTTTTTCCACGGCAACATGTGGTGTAAAATTTTTCATTGACCATTTGGATTCTCATTCTAAAACTTATTAAGTTCACAAAAGAATAAAACGTGAATCAACAATTTTTGAACCTCCACTCCTTGCACATTTTTTTGAATATGCTACAGTGGCATACACCCTTTCTTTACCTCTAGAAATTGCTATACAAAGAACCAATATCATGCTTAGCATAATGGTAATGAATTTAGACCTTGTGTAGTGCAAAGAGTGGACAAAAAGTGAAGTGAAAGTCTTCTGATCCACTACATGCAGGGAAGAAAATGAAGCCTTTTTTGTACTTCAAACACTATAATCTTTCAATCTATGCAATCAAAGTTTATGAAATTTTGTAAGTATGTTAGTAAAGTAGTCTTAATTGAGATCCTATGGTTTAAACCATAAATAAAAGTTTTGGTTCTCATCCTTTCGCATTGCATTGAAACGAGTCATTTTGAAGCCCTTTTTGGTTTGAAAATGGCTTGGTAGCTTCGGGTTAAGGTTTTGCAATTTATTTACTTTCATCTTTTCTCTTAACTCTTGAAGGACCATTTGTACCTGCAGGGTACAAATCAATTTTGGGCAGGTTCCTTAAAATCCATTTTGAAGATAATTTCTTGATATTTTTAGTGAGAATAGAAATACAGGTAACCTTGGCGGGGAATTTTTTCATTCTCTTTTTGGACTTGTAGGGAAAATGTTATGGTGCTTCAAACATAAGAAGCATGTTCCTTTTCGCAGCTAGACAGGGTACTATAGAGATGAATGGTGCTATTGTATAATTGACAATTGTAATTTTGGCAACCTTCATTGTTTTCAACTAAAAATGCATGGGGTTTTTCTTTTTTTCTTTTTTCTATTAATAGAAAAATAATGACAATTCTAATCACGGTTTGGATTTTAGATCCAACAATTATTTCTCTATAGAAAACAATCAAATTTCTCTCCTTGGTAAAGGGCCACTTTTTATATCCCTAGTTGTTGCAAGTCGATTTTTCTTATTGTAAACACCTCCATTACTTGTGATTTTTGGCATTTAACGACCTAACACAAGGTAGAAGATAGATCCATTGAGTTTATGCAATGTGTAGTGGAAAAATATGCCATCAACTTGAGTCAAAGTTTGTTGGCCCTGTCCGGGCACAATCGAAAAAAACAATTTTGCACTTGCCAAACGCATGTATCTTACAATCCGCACGGTCGAAGTTTATAAATTCTTTTGGGTGTCTTCTTGTAGTAGTTAGCTTGAAGATCCTATGGTTGAAAACAGCAAACAGATGTTTTAACTAGTCTAACAGTATCTCATGTCAAAGTGGTAGTTTTGAGGTGGTTTTGGTGAACTATAAGGCCTGGTCCTTTAAGGGTTAATGCAGTACTTATACTTTAAATAATTTCAAACAAAGTTTTAAAAAAAAATCAGTTTGTTTGACTTTCGTTTAGACTTTAAGATGTTACTTTTACTTTTATCCTTTACTTTTGATATTTTACTTTTTTCTTTTACTTTGGCTTCATAAGTACTTATATCAAAATCATTTACCATAGCTCCTAGTATCAAAACAAATATATTACAAGCTGCCTAAAACAGAAATAGTCCTTCCTAAGCAAGAATTTGTGTTGTAAGAGTGCCTCAAAATGGGAAACTATCTTTCGCAAGTTCAGTATTGGCAAGAGGAGGAGAAGGATGAGGCGGCGGACGAGCGAGAGGCAATGGAAGAGAGTAAATCTGGCAACAACAAGAAGCCGGTGGTCGGGAAGAAGCAAGGATTTGGTGATGAGGAGCTGCTGCAGTCGCCTACTTTGACTGCGAGTACTCAATCAATAACCGAAGTTGAGGAAACCGGTCAAGATGATGATGTGCAAATGTTACCCGTATATATTATTCTGGCGATGTTCTACGATCTAGCTTGAAATGCATCTAGAGAGTCTCAACAACCGCGCCTCACTTTGGCTCAAAAGAATAAAAATTTAATTTCAGAATGATTAGTTGTGTTTGGTGTTTCGATGTGAATTTTGCGAAAAAGTCATGTTTTATTCCATTATACTTGCAAATGCTTCAAGTGTCTTGCTTATGTAGACCACAAGAGTCAAAGGCAATTGATGAAGGTAGTAGATTAGGCAAAGAATTGTCTACATAGTGGGTAACATTTAAGCACAAAATTCCACTCTAACCCTTACAGGACCGTCACAATTTCACACCAAAAACACTTCAAAGTTGTTGATTCTAGTGCATTGAGTAAGGAATGAAACAAAACAAAACCTTATCATTATTATTTTGACCGTAGGATTTCAATTAAGACATACTAAGCAACATACTCACAGAATTTCAAAAACTTTGACGGCAAGAATTGAAAGATTATAGTGTTTGAAGTCAAAAAATGGTTCATTTTCTTCCCTGCGATGAGTCAAAATGCTTTCTAACACTGAAGACAAGAATTTTTCTTGACATTTTCAAAGAAGGTAATATTCTCCATATGTATGAAAAATCTCAATGTCAATAGATACTTCTAGCAAAAATTCTGGAGGTGCCTAGAGTCTCCATTTCCAACTTTGAGTGGTACTAACTTTCAAACCATGAATCCAAAAAAAAAAAAAACTTCCACGAAGCTCTAATTAGGGACAATCTAGTATTTTAATTTTAATTTTAAATATTTTTTTGAAGTTTAGGAACCTGCCCAAAATTAAAATCGTCTTCAAAAGGGACACTTGGTCCTTCAGGGGTTAAACGAGTAATGTAATGATTTGCTCTTGCACTGTAAGGTTTTGGTCCCCTTCTCTCTGATGCTGTTATGTGAGCACAAAACTTACTGAGTGCCTCACATTCGTTGAGAAATTGAGCCACTATAACTCCCACTACTGCGATGTTTTGTACATGGCTGTACATGATCTTCAAGGATGGTGATGAGCTTGTGAGATGTCGGCGCAGGAAGACGGTGATCACAATCTCCCTCAGCTATATTCCGAGGTAATTGAGTTTGATGACTGCGTGATCCAAAAACGCTAGCTCCCCGACAGGTTTTTTATCACATAGACCGGGTAATGCGAGTTATTTGGTAGCCAGAAGAGCAACTTCATCCGAGCGTGGTGCAACTTTTGGACAGCTCTAGACGTTTAGGCATACAAATCCAGTTTGATCATTTTCATGTAGCTACATTTACAATTGGATGTGGCAAAATCCAGCACTTGATTGTTTTCTGTAATTGCCCCGTGCGTGATACTGTCATTTCTGTAAGTGGAAAAGCTTCAATCACATATAACAGGCACAGATCGTTCACCACACAAAATATTCAAGATTGACTTCCACATATCAGTGAATTACATTAATTTCAAAGTGCCATGGACAAGGAACAGATATGGCCATGGCGGGTGCAAAAGCATGTTCTCTTGACAGCGCAGGAAGCCAATCTAAAGTCTCTTCTCATCAACGTCCTATTGCGGCAACACGTTACTAGATCTGTAAAAGTTCATATCCAGTAACCAACATGTCATCCTAAAAACATATCCACATGATCTGAGGATGATAAACTAGAGCAGATGGGTAAGCGCCAGGTTCTTTAATTCTGTCTGGGACCAGTGAAGGTCATCTCCCACGTATCACCCTCTAGAACGGCCTTCCACCATCCCACGCTCACAGACCGCAACTCCCGAGTCTCGGTGCTCCTAGGACTCGCACTAGACGTGGAGCTCGTGGACTCCACGCTCGCCCTCGGCCGGGCCTCGCACAGTCGCTGCAGGTCACCTCGAAGCCTACTCTTCAAAGCTGCGGCCTTTTTGGGATCACGTTCAAGCAAACGAGCAGAGTCAGGCTGCGAGACCTCCACATGCTCCAAGGTGCGAGTCTCCTTCACCAGTTTCGCCAGATCCGCGACCCAATCGTAGCATTCCACAACGCTGCCACGGGCAGGCACCAAAACGAAGTCACGGAGCGAGACTCTGAGCGTGGAGAGCGTCCTGTTGGGCGTGCGCTGACTGGGCACCAAGCCACCGACAGCCACAATCTCCCTGAACTCTGCGATGGTGCACTGTAACCGAAGCTCCTTCAATGATTTGCTCAACCGGATCGCGTTCGCCTTCAAGGTGGTCACGAAGGCTTTCGCGCTGTAATCTGCCGCCACGACGCGGAACACGTCGTCACCCACTTCGAGATGCTCCAAGAGAGTGTTGTGCTCGATCACCTGCGTGAGGACGTGCTCCATGCTCGTCTCCTGAGCGTCGGGCGCGGCGTTCACGAGCACGAGCTTCTTGAGAAGCGCCCTCTCCTTCTCCTCGACCCTGTGGAACCAGAACGGCTTGAGGATCGCCCGCAGCACCGGCTCAGAAGGGTGAATCCTAAGTGTACACGACTCCAGAGTGGGGTTGGCGGTGAGCAACCCGCCTATGGCGTCCTGGAGAGGACCCTCGACCGTGAGGTCCAGAACCTTGAACGTGTGCAGGTTCTGGAGAACAACGTCCGCCGCACCTGGCGGAGGCAAACCATGGTAGTGAAAAGTAAGGTCTGTCAACGTCATACACCCCCGTACCAATCTAAAGACGCGCTCGAGCTCTGCAATCGAAAACTGGAAACTACACGTCTCCAGGTCGCCAACTCTCGCGTCTCCACTGAACGTCTGAAAATCATCCGAAATCTTGATGGTCGCGCTTGTCGCTCGTCGCTGCAGAAAAGTCCCAACTCGCTCTACCTCGTAGTCCATGATCGATCAGAAACTCTGCTCTAGAAACCTCTACACAAACTTGAGACTTGATCGATCTAGACACAAAGTAGTGTTGGAGGCTGCGGCGGAGGATCTAGATGAATGAGCATATACATCAAAAGGATAATCTGCGAAGAGAGTGTGTAGGATTCTCTAAGGGAAGTGGTGTCATCTGCCGCGTCGTGTCTGCAGAGGCGTGGCGCATTTGACTGCATTGTCTGCTTTGTCGGTAAGATATTCTCCGCGGCAGATTATGAGATGTAATCTACCATATGTTTCAAGTTTCGATAATATCTCCGGCAATAATAATTGAGGTATCTCAGGCTGACGTTTTTCTAACGTGTCAATAGATTGATGGAAGTAAGGATTAACCCCTAAGGTACCAAGGCAGTTTTACACCAAAAACACTTCAAAATTAATGGATTCTAGGGCAATGAATAAAGAAGGTAACAAAAACTTTTATTTTTAGTTTTGACCGTAGGATCTCAATAAAGGATTATTAAGTAATACATGTACAAAATTTCATAAACTTTGACCAAACGGATTGAAAGATTATAGTGTTTGAAGTCAAGCAAATGGTTCATTTTCTTCCCTGCGTTTAGTGGATCATCAGACTTTGACTTCAGTTGGTGTCAAAAAATTTCACTACACAAGGTCTAAATCTATTACCATCTTGTTAAGCATGATGTTAGCTCCTTACACACCAATTTTTAGAGGTAGAGACAGGGTGTAGCATATTCAAAACAAGTGTGCAAGGAGTGGAGGCTCGAAATTTGTTAATTCACACTTTAATTTTTTTTGAACTTAATATGTTTTCGATTGATAATCCGAATGGTTAATAAGAAGGTTTACATTACATGTTGTTGTAGAAAAAATAAAAAGTGAAAAATATGAAGATCTCTAGGTTTTATGTGGAAAAGAAGAAGTTTTTTTGGTACCTTGCCTGACAATGAGTGACAATGTGTGAAAATGTTTGACTTGGGTTGGTATGCTATTTTTCACTAAAGACAAGAACTTTTTTTTGACAACATGAAGGGAAATAATATTACTTGCGAGTACTGAAAATCTCACTTCAATAGAGTGTCCTATCAAAAGTTTTTGGAGGTGCCCGAGGTGCCCGCCCTCCCCATTTTAAATTAAAAACCCTAGAACTTTTTCATCAAATGTCCAATTTAGGAAAAAATTGTTTTCCCACTAAGGTCTTGGTAATGCCCTTCTCTGGTAAGAATTTCAAAGATGAATGTTTGAAATTGACAGCATAGGAACCTGACCGAATTTTCAAAAAGCCCGTTTTGGACACTTGGTCCTTTAGGGGTTAAGGTGAGCCTCCCCATAACCAACAAAAACCTATAGCCAACGCCTATAAAATTGGGGTATATCCAACCCTCTTCCATCCCATTACCACCAACTCACCTCTAAATGGAGGTTTGCTATTAGTCAAGACCCTTACTTTTGGTCGTTGGTTGTGGGGGTACCTACTATTGGCGAAATGGCTGCACAGTTTGAAAATTCATAACTAATTCAGTGTTCATTGGAAAAATATGAAATCACTTGGGTTGGAATTGCAATTTTTTTGGCTATCACTGAAAAATAATAGTATAATTATTTCCTCTCTCCATATATGCACATTCCTTAACTTGTCGGTTTTAGGGGGGCTTCCCTTACGGCACATAAGAGGAATTTGTACTTCATTCATTAAAAACTGCCACGGTTAACTTTTTGAGAATGAAATCAAAGGATCTTCTTCTATACTTATATGCGATGATGTGTTTAAAAAAATTGCGGATTTTGATCATACGGATTGAAAGATAATTATAGTCAAAGTGAAAAAAATTGTCTCGTGAAGGAATACATTAGGGGTTAAAACTTGTTTTCACTTTGACTACAATTATCTTTCAATCTGTAGGGTCAAAATTCACAAAAAAATTACCTCATTGTCTTGTATAAGTGTAGGAAAATATCCTACAGTTATACTCTCAAAAAGTTCATTTGGCAGTTTTTATTCAATGGTGTAAAGAGTCTTCTAAGATGCCTTGGTCCTTTAGGGATTATCATGTCCAATTCATTTTAGAGTTATTTTTAAAGTCACCCATAAAATAGACTCTCTATCATTCTTATCTTTATGCAAACTTAACCTCTAAATTTCTTTGAGAGTTCAATATTGCAAAAATACTTCAAAATTGTTTATTCGAGTGCAATAAGTAAGGGAAGAAACATGAAGTTTTATTTCTATTTTTAACTATAGGATTTCAAATCATACTTATCAAGGAACATATTAATAAAAATTCAGAATTATGAATATCTCTAAGTTTTACGTGGAATAAAGAAGTTTTTTTGGTAACTTGCCCGACAATATAAGAAAAAATTTGACTTGGATTTTTATGTTATTTTTACTAAAGACAAGAGTTTGTTTTCAACAGTATGAAGGGAAATAATATTGCCTGCTAGCATTGAAATTCTCACGTAGAAATAGTTTCCATCCACTTTGGGTTGTGTGTGTATGCGTATAGCGTTGCACACCTCTTTAATTTGACGTCTTTGTCAAGTCCAGCTTTGTGAGTATTAAAGCTAAAAGAAGTAGAGAGATAGTTGCACAAACAATGAAACACACAAAGGAGTACAAACAATGCTTGGAGTGAGATATTACCTTCTTTTGAAAGCCTTTACTTACAGTAGAACTTGGTAGCAAGCTTTTGCCAACACATTGGACACATGGCGGTCCGACATCATGTGTCCATCCACGTGTCATTTGCCAACTAATGCATCGGACACATGGTGCATAGACTTCATGCAATCTCTTTGCTTATCCCATGCACGACATATGGGTTGCTCTTATCTCTTTGATTATGCCACATGTCAATTCACCTCTCTCCATTTTCTCCCCTTTCACTTCCCCCCTATGTCTATCTCAATGTATAACTATTTACACCACCGTAATAACTACAAACAACTTTAAACTCCAACACTCCTACTTTGTAATTAGTTACGTTATCGCAATCCCATTTCCTTTACTAACCTTTGATACCACTCTTTTGCAATTGCCATTGTCAACACATGGGCCACCATGTCTTTTGTTGGGCAATATTTCAAGTTTGTCTTGCCGCTCTCCAACTTCTCGCGAATGAAGTGATGTTGCACATGAATGTGCTTCGTGCGTCAGTGGTGTGTGGGGTTCTTTGCAAAGGCAATGCACCCTTGGTTGTGGCACATGATGGTCGTTGCTTCTTCTTGAATGAATCCCACATCCGCTAAAAGCTTGGGAAGCCAAATGGCTTTCTTTGTACAATGGCTAGTTGCCATGTACTAGGCCTCCGTCATGGACAAGGCAATGGTGGGTTGCCTCTTGCAATTCCAGGAGATGGCATCACTTCAACAAAGAATACATACCCCGTTGTCGAACGACGCTCCTTTGCATCTCCGGCCTAATCAGCATCACAATATCCCCTCAAAGCAATGTCATTATCGCCAAGACACAGTTTGTAGTCCTTGGTACCTTACAAGTACCGCATGATGCGCTTCACAACACTCCAATGTGACGGACTAGCCCTAGACATGAATTGGCTCACCATGCTCACCGCAAATGCAAGGGTAGTCTGTGTGGCCACCATGGCATACATCAAAGACCCAACTCCACCCTTGTATGGCACGCCTTCCATCTCACCTAAAATGACCTCAAAGTCTTCCTCGGAGAGCTTCAATAGTTTGACATTCACATCAAGCGGTGTTCTAATAGGCTTTGTACTCCTCTATGTTGAAGCACTTCAGTACACTATAAGAAACCCGTGATTTTTGTGACGTTAGCTGTGATCAAGTGTGTTTTTCAAAACACGTTTTTGCGAACGGGCTGAACCTTGGGCTCTCGGATTCTGGTGGATGTTGCACCAAACATGGAAAAATTGGCGGAAAAACGCAGAGATGTTAGCATAAACGTATTTGTTTTGCGGGACGTCCTAGTGAACATAGTCATGTTTTAGACAACGTCCTCAGAAAGGTGACAATGCCACGTCGGCAAGGGGGTTTCAACTTCACTGTGAGTAACTTCGAGATTGTTACTGCAACCTCCCGTAAAACACTGCCCAACGGTTAAAACACAGTGGAGATGGGCTGACCCCTACAAAAATAAAAACGTGGATGTCGTTATTGGCATCACAAAAAACGTGGATGTCCTTACTGACATCACAAAAAACATGTTTGAGCCACGTAGGCAAGGTAGAAATTGGATTCTTTTTAAAATGTTTGTGCCACGTAGGCAAGGTTGAAATCAGCTGCCACGTAGGCAAAGAGGATGTTGAAACAGACGTCTGGATGGACGTCTACTGTGACATTTTAATGTTTATGCTAACACGAGGCTAACACCATGACAAATCCAATAATCCCATATGGATTGTCACCACTTGTGCATCCCATTGTATATATATGTAAGGCCTTCTCTCCTATCTCATCACACTTGAATCAAGAGTGATTCACTTTCATCCATCTATTTGGATGAATTTGAATTACCCTTGAAACTTAAAGTGATACGGTACTTTTTGATGACATGGCGCTTCTTTTTGGTGACATGGCACTTGCTTTTGCTGACTTGGTGCTTGCTTTTGGTGACCTCCATCTCAACGAACGTCACAAAAAACGTCATAACGAACGTCACAGAAAACATACCATGTTAGAAATGACGTCCCAATTTACACTGTCCACAATTAATTATTGCATTAAACTATGCTGATTGGACATGCCACATCATATTTTAAAAAGTGACACGTCATATTTTAAAGGTGCCACGTCATAAAATGGCGGGTCCACGTATGCAAGCCTAGTCACAATCGTATGCCACGACATGCGCCACATCATGGGCCACATTACCAAGGGCCCGGATGAAAAAGTTGGGGATGTGGCACTGCCCGTCCATGTGGCGATGCTGTGGACGCAACGTGGCAGCCACATGGCAGATTTTTAACACCTTCAACCCCCAAGTTTTTGTAACGTTTTAAAAAACGTGGGCCTGTTTTTTGAGATTTTGGCATGTTTTTTGCATGTCAATTATAACGGATTTTTTTGGACGTCAACGTTGACATGCCGGATGCTGCACAAAACATAATTGCACGTTAGTTGCCTTGTCTTAAAAAACACGGGTTTCTTATAGTAGTACCTCCTCAATATACTTCTTTTGGCTCATGGTGATGGTGTGTGCCTTGTGGTCCCTTACAAATTCCACACCAAGACAATACTTCAACTTCCCAAGATCGCTCATCTTAAATTCCGCGGTGAGAATTCCCCTTTGAGCCACACCAATTTGGCCAAGAGGCTAGCCAAGGTAATCAAGTCATCCACGTAGATGAGCACTGTCAACAAATATTCACCCAATTGCTTGATGTACAAAGAGTGGTCCGTTTGGCTTCTTGTAAAACCCTCTTTTGTGAAGAAAGCTTTGATCCGTTGGTACCATGCTGTTGGTGATTGCTTCAGTCCATACAACAACTTTTTGAGCTTGTACACAAGATGCTCAAAGTCTTTTTGTTCAAACCCTTGCGGTTGATCCATGAAGATGTCTTCTTCCAACTTTCCATTCAAAATTCTTGTCTTCACATAATGATCACATCCATTTAATGGATCTCCAAGTCCAATGCCGCACCAAGCGCAAGAATACACCGAATAGTTATGAACTTTGCCACAGGAACAAAGGTCTCAAAGAAGTCGACTCCCGTGACTTGAAAGTATCATTTTGCCACCAATCTTGCCTTGTGCCGCACAACTTGGCCCATAGCATCCTTCTTCGTGCGAAACACCCACATGCACCCTACACTCTTGCAATCCTTTGGAAGATGAGCCAATTCATATTTTCCATTCGCCATGAGTGAGTCACACTCCTCTTGCATGGTTGCCTCCCACTTGCTCGCATCCTCCAATCTCAAAGCCTCACACAAGTTCAATGGATCCTTGAAAGATGCAACATTAGCTCGTTCTACCTTATGTTGCGGCTAGATGTGGTTATTCCACCATTCTTCTAGCGGTCGCCGTTCCGTCCTTGGATACCGAAGCAGCGAAGCTCTTGTGTGCTACCCGTGTCATCATCATTGCTTGATGATGGTGTTGATGAAGGCACCACGCTTGCACCTTCTTCTCCGTCATCCACCGTTTCCTCCTATACAGAATCACGACCTTCACTATCATCCAAGAGAATCGGTTTGGAAGATTTGTCCACCAACAAAGGGTCATCACTACTCCCACTTGGACGCATCTACAAACCGTGACCAACACTTGAGCTATCTTCAACAAACACCACATCACGATTCCAAATTATCTTCTTCGTCTCAACACACATGAGGCGATATGCCTTGGTGCCCTTGCAATAGCCAAGAAACAAACACTTTGTGCCTTTGGCATCGAGTTTACCCCTCTTTGCATCCGGCACCATGGCATATGCAATGCAACCAAACACGCGCATGTGTGCAATGCATGGCTTGCGGCCACTCCAAGCCTCTTGTGATGTAATGGTGACAAGAGCCCTTGTTGAACACCAATTGCGGCTGTACACCGCATTGGTCACCGGTTCCGCCCAAAATGCAAGCTTGAGTTCTTGAGCATGGATCATGGTCCTCGCCATCTCCACAATGATGCAGTTAGCTCGCTCCACCACTTCATTTCGCTCGGGGGTGTATGGTGTTGATAGTTGCCTCTTGATGCCGTGATGCTTCAAGTACTCTCAAAATGCCTTGGAGATGAACTGTCCACCATTGTCGGACCGAAACACCTTGATCTTGTGCTCCGATTGCTTCTCCGCAAGGGCCTTGAATTCCTTGAACATTTACATTTGAATGCATCAACTTCTTCTTAGTATCATTACAATTAATTTTGTGTCAATTGCTTAAATAAAAAAGCAAGAACACAAGATACATTCTATGGTTAAAAAGAAATTAAAGTCTATAATGGCATTTACAATATTTGATTCAATTATTACATGAATAATTGATGCAGTCCTTGTTGATTAAGAAGGCCATAGCCCATGGCCAAGTATAAATGATTTTGTGTACATCATTGCCAAAAGTAAATTAAAAAAATACACATACCTTGACAATCTTTGAAATCAATAATAGTTAATGACAACACTTTTAATTAAAGAAAGACAATAGATAAAATAGGTGAAAAGGAATCAACATTATTCATATAAGGGGTGGATAAGAGCTTAGGAAAGGTGGGCACAAGGAGGAATGAGGCTTATACATGGTCCACATCTTCATTATGCCACTAGCAAGAATTCAACGAGATTAAGGAATTTAAAAAACACAAAATAGTAGAGGACGAGTTGTATTTGTCTTGAGCATGGATGTGTATGCAAAGGAGATTGATAAGTGTGCAAGGAGGCATGAGACTATATAAGAGGGGCGGGTCACTACAAAAGAAGAGCGGGGGGGTACATAAGGAGTAGGGGCGAGTCAGTGAAAAGGGAGGGGGAAAGAGGGGGGATTATGGGGCAAGCGATTCAAAGAAGATCGCACACATGAGAGTCGAGTTCGCAAGTTGGAGGGTCGCGCGTGCGGTAGAGGTGCTTATGCCCAAATATTATAAAAAATTTAATTAAAAAATTTAAAAGAGTGTGCGGTCGTCAAGAGCGCACACGCGCGACCTTCCAAGTTGTGGGCTCAACCCTTTAATGTGCGATACTCCTTCGATTGCTTGCTCCATAATCTCGGGCGCGTACCCATTGAGTCGCGCGCGCATTCGCTAAATGGGGGTCGGGCGCGTACTCAAAGGGGTTGGGCGCGTACTTGAAGAGGTCAAGCGCGTACCAAAAAGGGGTTGGTCGTGTATCTAAAGGGGTCCAGCGTGTACCTAAAGAGGTCGGGCGCATACTGAAAAGGGTCCGGCACATACTTAAAGGGGTTGGGCGCGTCCCTGAAGGGGTCGGGCGCATATCTCAAAAGGGTCGAGCGCGTACGTACAAAGGCTAGGCGCATACCTAAAAAAAATAAAATTTTTAGGCATGTGCACCCAGCCCTTGCACGTACGCGCCCGATCCAAAAGGTCAGGCGCAACTTTCAAGGGCTGAGCGCGTCCCTAGTACAAAAAAAATCGCACGCGCCCAACCCTTGTATGTACGCGCTCGATCCAAAAGGTTAGGCGCATGCTTACAAGGATTTGGCCCGTACTTCAAGGGGTTGAGCGCTTATCTAAAGAGGTTCCGCGGGTACCTAAGGAGGTAGGGCGCATACTCAAAAAGGTCGGGTGCAAACTTAATAGGTATGGGCGCATACCTGAAGGGGTCGGGCACGTTCTTAAAGGGGTCGGGCGCTTACCTAAAAAAGTCGGGCGCCTACCTAAAGAAGTCGGGCGCCGACCTAAAGAGGTCGGGCGCGTTTCTAAAGGAATCAGGCGCATGCCCAAAGAGGTCGAGCGCCAATGACGCTAGAATGTGAGCAGTGAGCGGTGAGCGGTGAGCAGTGAGGAGGGACGATAAAAATGGACATGAATATTCTAATTATAGGAATTTTCTATAAATAATATTTGGAATTTTTTTTAAAAGTAAAATTTTGCAACCTATTACCGTGGTTTACAAATGTCTTCTATGATTTTTCACTTCCAAATGGGCTATGAAATTGCTTCACATGATAATAAATGTTGAATTTTAGGGACAAACCTAACCAAACTTTAATATGGAGTTGTCTATTTCTCGTCATTAAATGGATGAATAAGTTTGGATGATATATTTCATGGATGAATGAAGTTTAGGGCATCCATTCAAAATCTCATCTAGTTTTACGAAAATTTCTCTATGAGCGACATGAAATTTAATGGGAAACAAAAATTATGTTAGTTTATTGTGCTTCATAATTCATGCCGCATAAAAAAATATACCTTTCAAGAGTGAAGATGAATCACTGAACTACAAGATTTTAAAGAAGTCAAAAGAGGTTCTTTTGTGCCAAAGAGCCTACTAGGCCCATTTTTATTTTATTTTTTTGTCTAATTTTTTTTAAAAAAATTCCCGTTCCCAACAACGGATAAAACATGTTTCAAAATGTTTTTCCTCAACAAATTCTACTATTTCTACAAGTGAAAATCGTTGAACTTCACAAGTTTTTTTTTAAGTCCAAAAGGGTTCCTCGGTACCAAGGAGCCATTTTGGCCCTCCAAAGTTTTGTGTAGTTTCAAAGTTAAACTATAAAAGAGCAATAACTTGCCATAACTACTATGACCAAAACAAGAAAAACTTAGAGATTACTGTTGCGGAGTAGGAGCTGTACTTCATTGAAACTAAGACTTGGTGCATGTATTTACTTGTCGTCTTCCAGGTTTGCCTTGCACAAGAATCTGTATACATAATACAAGTGTTTGCAATTCACCCACGCTTTACGTTGGCCTAATGCTCCACTGCGATGAAGATTATAGTGGAAGCAAGAATTTTAGTGTTCAAAATTACATAAAATTTCGGAGTGCCAAATGGGCACTTTGGTACCAAGGTGTCATTTTTCCCCTCACTCAAACTATATAAAATTATAGTGGAAGCAAGAATTTTAGTGTTCAAAATTACATAAAAGTTTGAAGTGCCAAATGGGCACTTTGAATAATCCCTTGAGAAGAATTTTTCTTAATGGGCGATAATTTAATTTATTTTAATTTATTTTTTGTATTTTTGTATTATTATTTTTGGTTTCCTTTGGTTTCGCCCTCAGGGCACTCCTCGGTACCGAAAAGCCCGTCGGCCGTGTTTTTTTTTTTTTTTTTTTTTAAATTTAGTTTCGCCCTCATGGCTGTGCTTGGTACCAAGGAGCCCCTCGGCTGGTTTTTTTTTGTTTTTTTTGTGGTTTCGCCCTTATGGCCCTCCTCGGTACCGCGGAGCCCCTCGGCTGGATTTTTTGTTTTTCTGTTTTGATTTTTTTTTGTGGTTTCGCCCTCATGGCCCTCCTCGATACCAAGGAGCCCCTCAGCTGGTTTCCTTTTTTTTTCTTCTTTTTTTTACTAATATTTTAGAAGTTGCTATATTTTTTTTAATTATAAGTTGAGCAATCATTGTAAATCACCCCAAATCTGTGGTTATAGGGAGCCCAACTGAAAAAAATAGATTGCTTACTACTCACTACTCAGTGCTCACTGCTCACTAGTCACTGCTCACTGCTCACTGCTCACATTTTAGCATTCTTGGGTCGGGCGCATACCTCAAGGGGCCAGGCGCGTATGTACAAGGGTTGGGTGCATACATCCACAAATTTTTAATTTATTTTTATTTTTTAGGGCGTACGTGCCCAGCCCTTGTTCGTATGCTCTTGATCCAAAAGGTCGGGCGCATGCTTATAAGGGCTGGGCGCGTACAAACCAAAAAAAAATTAAAAAATTAAAAATTTGTGGGTGTATGCACCCAGCCCTTGTTTGTACGTGCCCAGCCCTTGTATGTACACGCCCAATCGGAAAGGTCGGGCGCATGCTTATAAGGGTCGGGCGCGTATAAAAACAAAAATATATTTTTATATTTTATATTTTATATATATTTTTGGACATACGCGCCCAGCCTTTATTTGTATGCGCCCAATCCAAAAGGTTGGGCGCATGCTTACTAGGGTTGGGCGCATACAAAAAATAAAAAATAAAAAATAAAAAATTGTGGACGTTTGCGCCCGGCCCTTGTTCGAACGTGCCCAGCCCTTGTATATACACGCCCGATCCAAAAGGTCAAGCGCATGCTTACAAGGGCCAAGCGTGTATCAAAACAAATTTTATTTTAATTTTTAAATTTTTTCAAAAAACAATTGGGCGTACGCGCCCAACCCTTGTTTATATGCGCCCAATCCAAAAGGTCGGGCGCATGCTTACAAGGGTTGGGCGCATACAAAAAATTAAAAAATTAAAAATTGTGGGCATATGCACCTAGCCCTTGTTCGTACGTGCCCAGCCTTTGTATGTACACTCCCGATCCAAAAGGTCGGGCGCATGCTTACAAGGGCCGGGCGCGTACCAAAACAAAAAAATAATAATAATAAAAATTATATATATATATATATATATATATATATATATATATATATATATATATATTGGGTGTACTCGTCCAGCCCTTGTTTGTATGCGCCCAATCCAAAAGGTCGGGCGTATGCTTACAAGGATTGAGCGCATACAAAAAATATGTATATATATATATATTTTTTTTTGGACGTATGCGCCTAGCCCTTGTTCATATGCACCCAACCCCTGTTTGTACGCACCCAACCCTTGTTCGTACGCGCCGAGCCCTTATACGTACGCACCCGATCCAAAAGGCCGGGCGCATGCTTACAAAAGTTGGGCGCGAATAAAATTTTTTTTAATAAATTTGGACGTACGCGCCCAACCCTTGTTCGTACGCGCGCGACCCTCTAGTCGATGTGTCAGCCACGTAGTTGCTTTTGTGGCAGTGGGTAAATTGGTTTACCTTTAGTCATGGTCAAACCAACGTTGACCCTTATCGGACGGACAACAGCTTCTATTGGACGGACAGTGGGACGGACAGATGCCGGAACAACCCTATTTACACATCAATTGTAGTTCCTTATCACTTTTGGATCATCGTCAAATGATGGAGGTTCCTCCGTCTCCTCAATGATCTCCCAAAGGTCCATAGACTCCAACATCATCTCCACCTTGTTTTCAAAGGTTGAAATTGTCCCCCTTGAACTTGTCGATGATCCTAGCACTCTCATTCTCAAATGTGGCCATGTTGACACTCAAATGGGCAAGATCACCCCTTTTATGCTTCTAATGTGCACTAATGCACCTCAATCACTCAATTGAGCCCCTTCTAGACTTTTAGGAATCTCGGTGCATGAATGCACCTCAAACACTCAAATCAACCTCTTTTAAGATTCTAATGGACAACCAAGCACCTTACACACCTAAATCAGCCCCTTCAAGGCTCTAATGTGCAAGTACAATCAAATGAGTCACTTCTAAGCTCAAATGTGCAAAGATACAACTGAAACACTCACATCAAGTCTGTCTAGACTCAAATGTACACCTTTACACCTTATTCAACCATATTAGCCTCTTCTTTGCTCATACACGCAAATATGGACTTCAATGACCTCAATGAGCTTCACGTTAACTCCAAAGTACAAATAAGCACCTCAATTACTCATACACGTAAATATGGACTTCAATGACCTCAATGAGCTTCACGTTAACTCCAAAGTACAACTAAGGACCTCAATTACTCAAAACGGCACCTTTAGAGAGAACAAGCACATCCACTATGAATGAACACTTACAAGGTTCAAAAGCTTGAATGTGCACAATCGCCGTTGTTGCAACTCCTTGTGCCTTCCCAAATTGCTTCAAATGCTACAATTGAGCCTTTGTGCACTCCAATGCTCCAAATGAGACCTTTTGCACCTCCAATGTTCCAAATAAGTCCTTATGCACCTCCAATGCTCAAAATCAGCCCTCATGCTCCTCAAGCACTCAAAACCTCTCAAGACCTCCTCCAACCAAGTGTTCCACCAGATATCTACACTCACAACTCACATGAGTGGGCCCATAATCTATTATAGTTAAAAGAAGTAGAGATATAGTTGCACAAGCAAAAAAACACAAAGGACTACAAACAATGTTTTGAGTGAGATATTGCCTTCTTTCAAAGGCCTTTACTTCTAGTAGAACTTGGTGGCAAGCTTTTGTCAATACATTGGACACATGGCGGTCCGACATCATGTGTCCTTTCACATGTTCCTTGCCAACTAATCCATGAGAGACATGGCGGTCCGACATCATGTGTCCATCCACGTGTCCTTTGCCAACTAATGCATGGGATGCATGGCACATTAACTTCATGCAATCACCCATGTGTCCTTGCTTATCCCATGCACAACACATGGGTTGGTCCTACCTCTTTGACCATGCCACATGTCAATTCACCTCTCTTTATTTTTGCCCTTTAGTTTTCCCTCCTATATCTATCTCAATGCATAACTATTTACACCACCGTAATAACTACAAGAAACTTTAAATTCCAACACTGAGTGAGTTAGAGAGTGTTAAGTGATTACCTTTGTTTGTAAGTGATTGTTTATCATTTGTGAAGGCTCCGCACTCTCTTATACTACTTGCACTCGTTGACACTATAAGAAACCCGTGTTTTTTAAGACAAGGCAACTAACGTGCAATTATGTTTTGTGCAGCATCCGGCACGTCAACGTTGACGTCCAAAAAAATCCGTTATAATTGACATGCAAAAAACATGCCAAAATCTCAAAAAACAGGCCCACGTTTTTTAAAACGTTACAAAAACTTGGGGGTTGAAGGTGTTAAAAATCTGCCATGTGGCTGCCACGTTGCGTCCACAGCATCGCCACATGGACGGGCAGTGCCACATCCCCAACTTTTTCATCCGGGCCCTTGGTAATGTGGCCCATGATGTGGCGCATGTCGTGGCATACGATTGTGACTAGGCTTGCATACGTGGACCCGCCATTTTATGACGTGGCACCTTTAAAATATGACGTGTCACTTTTTAAAATATGATGTGGCATGTCCAATCAGCATAGTTTAATGCAATAATTAATTGTGGACAGTGTAAATTGGGACGTCATTTCTAACATGGTATGTTTTCTGTGACGTTCGTTATGACGTTTTTTGTGACGTTCGTTGAGATGGAGGTCACCAAAAGCAAGCACCAAGTCAGCAAAAGCAAGTGCCATGTCACCAAAAAGAAGCGCCATGTCATCAAAAAGTACCGTATCACTTTAAGTTTCAAGGGTAATTCAAATTCATCCAAATAGATGGATGAAAGTGAATCACTCTTGATTCAAGTGTGATGAGATAGGAGAGAAGGCCTTACATATATATACAATGGGATGCACAAGTGGTGACAATCCATATGGGATTATTGGATTTGTCATGGTGTTAGCCTCGTGTTAGCATAAACATTAAAATGTCACAGTAGACGTCCATCCAGACGTCTGTTTCAACATCCTCTTTGCCTACGTGGCAGCTGATTTCAACCTTGCCTACGTGGCACAAACATTTTAAAAAGAATCCAATTTCTACCTTGCCTACGTGGCTCAAACATGTTTTTTGTGATGTCAGTAAGGACATCCACGTTTTTTGTGATGCCAATAACGACATCCACGTTTTTATTTTTGTAGGGGTCAGCCCATCTCCACTGTGTTTTAACCGTTGGGCAGTGTTTTACGGGAGGTTGCAGTAACAATCTCGAAGTTACTCACAGTGAAGTTGAAACCCCCTTGCCGACGTGGCATTGTCACCTTTCTGAGGACGTTGTCTAAAACATGACTATGTTCACTAGGACGTCCCGCAAAACAAATACGTTTATGCTAACATCTCTGCGTTTTTCCGCCAATTTTTCCATGTTTGGTGCAACATCCACCAGAATCCGAGAGCCCAAGGCTCAGCCCGTTCGCAAAAACGTGTTTTGAAAAACACACTTGATCACAGCTAACGTCACAAAAATCACGGGTTTCTTATAGTGTGATCCTCCCTTTGTGGAATGCGAAACGCTTGAGTTCTCTTGTGATTTAGTAGTTATAACTTATTCACTTGACAAATATCCTTCCACATTCTTCTCTTTAGTTCTAGAATTTGAGTGGGTGAGTTTTTTTAAAAAAAGGATGCTGATTGGTGTTGTAGAGCGCCTTTAGATGGAGCCAACGCAACAAATGGCGCCCGAATTGGACAAATTTTTAGCAAAATGTGAGCGGTGCAAGAATTGAAAGAAGAACAACTATTGGACCTAATTCTGCAATTTTACATCCATTGCGCAGTAATCATTTGCGGCAAAATTTCATCTGGGGCTAAATTTCATCTGTGGTAGATCTTCATCCATTTTTTTTTAATTCATGCGCTATAAGCAGTTTTCATCCACTATGGATTAAATTGTAACCTGGGCAAAATTCATTAAATGTGAGTTAATATCTCCCAAAATAAATAAAAATTTGAATTTTGACTTTGGATTTAAATTCCATAGGGGTTTCTACCTTGGAGGAAGGAGAAATCTGAGTGGAAAAAGTATTTCCAAAAACACATTTTTGTAAGTTGTTAAAAAAAAATATTACTGTCTAAACTTTAGAGGTGTATAACTAGGGCAATTTAACTTAATTTAGAGTGAAATTTGTGCCTATACTTAGGACATTTCACCGTTTATCCAATTTTGGTATTGGATTGGTGTTGAGGGCGTTTGTCATCTAATGTATAATTTTCATTCGGAGGATTTGTGCTTGTAAAGTAACTGGTGGATACCTCCGGTTCATCCGGTGCCATGTTATTCACCAAATCCTGCATCAAGTCCCTGGTCTTCTCCATCTTCCAACCATGATCAATGAAGAACGGGATGATCTGACCTTGGTTCAGCTTGTCCTCCTTCTCGAGCCGTTGGTTGAAGAGGATGCTCCAATTGACCATGTCAACCGGAAAGCTGAGCGTTGTCCGGACTTCCGCTAGTGCCTGCGTTGATGCGTTGGCCTTGTCCTCCACTTCCTTCCGGGCAACTTGTGCCTTTACCAACGCCATTTCCACCTCGACCAACTATCGCTGGAGTTTTGCGTGTCCTCGGATCAAGGGGATCTATTGTTCCTCCAAAACTCTAAGTCGGATCTCCTTGTGTCTGAGATCCTTCATCCGAGGGAGGATGTCCTTCAACTCCTCCACTTTCAGCTCCTCAAGGATCTCCTTCAACAAATCCATGATGTCCGCGTTGAATTGATTGAGAAGCGCAGCCCGCCATGTTGTATGCTGTAACAGCTCCATGACGTCCTCACCCGGACGTCCGGTGAGTTCCGGAGTTCCAATTGGAGGAAACCGGCCCGGTCGGGTAGACCGTCCGGCCGGTTCTGGATCAGCTTGATTCTGTTCTGGTTGGCTTAGGCGAGCTGGTTCCGGTTCCGCCTCCGGTTGAACCGATTGGCTCCTCTTGCAAGTTTGCGTGTTGTCGATCGGAGGGGGATCCGGAGTGCCGGACTCCTCTTCCTAATCAGTCTCTCGTCCGCCATACTTTTGAATACTCATAAGCGCATCCTGCTCTGCTGGGGTTAACACCTCGTTGTGTGCGTAGAGGTGGACTAGGTAGGAGAGAAGAGGGGTTCTAGCCTTCTTCACCTTCCGTAGGTTTCTTACCAACCGGTCGATCAAGTTGTTCATTAGAGCGGCCCAAACCACCGTGATCTACTGCCTCATTGACACGAGGAAGGTGGCGGCCCACTTGGACACCATCCGCCTCGGCTTCTCCGGATGGAAAATAGGTTTTAGAAACCCTATTAGCACCTAGGCGTGCGGGTCGCATAGACCTACGGACCTGAACCCATGCTTCGGGTCTGCGTACTTGGTGACCTCTTTTTTCAAGAAGTTGTCCCTTTGTTTGGCCACCTTCACTACTTCATCACTCAAGCTGTAGGTCTTCTTCCATTCTGGTGCTCTCCATCGCTCGAGATGCACCCGGATGTTGCCGTCAAACTGGATGTCTGGAGTTTTGATCAACTCCGTCACCATGTTCTCATCCATTACTCTCCATGCCACATCTAACAGGTCGTGGCACCCCATGATTCCGAAATAGTGCTCAAGAATTCGAAGATCCTCCTCGTTCGTTGGTATGGCCAGAACCACCTTCTGAATTGGCGGAACTATGGTGGTAGTCTTGGCTTATGTCCTGCCCTTGATCTTCTTGGTGGTCCGGTTTTCTGCTTCGCTCATGTTCTACAAAATCCTAACCTCAGAGTCTCTTCGGTCACCGCTACAGGCATTGTCCTCACACAAGCTCTCGTTCTACCAGATACACTTTCGGGTTCTTAACAGCAAAGCAGACGGAAGGCACAGAACAAAAAAAAGAGCTACAAATGACAAAGAGAGAATGGGTGGGCCGGTGGCACCTTCCTTCCGTGGTCCCTTTTATAGTTGTGTCGAAGTCTCTTCCGGCAACCAGACGGAGTCGGATCCATAATGACGGTTCCGGATTCCGGTCTCGTCCGGATGATCAGGCTCGACCATATGTCCAGATTCCTAATTAGTACTCTAATAGTACCGTTTAAGGATTCCGGTTTGGACCTAGAGTTCTTATCCAATAATTCTATTGGTTTATACTATTCTAGGCTGTGCTATCCACTAAGTCTTTATAATTTTCTATTTTTACCGGATTTTATAGCTATTTCTAGAACCTTGTGGGAATGGACTTTTACAATGATTAACCGTGGAAATTTGGCTACGGAGAACCCAACATCTATGGAAAATTTGGCGTTGTATTGCTTATTTTCGTGGAACATTTGCAGTAGTAGAGCCTATATCGACCTTTGAAAATCTAGATCATCTTTTCTTGTTTTTGAATATGCATTGAGATTTATTTTTCTTCTAGCTTTTATTTTAATAATAAATCTCATTTTCTTTGGATATAGTATAATTTCTATTCTATGATTAATTTGTATACTACAGATTAATGCCACGTGAGAAGTGTTTAAGAGTTTAAATTACAACGCTTACAAGTTTAGAGTTGAAATTGAATAAAAGGAGATTCATCCAATATTTTGGTAAACATCATTTATCAACTTCAACACGTTTTATTAGTTTGTGATTTATTCTATATCTTATACATAATGTTTAATCGTACTTGGGTTGAAGATATATTTACAAAAATTAAAAGTAAATTTGAAACCAGAGACGGGAAATAGCACCCCCTATAGAACCGTTGAAATTTTAGTTTCTATAAAGGGGCTAGTTTTTAAGTTATATATAAGAATTATGCTACATTTACACTGATTATTTGCTAGGTGAATGTTTGAGGAAAATTGTTTCAATTTTAGAATTGAAAAATTGTTGATTCTAGTGCAGTGAATAAGGAAGGAAATAAAACCTTATATTTATCCTTTTGATTGTAGAATCTCTATAAAGACTTACTGAGTAACATACTCACAAAATTTCATACACTTTGACTGTAGGGATTGAAAGATTAGAGGGTTTGAAGTGAAGAAAATGGTTCACTTTCTTTCTTGTGTTGAGTTGATCAGCAAACTTTGACTTCACTTGGTATTAAATTTTTGCATTACACAAGGTCTAAATCTTTTACCATTGTATTGAGCATGATGTTAGTTCTGTATACAACAATTGACAGAGGTGGAGAAGGGGTTCCGTATATTCAAAACAAGTGTGCAAGGAGTGGAGGTTCAAAAATTGTCAATTCACAATTTATTTTTTGAGAATCACTGTTGTTTTAAATGATAATCCAAATGGTCAATGAGAAGATTTACACCACATATTGTTGTAGAAAAAATAAAAATGAAAAATATGAAGATCTCTAGGTTTTATGTAGAAAAGATGAAAAAAAATTCCCGCTTGCCCGAAATGTGTAAAAATGTTTGACTTGAGTTAAAATGTTTTTTTACACTATAGATAAGAATTTTTTTTGACATCTTTAAATAAGGTACTATTCTCTACATGCATGGAAAATCTCAATGTCAATAGAGACTTCTAGCAAAATTTTGGAGCTCCCGGAGTCCCCATTTCCAACTTTGAGTGCTACTAACTTTCAAACCATGAATCCAAAAAAATAATAAAAATATCTCCATGGAGCTCTTATTAGGAAAAATGTATTACAAGCGTTAAAAACCAATTTCTTTTTTGAGTTTTAGGAACTTGCCCAAAATCCAAAACGTACGTCCCACGTACACTTGGGCTCTTAGGGGTTAAAACGTGGTGGGATAGTGTGGGCATCCTTGAATGTTTTTTAGATAATTTGGATTGTAAGATCCAACATTGATTTGTCAAGCCAATTTGGGCAGTGCAGAGTTTGTTCCTTTAAGTTTTTTGTATTAATTTATGGCATTTGATAAAATCATTAAGTCATACATTTCTAGAAATTGGTGTAATGTTATGCTATATCATGTCGATTCAATTACTATTATAACCACATGGATAATATGTTTTGCTTATGTTAGAGATTACAATAGAAATAAAAAGAGAAGGAAATGTTAGATGACAGATGTTGAAGAGAAGTGAAGGAAATTGGAGAGGAGGAGAAAGAAAATAATACCAATAAACTAAGGAAAAAGAAGAAAAAGGTAAAAAGGAAAAATGTGGAAAGAGAAAGGGAAAAGAAAGTTAGAGGGAAGAGGAGTAGAGTAGTGAAGAAATAGAAAAAGTACATGGAGGGAAGAAAAGGAATGTAAACAATGGAGAAAGAAGAGCAAGGTGGAAAGAAACGTAGAAGAAAATGTTAGAGGGAAGAAGTAGGCGACAAGTGAAAAAAATAAAAGAAGAAGAAAATGGAATGAAGGAAAGTGAAAACAATGAGGAAAAAGGGACAGTTAAAGGATATACAGTTATAATGGAGAAAGCAAATACAGTTAAAGGATGGTTGAGAGTGATTGACAACCAATGTACATGGATGTGGGTATTACATGGAGAAAACAAAGCATCTAGTCAATGAGAAGGTTGAGGTAGTCGGATCCGACAACCGCCACAATGATTATATTCTTCAATGAAAAATGACAATTACAGCATCTATAGAAGCGTCTACTATGATGAGGATGTAAATGCCTCTGAGAATTCAAGATCTAGATATATAATGACATCGGAATTGTACTTAGGAGGTAACATAGACGGGGTTGGCAGCGAGACCTGCAAAGCTTGGAGCCTTGCAACATCTTCCGCATACGAGGGAAGAGCTCAAGTCTTTGATGGAGAAATACAGACTTAGTAGAAGCTACGTGCTCAAAAAATGCAGTGGAGAGGAATGCCAATGTACTCACTTACTCCGGATCTTCAAGCCTTGGCCTCTTCACTGCTGGAGGGCGCTTGGTCTTGGAGGTAGTTGGTGCCGAGGTATTTGTCGCATTTGGAAGAGCTCGCAAAGGTAGCGCTTTGGTCTGCATTGGCAAAAGATCTACTTCATACAACTCCTTGTCGCTTTCCAAAGAGAAGTTATATCTACCAATAGCGTTGCAGGCACAAATGCTATCACCTAATAAGAGTTCAAAGTGTAATTAAAATAAATCCAAAGTAATGGAAAAGAGAGGAAGTGGAAGTTCCTTACAACAATGAAGAAATGATGGAGAGTATTTGAATTACCTGTAGCAACTGAGACATCAATCACCAGATCGTCGAGGCGTGTCAGAGACAAGATAAGAGAGGAAAATAAGTACTCATCCTTCACCCGTGGACCACGCCAAGCGCGTTCGCCGTTCATCAAAGGAGTTGTGCAATAATTGATGATGGTGTCATTGACACTAAGATCATAGCCCATGGCTAAACACTCTGGGGCGTCCTGGAAGGAGAACTTGGGTTCCAGATGGTGGAATTTGCAATCCAACGGACCCGTTTGAGAAGCAAGACCTTCAATAGATTGGTCGTAGTGAACTGAATCTTTGCCGAAGAAATAGGCAAGTGATTAACCCTCATCCAATCCTTGAGTGCCTCAAAACCAAATGCCCCATAGAATGAAGAAATTTCATCAAGCAATTCTCCATTATCAAAGGGGAAAAATAAGAGCACTGCTCCATCATCATGCCATACCTCATCGGCAAAATCAATTTTTTTTATTAAAGTAGTGTCCATCACGAATGTTCCAGAATGGAACATCCAAATAAGGATTTGACACGTTTGGGACGGGTAGGCCCTCAGGGACATTTGCGATCACAAGATCGACAACGCCTTTCAACCATGGTTTCCTGCCACATCTGCAAGTGCGATTGGACGTGCACTCTAGAGCAAACCGACACGCCTTATGAATGAAATTCCACTACTCCAAAATAGAGGTGTTGAGAATACAAACCCGGCAGGCCAACGTGGACATAGTGATCTTGGACAGTGAATTTGGCTTTTTCAAAGCAGTAGAGGTGAGGGTAATCGGGGAGTTCGTTGCTTCAATCATGGTGGTGTCGTCTTTAGCTCCAGGTTTTACTTTGGAGGCCACCTTCAAAGCCCCAGCTGAGGATTTAGTCGGCTTTGCATCTTTTGCAATGGCCTTATGTGGTAACCTTTGTCGTAGATGCCCCCGCAACAGAGCCTTTCTTCTTCTTTCCTGAGGATTTGTCAGCATGAGTATCTGATTGAGTTCCAAGCAATGCCTCTATAACAACTCAATTCCTTCATTATTGATGATATCTCCTTAAGAAGAGAGAGTAGACAAAAAAAACCGAAGACATTTAATCACTATCCCCACCACTAGACTCAAATGGTTATAGAACCGCTATCATAACAAAATACAAACCTCCACAAAATAGAGCCAATAATCCAACCATTTGAAATTGAAATAGTCTGGCTATACCAAAGATATAAATATTGCATTTTTAAAAATGACCCCCTTAAACTTGCACAATATACACTATCCACACGAATTCTAGACTCACTAATTTCATCCTTCAACATCCAACACTTGTACTTCTCATCCCCGTCACATGCTCCATCCAACTCACTAATTTCCATTCGCCCTTCAAAAGAGACAAAATATTTGGCTAACTAAGAAATGCCTTTGACCACAAATGGATCAGAAATGGTATCGCGCACCTCCACAATATAGAATATACGCAACAAACAATACATTTGGCAAATCTTGCCGCCAAAAATGATCCAAAACACGCCTTTGCTCTCATTGTCACACAAGATAATGACCGGTATTAAAACTTCAAGCCATATTCAGGCCCATTTCCAAACTCCCACATCATTGCGTTATTTGAGGCAGACTCGGTACCATACTGTTGTAGTACGCATTGGCAAGTATCCACATCTTAACACAAAAGATACCCTAAGGTATTCGTTCCCACAGAGAATCCTCGAGAACTGCAAAACTAACAATGTGCCTATATCCATACAATACTAAACATACTAGAATACATACATAAAAAGAAAGAAAAGAAAGGCTAGACTACAAGGGCTAGGCTTAACTATACCAACCACCCCATTCATAGTTATAGAGGACTCTTCTCCGTAATCGGGCTCAGCCCGGACGGGGAAGGATCCTCGGGTAGGATCCTACTTGGCCCGGATGGGAGAAGGATCGTCGGGCAGAATCCTACTTGGCCCGGATGGAAGAAGGATCCTCGGGTAGGATCCTACTTGGCCTGGTTGGGAGAAAGATCCTCGGATAGGATCCTACTTGGCCCGGATGGGAGAAGGATCCTCGGGTAGGATCCTACTTGGCCCGGATGGGAGAAGGATCCTTGGGTAGAATCTTACTTGGCCCGGATGGGAGAAGGATCCTCGGGTAGGATCCTACTTGGCCCGGTTGTGAGAAAGATCCTTGGATAGGATCCTACTTGGCCCGGATGGGAGAAGGATCCTCGGGTAGAATCCTTCTTGGCCTAGTTGGGAGAAGGATCCTCGGGTAAGATCCTACTTGGCCCGATTCTAATTAGTCTAGTCCTATAGCTTTACACATATGTACAATATAGACGTCCGGCGTACATTAGCACCCGGATAGGATATATCACCACAAACAATGGTCCGTGGACTCAAAGAGATTTTAGTGTTTGCATAGACGACGACAATCCTTCATCACGTTCTCTCTTCTTACTATTCACGCATTTGGATGTTGGTGGTTTCCCTCGTGAGGGAGATAAGGACTTGGCCTTTAGAACTAACGCAACTCTTGTGGTAAGCACGTGGTTTACCTACCTATCATCCGAGCTATTAGTCCTTCATTTACCTCGGGATGACTAAAAGAGTATTATCTAGTTATAACCGCATAAACATTTGCACAAGGGATCAAACTAGGTCCTACTCTATCCCTAACACATAGGCTTGGGTTCAGTCATCCCCAATAGACATTTGCACAAAGGAGAAGACTGAAATTAGATTTGACGCTAAGGTAATATAGTACCCCTATGAATCAACCATCCGACCAAACGTTGATGCATCCATGATCTGAAATACGACCTCACAACCGGCTACATATTGCCACCGGTAAGTCACACAAGACATACCAAGACTCCTTCCTCACCCGTCACTCCTCCCTCTTCATCCGTTAAACATTTGTTGTCTCACCTATTATTCCCATCCTACCTTAACTAGTTTTATGTGATGGCACAAGGAAACAACAACAAACATTCAATTTCAGATTCACACCTCCCTAACCCTCCCGTTGTCTCACCTATTATTCCCATCCTATCTAACTATTCTAACTGATGGAGCAAGGAAACAACAACAAGAAGGTTTGAACGAACTGAAGAGCGGACTACTTGAGATAGCACTCACAGTCAAGTATAGAATCCGAGCTCTCCATGGAAAGCTTTGAGAGCGTAGGTTCAGAATTAAACTGAAAGCAAATACACACATCAAGTAGTGAAGAGAGGAGCCAAGAGACTCCCCACTTATACTGCCAAGAACACACACAAATGCCAAAAGCAAATGATGCCTTCAAACAAAAAACGGCGGCATTAACTACCCTTGACGGCGGCGGCCACCGTCCCACCAACTCTACGCACCAAGTCAAAGACATCTAAACACAACTCCCAAGGCAAAACCAAGTCAAATCCAAGTTCAAACCGGGGCCTAGTCCGCGAATGAATAGTGACCTACGAAACAAGATTTGAGGCCTACTTTTGGGCGAACTCCTCAAGTCTTCTCTTCTTTTCATGTCCGAGCTCGTCTTCTCCTCCCGGTCCGGGCTCATCCTCTCCTTCCCGGTCCAAGCTTGTCCTCTCCTTCCGGTCTGAGCTTGCCTTCGCGGTGGTGGTCGTCCTCTCTCGCCATCCGAGCTCCCACTCAATCCGAGCTCCGAGTGTTTCCGAACCTTCTAGCTAGTGTATCTTCCTTTTTTTGCATCCAAACGGGACAATCGACCATTTGATTGACATTCACTCATTGCATAGATGCCAATACTCTTTATTTGTCCCATTTGGACAAGTATCAAGGGAGTTATGCCTCTCTCAAGATTTGAGACTCCCGGGACAGCTTTCCGGGCTCACTTTCGTACTCTCTTCTAGGCTCTCTTCTCGGCTCACTACCGGGCTCACTTCCGGGCTCTCTTCCTGTTCTTGCTCACGCCGCGCTTGCTCCTCGTTCTGCTGCGTGCGGTCCTCTTCCACTACTCGTCCGCCTCCAAGCTCGGTCCGTGTTGTGGTGGTCTTGGTCCGAGTCCATTCCGAGCCCTCTTGGTGAT
Source organism: Bryoerythrophyllum caledonicum (assembly GCA_963971425.1). Lineage (NCBI taxonomy): Eukaryota > Viridiplantae > Streptophyta > Bryopsida > Pottiales > Pottiaceae > Bryoerythrophyllum > Bryoerythrophyllum caledonicum. Next base: position 10,410,020 of record OZ020526.1, on the reverse strand, counting down.
GGTTGCCCTCACGGTTCTGTCTTTGCCTTCGCCCTTGTATTCTTGTGATGATGGCGATCTTTATGTCTTCTTCATCCGCGTGTGCTCCTTGCTACGCTACTCGCGGAGTTGGTGATGTTCCTCCTACCTGCTCGCTCATGTTCCTCGTCGTCGTCTTTACGGGGTTCTTCCTCGCTCTTGGATTCATGTTCCTAGCCTCCTCCGCGGTGATCCTTGCGTACTCGCAACCTTTGCCTTCGGGCTGATCTTGTACCGGCCTTTGGCTCGGGTGGAGCTCATGAGCAACTTCCTGCTCGGGCTGCCTGCTCGGACCTCCTCCTCGCGCTCCTGCGCTCGTTCTTGTACCGGCCTTCCTGCTCGGACATGCCTGCTCTTGCTCCAGCGCTCCAATGTTCGAGCCTTCTTGCTCGAACCTTCATGCTCGGACCTCCGCCTTCGTGCAGCGCTGCTCGGGCTCCCTGCTGCTCCTCCTCCGTCGTGCTGCGGCGTTTGGGTCTTCCTGCTCGGACATGTCTGCTCCCGCTCCAACGCTCCGGTGTTCGGGCCTTCTTGCTCGGACCTTCCTGCTTGGACCTCCGCCTTCTCGGACCTTTGCCTTCGTGCAGTGGTGCTCGGGTATTCCTGCTCGGACTTGTTGGTTGCTCGGCTGCTTCTCGGACATCCTACTGCTCCTCTGCTCGGAGCTATTGGCTGCTCGAACTTGTTGGCTGCTCGACAGTCTGCTCCGCTTGGAGCTGCTACTACTCGGACTTGTTGGCTGCTCGGCTGCCTGCTCCGCTCGAAGCTGCTCCTGCTCGGGTGGCTCGGACCTCGTTGTTGCTGCTGCTTAGACGGGCTGTTTGGGCTTGCTTGGGCTTGCTCCTCCTGCTTGTTCGAGTTGCTTGCTCATTCTTATACTAGCCTCACGCTCGAGTAGAACTCCTAAGCAGCTTCCACGTTCCCACCTAGTGAGCTTCCGAGCTCCCGCCTGGTAAGTTTCTGAGCTCTTGGGCCTCGGCTGGTGAGGTTTTGAGCTCCCGGGTCGATGAGCCTCCATGCTCTCGGTCGGTTCTTTCGGATCCTTGGCTCGGGTGCTAGGTTCGGGTGCTAGACCCTTCCTTATCTCTTTTAAGGCTTATTAAATAGTCCCGTATCTTTCCTACCCTAATCCTACCTAAATGCTAATACTACTTTAATACCAACCCCCAAACCTCATTGTTTGTTCAGTTTTACTATTCCTAACTAACTAACTAATTTTTTTTTTAAATATGTGGTACGACATATACAAAGAACCCACCATTCCACCCGAATTAAAAAAAACACCACCAAAATAATAATATTGGTACCTGGGAACAATTTGCTACACTAACTTCCATAACAACAACCTCAACATATGTCGACTATTCACCAAAATAGCCCTACCCACACTTCCCCAAACCCCGGTGAATCGCAACAAAAAATGGTTCGACTCAAATTTGCAAACATGACACATGCCCGCCCCACCACACCACCTCCAATCTCAACATACCATGACTACACCCTTTTAGAATTTGTTCCCGGATACAGTTACTACACAAAATGGGTCCTTCAAAGAACCAACGGAAAGAAGTTGAGGATACTGGCATAAAGAAAAAGTGGCATATACAACCTTATTAAAGAAATAAAAATATCCAAGAGATAACATGGACTTAAAAATATCCAAGAGATAACATGGACTTAAAAATATCCTCAGAGAAAAAATGGTGGCCCTCCATAAAACACTCCAAATTATCACTACACAATACGCTAATGAACCGGCACACATCTTTACAGATTGTATTAATGTATTATATTTATTAAATACACAAATAACACACCGTATCCTCTGTAATAGCCACCCTGGCCAAGCCATACTAACATCCATGGTTCAAACGCTAAAAAACCGCACACAAATCACAACCCTTCATAAAGTTAGAGCACATGTCAATATAGAAGGTAATGAACAAGTAGATAAACTAGCTAAAGAAGGATTAGACAAATCCCATAGAAATGCCAAACACCCGCACAAACATGCCCATGCTACCCCATACTAAGGTAGAGGCACCCAATTCCGATTGGCCACCCAATTCCGATCAATAGAGTATGTATGGAATGGTGCATGAAAATGGTAAATGTATGAAATGGTGCATGAAGCGACCCAAAACCGACAACTCAAAATCTGAAAATTCTAGTCTTGATCGGCATTGGGTCACAAAGAATGCAATTTTGGGTTGCTCCACCTCAATTGAGCTCTCATTGGTGGCCTTGCCTCGAAAGTTGAACAAGGCCGATCGCTATTGGGTACCCTCCATGAGTTGATTATCCATGGCATGTCTTCTCTGTTTTACTCACTCTCACTTGTTGGCATCGGGCAAAGGAGGGCACCAAATCTCACCTACTCTGTAGTTTGATTATGGGCTCGAGTGGTTTTTGGGCTTCTAAATTCTATATCAATTCCAAATCTTTGAGATTAAATTTGAATTTTTATTTTGTTGAGTTTCATTCCTAAGTCCGCATCTTTCTACATAAATGTTTTTGACATACAATGTCATTTGAGTCCCCAATTGGCTTAAGTGATTGGAACTGGGTGCCTCTACCTTACTTCCACAGAGATAGTTGGTCTTCTATGGAAGACACCCTTGACAATGGCCCCATTAGATTTATGGATAAATATCTCAAAAAACAAGATCTAATCCACAACCTTGATTTAATCTCAGAAAGCCTCCCCGGCATAGACAAATGGACCGGTAACAACAACATTGATAACGAACTCTCTACAATTTGTTGGAAAAAACCTACAATTACAGACTCACAAAAAATATGTCTTATCAAATCTCGTATTGGACAATACATGGAAAATGCCCGCAAACAACTCTTCTTTGGAATAGAAAGATTTCCATCCATAACATAGCCTATATGCACCTCCACGGACCCGGACATATGGCTACACGTACTCTTCAAATGTCAAAACCACCACATACATTCTCTAATCACCAAAAGACACAACAAAGCGGTATGGAAAATCCGGAAACTAATTGTATCCTCAAACAAATCCCGATGCTTCATACTTACGAACACCGGATCCTTCAACAAAAATCCACAAGAAAACACGGTCCTCCATGGCTAGTTTCATGCCCATGTAGAACCCAAAGATGCCATTGCAATGCCAAATTTAAAGCAGACATGCAATGGGTGAGAGGACTACCATACAAAGCCCCTTCCACCGGACCACATTAATACAAACATCACTATCCAATTTATTGAAGTCAAATATTTTTTCCTCGAGGGAAGGGAGTAGTTCCATACTACTAAACCTTTTTCTGGTCGACATTGGTTTTGTGGTGGAACGAACAGACACTTTATTCACTCTAGTCTCATGCACAACGGTAATTCTTCTTCTTCTTCTCTCTTCTTGCCATGAACACTTGCCTCAAGTTTCCATTATAGCCACTTGTATATGCCACCATATATATATATATATATATATATATTTAAATGTTTAAAAAACAAACGCAAGAGACCAAGTTTTTCCAAAAACTTAAAATAATATCTAAGAATCCAATATGGGATCATAAATTAGCCATACAGTTTTGCACAAGCTATTAAGAAATTGGAAGAATTGTTGAGATAGGGATGTGTGTATTATGTGCAAAACTTGAGAAAATCATGTAACATACGTCAAGTTGTTTTTTAGCTGGAATTTATACTGCTAGGTCTAATTAATTTCTTTTTCTTTCTTCAAACTGTTGTAAAGATTGTGCTAGAAAAGGTGCTAGAAAAATATTAGAAGCTAAACAATTCCCACTAGATTATAATAAAAATAAAAATCACAACCCAATCGTCAAGAATATTGTTGAAAAAGATAATTCTATGATCTTAGTTTTTTTAGGTTGTAATGTTGTGAATTTTATTAATTTTGAAGCTAAGTGTAGGGTCAAGTTAATTTTTGCAGTAAGGCTTTGCAGTACACCTTCAACGGTTATCAACAATATTATTTCAGAATTTGCAAAAAAAAATTAGGAAACGTGAATTAAGAAAATAAACCATGAATGAAATTGATTGACAAAAATCTAATTTTAATAAATTTTATTTAAGAATAAAATAATTGAATATTATTAAAAAATGTAGTAAGACTACTAAATAAATTTCAAACTAAAATTAATATAGGTAGTAAAAGAAAGTAACTGTTAAATATTACTTATAAAGAAGAAAGAGGAAGAACTCTCGTTTTTTAAAGAGGGTGGCGTAAATAAAGTGTTTGTTTGTTCCACCACTAAGTCTATATTTATAGAACGCAGGTTAATAGTAGTATGGAACTACTTCCCTCCATCACCATCACTCTATAGGAGATTTTCTAGAATCCTTCATCGAGGAAGAGTTGATAGATAGATAGATAGATAGATAGATAGATAGATAGATAGATAGATAGATAGATAGATAGATAGATAGATAGAAAGAAAATGATATTCTCTAATTGTATAAAAGAATTTTCCAATGTAATACAAAGGTCTACTAGTTTAAACACCTGAATTTCACAAAGTCAACAACAATTCACTCAAGATGACGTACCTTGTTTTTAAATAAAATGTAAGGAAAAAAAATAAATCTCTACAAAGCCCTTTCCTCTTGCATTTGAATGGTTTTCTTTTAGAAATTGAGGTTGTATATTGCAATCGTAAAAGGCTATCTGATATTTGTCAAACACCCACCTTGACACTTTGAGGCTTTTGGGGTTAAAACTTGAACAATGTTTGAAATGTCATGTTGAGTGTTGTGAATTGAGTTGTGAAAATTATGCCTAATAAGATCTAAAGGTAGTAGACAAGTTTGAAACCTACATCTTATCATTCTTAAGATTGTAAAAAAAATCTCCAAGTCTAGTAATCATAAATAGTAAACAACTTTGAGAGTAAGAATTATGTGCTTTAGGTTTTTTTTATGAATAGTGTTGTCTTGAAACATAGAAAATAATTGGAAAGTTTTTAATGTGTGGCTTTAATGCTATAGAATTTTTTATAAAGTAGAAGATAGAAAAGGCCTAAAATTATTAGCTAATTTTTTTTTTTAAAAAAAGAGTTTAGGTCTTTGTCGTTAAATTCTATAGGACAAACTAACCATTGAATGAACAATTGAAATTTGGGTAGGTTCCTACAAAGTCAAAAATGACCAATTGTTTCTAATGTTGAACAGAAGGTAGGGATTTCGATCTTGTCCACAATAGAAAAAAATTCCAATTGAATGCTCGGATGAAAAATAATGTTGGCCAAATCTTCAAGGGCAGTTTAGGCAACAAGGGCTAGACATAGGGCAACTAGGCAACATAGGCGGTTGCAAGGCATTTTATCATTGTAAGTCCAGCGGACTGCGTTATAAACATTTTAATATTACTACTATTTTGATTTCATTGATATTAAGTTAGGTGATACCCATATGAATTTTTTTGGACAAAAATTTAAGAACTTTGATGACACTATGGGATATACTACCTCGGACGTATAGAGTACATAACGGATGGTTAAAGTAACCAATGGCTATTTATAATACGATGGGTACATAATCTCCCTCCTGCCATTTCAAAAATTGATTTTTTGATCACACACCAAGATTTATTAGAGGATAGGAAGATGGTGCACAAAAAGATGAAATAGTAGCTTGACTGTCATTTCTTTGCTTTGCTGATGTGCCCTTGTTTATGTTGATTCGGGCATTTTCGTTGACGTCAACATTTAGTTCTTAGTTGTTCATGAAGAAGTTTATAAATACTTCGTAAATATGAAACTTAATTTTTTATTCAAAAGGAAAGTTACATCCTACATAAATGATGTTTTGGGTGAAACATTACCGCATTGAATAATTGTAGAAGAATAATGAGTCTCAATAAAATGAGGCACATTGTTTACACAAATGAAGCAAAAAAGAAGTGATAGGCTTTCATTTTTAATTTAATTCTCCAGTGACTCTCCAATTCTTTTGTTCTCCCTTGGCCCATTGGTTACGACAAAGGTTCTACTTGTTTGCTTATAATAAACAATAGACATCTAGTTGCAACTAATTAAACTACCAAAGATCTAATGTTCATATCCAAATTACAGTGTCATATGAAACGTAGGCTTCTCCGTAACATAGTTTCATCTAGAAAATTGAATTTAATTTGGAAACTGTGATTTTGTTAAGAAATTACAATTTCATGCAGAAATAGTTGAAACAAGTTTTCAAACTCATAAGAGGTTTAAAAACTAAGAGTTGAGAAATTTAATCTACAATTAAAAGCTGAAAATCCAAACTAAATTCTTGAAAGTTCCAAAACATGAAACATAAGAAGGATTAAGAAGTATAGTAAAAGAAAGGTGAACATGATGAAATTAAAGAAGGGGAAGAATTCTTAGACATGATTTTGGATTTGAATTAAGCATTCTTCTTTTAGAGAGTCCTAGAATAAATGGTGGTATATTCATTTGAATAAAATCAAATTGACTTGACAAAGAAAAATGGTGGTAGTTTAGTACTCAACTTAATATTAGGGTGAGTGAGGTTAACTATCCAACCAAGGAGGTTGTTAATTTAATTTATAATGAGACATATTTAATCATGAAGAATGAAATTTAGAAGGAAAAAAATTTGAAATCGGAAATTTGTACATAAAGAAGTAAGCAATAGGAAACCATTACTAAAAAAAATTGTCAACAAGAGAATAAACTCCAAACTTAGAATACAAGACGTAAAAAAATACAAACATATGAAATATCTTTATTAACAAAGACTCACAAAACCAATTGAGAAGTCTAAAAAAAATGAGAGGTTTTGCAAGCAAAAAGATAAATGATTTCACACACTATTCTCCTTCATGTTTATTCTTGAAACACTTTCTTTTTTTGCATTCTTTCATTCTATCATTCATCTATTCTCCATCTCTCACAGACATCTTCATCATTTTTGTCCATAAAAGTATGAAGGATAAAACATAAATTACATGGATATACATATCATTCTAAATCGTGCACCTCCCATTATAAGTTGACAATGTGGTTGATGCATCTAATGCACTTTTAAAAAATGCGGTCTAAGGCCCATTTGTTCTCCATTTTTATTCAATGATCAATCCCTTTCTTTCTTTATCAACCTTTGTCACTATCATTATTTTATTTTTAATGGGAAAATTTCTCCAAATAGAATATTAAGATTCACATTAAGTTTAGAAGAAAATTTAATTGGAAAGGAAGACAAAATTAGCAGTTAACCAAATAACAAAGTCATGTTAAAAAATTTATGTATAAAATATACATCAGAACATGCTCTAAATTTTAAGAAATTTGTGAAGTAAAAATAATAAAATAAGAGGATGGATTGATTTATTTTTTTGGAGACCATAGATAAATACTGATTGCGGCTCATCTTGGATGGCTGAGTAACAAGGGTGCTTATAGATTTCATGCCAAAAACACCATTTTCCCTTTCATTTTTATTAGCTTGAAGAAATTAACCCATTTTCTTTCATATTTCTCAATTGCATTGATGAAGTTTTAATTTTAGGTCATATTGTCTATGTTGGTCATGTGTATAATGTATTTCCAAAATTATATAATCCTATTCACTCCATATCTTACAAAACCAATGTGTTTAAAAATTTGGAACCTTTGATAATGTTCTAGTAGTATATAAATATACCTCTTGTTTTCATACCATAGATCATTTGTTGAAAATATTAATAACTTGTATTGATATGCACATCTAAAATCATAATATTCCACCATGAGCCCTAGACAAACTCTAATTTAAATGTGAGAAATTTTTAACAATTGAAGTGAAAATATTGGTTTTTAAAAAGCTTATCGGTATCAGAGAGTCAACTTTCTTTGATTTTCCATGCAATGAAATTTCCAAACCACATTGAGCTGAATTTATTTGATCATACCAAACAAAGACTATGTTCATTACTTGTCCACCACATTTAGAAGTATTGGAGGAATGTAGTGTGATTGTTTTCAAGTGCAACTCAACTACCTACAACAAGTTTTAGAGTGCTAGTGTATTGACTCTTGCATGTTACCTACGCCACTCAATCCTTGCTTTAACTTCCTTGAAATCATAAGAACTTTTCATTTGGCTTTTGTTGAAACACATTTTGTTTTATCCTTTCAAGCAACAACCACTTTGAACTTAGCTATACTAGATAACTAACACTTTTGTAACCTCCTAATAACCAAGATCAAAACCATATGAATTAAACCTCGTCTATTCACCTATCTAATTCTAACTCCTAAGTCAAAGACCACAAATGATGCTAAAATTAAAATAACTACAAAACTACACAATCTATTCATGTTCACACCACCAATGAAACTAGAAAATCAAGGAAAAATAATTTAGTAACACGAACTAATGAAATTGGACATGTAGAGCCAATGTTAGTGAATTTCCTATTGTTGTGTCACAAATTCTAGTCTCAGAGTCTTGTTCCATATAAAGTAGGATCTTTTTGAAAAAAGAACTACTATTATATAATTTTAAACATTGGAACTAGAAAAATTAGCTGTGCAAAATTGTGTCATATAGTCGAGGTTGTTATATAATTGAAAATCATATTAGCAAAATTACACATTGTTCCATGGTAGAATGGTCCCATGAGTCAAATCCATGAGTCAAATCCATCAGTACTTTGTACAATAATTTCATTGATTGTGACTCATACTATTGAACGCATCTATGGTAGCGACAATAGAGTCCATCTCCTTGGATCTAATTGCACTAACCACTAAATACCTTTGTCCACAAATGGACTTATGAGAATTTTAGGAGATTCAAATAATGCCAATCTTGATGTTTTATTAAGATTTATTCTAGGTTTAGAAATTATTAAAACCTTTAGGGAATTTAAAATTGAAGTCTTTTTGCATAATTTGGACATTTGATGAGAATATTATGTTATTTGAAGTAATATTTTGAGGCTCCATACAATTTGGGCAATTATGATCCAATTTCCTTCTTCTACGTCCAAAATGTCATATGTAGGTAGCTCCCATCATTTTTTTGAGAATTCATGAAAAAAAGAATATTTTGTAGTGCAAAATTCTTACTCTTTGAGGAGTCAAAGTTTCAAAGCACCTGGCAATAAAATATCATCTTCCACATTTATGGGGCCTGGGCCAGAAATTAGATTTTTGTTTTTCTTTCTTCCTCTAACCACAACAGAAAAGCAATAATATTTGTATAAGGGAAAAAGCTCACCAAAAAAAATAAAATGTATATGGTTATATTTTTGGATTATTTTCCCTTACAATATTTGTTTAAATGTGTTAGACCTCTTCATTAAATCTAAAAGTTGGTGGAGAAGTATCTAAGTTGTGATGGTAATGAATGGCAGTTTTTGCACAGTATTTTACATGTATGGTGTTGTATACGAACATGATAAGGTTGAAATATTGAATGACCTCCAAATGAAAGATGTTAGTCAAAGAATCTTCAATCCAACAGTGCAAGTCTTGCTAAAATTTAATACATTTTTTTGTATTGTACAGATTAGAGTACGTGCCTATATACACGGCTCGCAACTGACATTTAAGGGTTGATATCCGCAGGAGCCAAGGTCAGTGGAAACACCAAGCTCCAAAATCTTCCTGCCTATACAAACCGGACAATAGTTTACACTGATTTTGATGTTTAGCGTCATGGGCAGTAAATGACTTGTAAATGCTATAAGTTTTCACTCTTGATGAATATTTGTACTGACCATGTTCACTATGATCCCCCTCTTTGAGTAGTATAGATTGTTGTGCTCTTAGTAAAAAAATATATCAAAGGTAAAAACTTACAGCATTTACAAGTCATTTACTGCCCATGACACTAAACATCAAAATCAGTGTAGTCCTTGGCCAATCTGCACTTCAACAACCCAAGGGCAGAGTCAAGGCCCAAGAGTTTCATGTTGTGCCCCCGGACCTTACAAAACTCACAGACTTGACGTGGAAGGATTACGACTGTGCTGTGCGTACCAGTTGGCACATCATGGGTTTTCATGTGGTCAATTGCACCCGTGCCCACGGGTCACTAAGTTTTGCACGGTGCATCCTCAAAGTACTTTGACGTGGTACTCTCGCTAACTAAGTACATATGGGGTTTTCTTTCACCAAGGCCTCCTAGTGATCTGTCAAAGTGGCAAATTTGTCACAAGAGTGTGTGTAGAGTAAAAGTGTCTAACTTAGTCCCGGTTGTCCTAGTGTCTAAAGCCCATGGCCATATCACACAGCTGAAGAGCGTACTCAGTACGACCCACAGGCATACTTTACAGCTGATTCCTCTAGAGCAAGCTTGAATTTTCCCCTTTTTGAAATAGACGATAAAAAGATGGCATGCATTGAAGGTTTGTGAATGTTATATCAAGAGAGTGATGTAGTGGAAAAATCAGTTTTTGCAGTACAGATTCAGCAGCTGATTTGGCTACCTGAACTGTTCTCCGGTGTTGAAAAATATAACAATATACACTTTGTGGCCTGAGATATTCCGGATTTGCCTAAATACCCCGGTCGAGCGTCGCAGCAAGCCTCGAGCTTGGAAGGGTGGGGGAGGGTAGGGACAAAACCAGCCCCTATTTTTATGTTGGAGGGGGGCCCTATTTGATCAAAGGGGGGGCCACCGAGGGTAACTTGAGGTAACTTGACCAGGGTAAATAGGGAGATCCAGATATTTCTATGTTTATAACTTAACAACATTAAATTTATCACAAAAGTTTGGACATCTTTGGATAAAATGTTGTTTCATGACAGAAGCCTACCAAATCTGAACGTTGACTACACTAGGTCATTGGTATTGGGTGGTTCGAACCCTGAACTGGGTTATTTCATCAAGCAACTTTGAAGACCATCACTAACATATGAATGCAGACGGCCATTCCATGTAAAAGATATCCATCTTCACTTCTTAGAAAGCGAAAAAAAAAAATCAGATGGATGCTGATGACCACCGTCTGTTTGTACCAGGGAACCTCAATTGAAAGCTTCAACAAGCATTCATGAGAGTTCTTCTTTGTTAGACCGATAGTCAAACAATAATCTCAAATCTTGCCACACCACAAAAAACTGTCTCGTGATTTTTCCCACAAAGAACTAATCTCACGGGACTGTCCAACACTTATTTTTGTTGTTTCCTCGAGGTTTTAGGAGCGGTTCCTAGTACACGCCGTAGTTATGGCCAATTCTGACGGATGTGGACTCCATTTGCACAAACGGTTGCGAGTGCAGCGGTGGCAATGCTCTGGTGCTGCAGGCCGGGATTTATTTCAGTTCACCTCAATGGCATCTAACTGCCTCCTGCTCCTATGCCTATCAATAAGTTAGAACTTCAAGGCCTTGACATTGATGGGATTCAAGCACATCACACCAGGCATTTTGGGGTCATGGTCGTATTGGAACTATCAACCTATGTCAATTCCACGATAAGCCCTTAACCCTTACATACAGTCACAAATTTTAGCAACCGTAGATACATGCATGTATTTTACTCTGTAGAATACAAAAATATAACAAGACTGACACCTTTGGATTGAAGATTCTTCGACTAACATCTTTCATTTGGAGGGCATTTCCATATCTCAACCTCATCATGCTCAAATACAACACCATACATGTAGAATACTATGGGAAGTTTTGACATTTACGGATCTAGATTGGTTTGGTTTTTTTTTTTTGGTGCAAAACATCAAGATTCTAGAGCATGAGGTGTTTTCATACCATATTGTTGTTGCATCTAGCTCATGAATCACAATATATTGTCTGTAGGGTGATGCCAAAACCTAAGTGATACCGAGATAGGGATACCCGAATAAATGATACCCAAATCTACGTTTACTTCAATGAAAACTGCCCTTGCCTCGTTAGGAACGACAGGTATCTACACTTGTTTTCCAAAATTTAAAAACAAGTCTATGTGTAACCAAGATATCCATAAAGTGGGTGATGTGAAATGTGAAAACTGTATCGTGGTAGGTTAGATGTTCCCTGTGAATTTGACAATGGTTTTGATGGAAGTCCTCAATCAGTAGCTTACCTTTGATGATATCTTCAATGTGTTCGGAGAAGGGTTAGTAAACCACTTTTCAGTTCAAGGAGTCTGGTGCCCCATATTGTTGCTGAAACCAGGGTTGCTGTTATTGATAATTGGCAAGAAGTCGTAATTGGTGACGAGACTGGGCACGGAAATTGAGGAGAGCTGTGGAGATGTCATGTGGGTTCAGAGAGCGTGGATCATAAAGAGAGAGGGAGGGAGAGGGGATCAACTGATTGATTGATCAATGGCCTATTGAATGGTGTATGAGCTGGGCCACCTCCACCTCTTCAAGCCAATTTACCTCAGTGTACCATCTGCTTCTGCCATGGCAAGTGCGAGCGGCCTGCAAATTCATGATTTTTGCATATAGGCTTCTGCCATGGTCTCCAGGCTAGTGAATACTTGCAGCCATTTAGGTCCAAAAAGGATTGCCTCCGCAGGCCCACAGCAGGTCCGTGTCCAAAAAATAAATTTGATTAGCTTTTGAGGAATACTTTTTGCCTGCAAAGATATGAACTGCAGATGGAAACAACAGTTGGATTCAAGCATTGTAAAACTCGGCATATAAATAGTAATTTATTGCAGCACAGGAACTGCTTTTTTTTTTTGGAAGAAGAAAAGCAAACTTTATTTGCAAAGAAGAAACCAGAATCCACGCACAGGGCCATGCAAAATCCAGAATCCACACACAGAGCGTGCTAGGGCTGGCCACGCAAATGCAAAGAAGAATTCCGGTCTTTGAAGGAGATCACCATGAATATAGTGTTTGTTCATTCTCTTCACTAAGCATATGGCCACGGGAAATAGGCTAGTGTAATGGAACTACTCTCCCTCTGGAGGGTAAACACTTTTCTACACTAAGTGCTTCCCTACACTAATTGCCTTAGAGACAACCGTCATGTCATCTCTCCCAAGGGCTTTGTGGGTCCCCATACAACAAGGCCTTCGGACCCCCCCCACCATAATTGGGTGGACTATGGTGGTAGGCACCACGCCGGCAATAGGAATTGAACTCATAACCACCTCACCGGTGTGCCATGACCCAAACCACTACACCAAGACCGTGGTGCCTTTGTAGATGTATAGGAATTAACCTGTTGTTTGAATTTTTGTAGCTGAATGGCGGATTCCAGCGATCCCAATACCAATTTTTGAAAATTGGCAAAAATGTTACAACTTGCACTTTGAAGGAGTTTGGTCACCTATCTTAGCATGTATTATGTGGAGATATTTGGTGATGCCCTGAAATATCCTTGATATACCTATGTGATACCCATGGATATCATAGAAGGTGGCTATATACTTATAATGCTGGTCGAAGAAAAGAAGTTAGTTGTGCTGAGTAGTTGTGGGAATTAAAATCTTCTAGTTTTTTTAATATTCTCAGAAAAGTAAAAGTATCACAAGCAAATATGCTACAGGTCCCTTGACCAGGGCGAAGATAGGTAAAGAAGCCAAATTTAATTCGCTTTCTTAAATGCCAAACATGTCAGAACTTAAGGCCTTCAGGGAATAGCACATGTGTGTCTGTATATTCAACCCTTCTATCAATAACAAACAACATAGCAAAAAGTTAGCAAACTGTACATATTTCATTTCTAAAACTACAATCATAAGTAAAGGTAAAATTTAGTAGGAGAAGCTCCAATCAATCTGTGGGTTTTGACCTCTTTTCACATTAAATATTACTAAAATCAGCTTTAAAGGGTTCTAAACTTTCTACAATTATCCCAAAGAGGAAAAAATGAACTCATATACATGGTTCTACATTGGAGTTTTCTTAGAAGTCTTACCTGAAGAAGAATGAAAAGAGAAAGGCAGGGTGAGATTTAAATACGAAAAAAAAAGACCCTGAAGAATTTCATGTGTTTTTCTGCTCCAATGCATTGCATAAATAGTAATGAAAATTTATGCTCCTAGGCCGAGTGATGCTAATTTGTGAGTAGTGAGTAAAAAATAGGAAAAAATGATTGTTTTGTACTTTCTTCAAAAAGTACAAAAGTATTGCCTATAAATAAATCTTAACCCCTAAACCTCAAATTTCATTTCTCAATGCTCACTGCTCACAAGACAACATTCCTTCCCTTAGGCCCTACCCAATGCAAGCTAAAGCTACTCCAAAGCACTCTAACTTCAAAAAAATGGGCATCAACTTCGTAAAGAGTTTCATTGTCTCCATGTGTTTGTCTCCATGTGTTTGTGATTACTAACGTAATACCATAATGTAGAGGGTGACAAGTGAGATTATTCCTTTCTATTGGCAAATTCTATTGACCCTTTCTTCTTTCATTCCAAAAGCAATTAAAACCATTTCTAACTTAAGTCTAGAGACCACCAAATATGTCGACGTCTCACGACTATGAATAGTGAAAAAAAAGGTATCTTTAAAAACTCCGGGTGACCTTACAGATAACTTTGGTATATTGGAAACTTTACAGACCCAATATTGAAAAATAAAAAACAATGTATTCATATATTCAAGCCATCCACCAACTACAAACCACCAAATGAAAATACTTCATTTCATAATAAAATTGTGAGTCAAGTTGACCATGTCCACATTGATGCCCATTTTTTCCAACAAGATGAGCCTTTCTGATTTGAAAGATAAAAATGAAATTATGAATGGGATTTGAGTAAGATCACTGGTTTGAAGGAGGGTTGGTGTCTCACAAGTCTAATATTAATAAAATTATTATAAATTCAAATATAACATAAAAACATACAGATAACATAAAATACCAAATAACATATAATCATACAAGTCTAATGTAATTACACTTAATTCTATGACAACAACAATTACAAGACACATTTTTATGCAACTGTTTACTCATATATAATAACTATTAATACACATTGTGATCTTGAATAGTAGTAGATCCCTAAAGGCCCGCAACATTTTAGCACCCAAACTAATTGAAAATTGCCCGTTTCAATGCATTCACCACAAAACGCAAATAAACACAGTTTTTACATATCTACCCGTAGGATCTTGTACTAGAATTGTAGAAGTGTATGTGGTCAACATTTTGTTCAATTTGACCACACGGATTGAAAGATACCAACCTTTGAAGTGAGACATAAATTCTTCTTTAGGTCATACTAAATATCTTTAACAAACTTTGACCACCTTCTATAGCAACTTTTTGCACTACAATCCATGATTTTCTAATTTTAACTTAGAAAGATCACGTTATGCACATGTGCACCAAATTTTAGAAGTAGAAGAGGGGTAGAAGATGTCTTCAAAAATCTTGCAATGCAATTACGTGTTGAGAATTAACAAAACACTTTAAGTTTTGCATATATCATATCCTTTTCATATTTTTACAATTTGAAGAACCATACAGTAGATGCAATGATTTCCATTTTCTTTCTAAGAGGAATTCTAATTTTTTTAAATGAACAAAAACTCAAATTTCTATTGAATTTAGAATCAGTTGAAGTTTTGTTATATTATTTGTTACATGTCACACTAAACTGCTGCACTATTTACGTATGTTACTAAAAATTTGTAACCTTTGAACCGTAAGTTGGATTTCTACAAAAATTATGTTAACAAGAAGCTAATAAAAAGCTGCCCATTCAATGAAAAAAATCTTAGAAAATCATGCCTAAATTAGAACTCATGAGACCTTATCCAAATTCAAAATGTCCCTTGAGAGAACATTGGGCCTTTAAGGGTAAAGAGGTAGTTAATGATTAATGTGAATGAATCTCATTCAATCATTCATGCTTTAATCATTAATATGATACTTCAATCAATAATAATCAAGTACCCTACAAGAATGTACAAATGCCGTTGAAATTTTATGTTTAAATTTTAAGAATGGAACATTTCAATTATATAATATATTTTATGTTGCTCAAACCTATAATATCGAAAGGGAGAATAATAATTTATGTGGGATTTATGAAGGGCTAAAAGCAGCTCTACCCAATGACGTCAGCTTAGGTAGGGTGGGCCTGGGATGCCCATGTGGAACCCGCTCCGCAATCGGGCTATCACCCTTGTCCATGAGGTCGAGGACTCACCAATCTCGCATTCAAGTTCCTAAATTTTCAATAGAAGTTCCTAAGTTCTCAATCATATTATCGCATTCTATGAACACGTTCTAAAGTACTGAAGTTGAGTCCAAGTCCTCTCCTAGTAAGCGGCTACTCACGTGATGTCACATAGCGGCACGTGAGTCGCCCGCCTGCCCCGCGTATCTCTATGTACTCCGGCTATACAACAATTCTTGGTGGCTGGAGCAGCCAACATTGCTACCCTGTCCGACCAAAGTAGTGGGCTGCCAATCTCTACTTGGCGCAATATTTTGGCATTTTTTCCTAAGCAAAGGGCCCCAGTGGAGATGCTCTAAGGGTATCAAGGAAGGATTGGTGTTCTAGAAATACAAAACATACAATTTGAATCAAACAAAACTAGAAATCATGATGTGGAATTTTTCAATTGAAACAAATCAACTCACTTCTTAATTTTTACAAACAATCAAATTTGTATGAGTTTAGGGTGGAAATCAAGGTTAGTGTTCCACAAAACATATAACACAAAATTTCAATATTTTTTGTTTAAAATAAAAATAAAAACTCGCTAAAAACATAGCTATTATAATTGTTTGTAAAGTCATCCAGAGTTCTGGATATTAGGCTATTGAATTTTTGATCTACTTGTTAGGCTCTTAGTAGGTGTTGGATATAGAAGAGCTTGATGGTAGATCCTTACTAAGTATGGAAGAGCTTGGTGGTCTCTAAACCGAAGTTAGAAGTATGAGATAATTGCAAAGTATCTCCAAAAGAGGAAAAACATGATTCAACTCTCCCACCGTTCAAAGATTATTGCAACTCATAATCTAAAATTTTAGACCAATGGGAACAAAGATTGCATCTATAGGACAAGGAACCTAGAACCACCACCTTGCTTCATAGGAACTCCTCCAATACTAACAATGTTTTTTTACATCTAAACCCACTAAATGCCAAGGGTTGCTCCGCGATGATGAGGTCCTCAAAGGTTGCTCCACGTCATTCGAGCTTGCTATTGGTGGCCTTGCTCAAAAGTCTAAAAAAATTGGTGTAATTTTAGATCATGCATGTGTTGGTTATGCATGACATGCCTTCTCTCTTCTATTCAATGTTAGTTCCTAGCATTGGGAAATAGAGGGCACTAAATCCGACCCAATGTATGACAAGTACCACATACTCTACATCACAGTTATGGGATCTAATGAATTTTGGGTTTTAAAATTTTGTATCAAAGTGACACTTTTGAAATTTGAAACACTGCTCGTTGAGCATCATTCCTAATTCTTCATCTTTGTGCATAGTTTCCTTTTGCATACAATGTGATTTTGATCCCATTTGGCTTAAAAAACGGTTATAGGCCACTCTACCTTACACCAAGAATCTAAGCCCTCTTTTCTCTCCTTGAATTGAGTATAGAAACGCAGAGCTAATTACAATAACAAAAATGAAAAAAAGATGTATGGGTTGATTTCTTTAAAAAGATGAAAAGAATGGGCCAAAGTATGGGTTGATTTCTTTAATGAATATCTAAAAATCTGGGAAAAAAATAATAAATAAAACCTTGCCTTGACCCGACGGAAAACCCGTTGAACCAAGAATCATTATCCACTCTACAAAAACTAACATACTTAGGTAAACCCGAGACTCCGTGGTCAATCTCATTTTTCCAAGGTAGTGTAAAGCAAACTTAGATCGGGACGACTTCCGCAACCAATCACAGATTCTAGAGGGCCGTAGTCAATCTCCGTGGTCCATAGTGTAAACTACCCCTTAACGCAAAAAAATCTAACCTACAAGTTCCCAAATTTACAACTTGACAAAGTATTCCAAAACAAAAAAAAAGAGAAAAACGAGGAAAAAAAAGAAGGAAAAAAAAAGAAAAAAAGAAAGAAAAAGAAAGGGATAAAGAAAAGGAAAAAGAAAGAAAGAGAGGGGAAGGAAAAAGAGAGGAAAAAAAGGAAAACAAGAAAGAAAAAGGGGGAAGGAAAAAGAGAGGAAAAAAAGGAAAAAAAAAAAGAAAAAGGGGGAAGGAAAAAAGAAAGAAAAAGGGGAAGGAAAAAGAGAGGAAAAAAAGGAAAACAAGAAAGAAAAAGGGGGAAGGAAAAAGAGAGGAAAAAAAGGAAAAAAAAAAAGAAAAAGGGGGAAGGAAAAAAGAAAGAAAAAGGAGAAGGAAAAAGAGAGGAAAAAAAGGAAAAAAGAAAAGAAAAAGGGGGAAGGAAAAAGAGAGGAAAAAAAAGAGGAAAAAAAGGAAAAAAAGAAAGAAAAAGGGGGAAGGAGAAAGAGAGGAAAAAAAGGAAAAGAAGAGAGGAAGGGGGAAGGAAAATTGAGCGGCAAAAGGAGGGAGGGGGGAGGCGGGTTGGGTGGGTGCAGAGCGGGGGCCAATGCGAGGGAGGGCGCATTGATCAGCGGGGCCACGCCTATAATAACAGCCAGGCCGGGGCGAGTAAATTCCTGGGGCCTGATGCGGTGCTGCGCCCCGGCCTGAAGTGGGGGACCTTGAATGGCATTCATGGCGCGGGGCTCGCCTGATGATCAGCGCAGCAGCGCCCTCCCCGGCCTCCTGACACCCCCAACACCCCCACCTACGACGCCCAACGCCTCGTTTGTCGACTTGCCCTCGTCCCCAGTCCCTTCATTACGTCCGCCTGCAGCCGCAGCAGCAGCCGCAGCAGCCGCAGCAGCAGCTCCTCCTACTTCCCCGCCTGACTCACGTCATTTCACCATCCATGCACTTGAGCCGTGATCATCTTCGTCTTGCACTGGTGGCCATGAATGCTAGCGGCAGCTTTGCTCATCGTGGTGCACTCGAACCAACCAACCTGATCGATCGACTGGTCAGTGACGACAGGGTACGGCTGCTAGGCGAGGTTCTTCCCGGAGGTGGATGCTGCTGCTGGTGGTGTGATCGTGGCGCTCCCTCAAGGTGGAGCTGGTTTGCGGGTTGATGTGCCGGTGGTGCGGACGGTGTTGAGTGTGCTAGCTGCAGCAGGAGAGGGTACTGACGCACACATGTTGGAGCATTTGATACGTGATTGATATGGTCTCGAGGTGAGGTTTGGGTGGTACAGAGCAGAGCGGATCAGCAGTGGAGCTGAGCTGCGGCGACGCGTTGTTGGTGTGCTGTTGGGAATATGAGGAGCATTGGGGAGAGTGGAACATTGCAGTGGCGATTTAAAGGTGAGAATGTGGGCGAAGGAGAGTGGTGATGGTGATGCGGTTTCTTTGCCGTGTTCTGAGCTGCTGCAGGCTATGTCAGGAAACGGAGGCAATGTCAGGAAACGGAAGTCACTGTTGTTTTTTTTTCATGCGTGTGTAACGGTAGCTCGTGGTGTCTTTGCAGGGGTGAGCGAACAAGCCATGTCGTCGTCGTCCAGAGGGTCGGCCATCGCAACGCTGTTGCTTGAGCTGGAGAATTTCAGGGACGTTTGATTAGGGGTAATTGTGCAATATGCCGGTTGTAGTGGAGTTGCCGGGATATGGACTTGGAAACAGGGTCTAGAAGATATAGTCATTGAGGTGAGCGACAGAAATGAGGCAGCTTCCGCATTGGCTATGGTGGGTGGTCGCGGTGCACTGCTATGTGGTGGGCGCGGTGGCGCTGCTGGGCAGCAGCGAGGGCCGGGCAATGCAGCAGCTGCGGCGCGACTTGCGCATCCCGGAGAGCGCCTGGCCCGCGACGGAGGATCCCTGCACGCGGTGGCAAGGCGTGGCGTGCGTGGCCGACCATGTGGATGCCATCGCGCTCAGCAACCTCCCGAGAAATCAGTCCTTCTACGTCCCCCTCGACGGGCTGCGCGGCTTACCCTACCTGCGCGAGCTCAACGCATCGGGGTTCCCTCTCAAGCGTCAAGTCCCCAACTGGCTGCCCGCCCTCCGCAGCCTGGAAACCCTGGATCTCTCGTCGTGCGCGCTCGATGGGAGCATCCCGAGCGCAATCGGAGGGCTGTCGAGCTTGCGTCTCCTGTCGCTCGCGAGGAATAACCTCACCGGGGCCATTCCACGCTCGGCGGGCTCGCTCGGGCGCCTCACGGAGCTCGACTTATCGTTCAACAAGCTGCGTGGTGACATCCCCGCGTCGGTCTTCACCGCAGCAGGGTTGGCGATCCTCGACCTCTCCCACAACAACCTCACAGGACTCCTGCCGCGCGACCTGAGCCACCTCCTGAGCGCGCTCATCCTCTCTCACAACAACCTCACGGGGCCGCTACCGCTTGAGCTCGGAAACCTAACGCGCCTCACGTACCTCGACCTCTCCCACAACTCCTTCTCGGGCGCTATCCCCGCCGCGATCCGCAACCTCAGCAACCTGACCTACCTCACGCTCGCGGCGAACAACTTCTCAGGAACATTCCCACTCGAACTCACTCAATGCAGCAGCCTGGTCATGCTCAACGTGCGTGAGAATCGTCTCGGAGGCGTTATCCCGGCCGCGATCGCGGAGCTCAAGAGCCTGGTAGCACTCGACGTCTCCAGCAACCTCATCACGGGGCTGCTCCCGTTAGGGTTAGCCGCGCTCGCACGCCTGCAGACGCTCGACGTCGCGCACAACTACCTCTACGGTCCGATCCCGGACCAGTGGAGTGCCTCGCTCCAATCCCTGAACGTCTCCTTCAACTTCTTCAACGGCAGCACGCCGCGCCTCATCCCGGGCGCGGTCGTGAAGAAGAACTGCCTCACGGACACTCCAAGGCAACACACGTTCCGGGCGTGCTCGAAATTCTACTACAAACTAGGGTTAACCTTCGGGGCACCGCCAACGCTATTACCCTCGCCAGCGTCACCTCCGAGCTACTCCGCACCTGCGTCACCAGTGAAGCGCAACGGGCGCCTGGTGGCGATCCTCGCGGGCGTTCTCGGCGGGGTGGGCTGATCTTCCTGATCGCGTCCTGGTGTTCTGCGTGCACTTCATCTGCGGGCGCGCGAAGCAGCGCAGCTCAGGGCGGACGACGAGCGTGGGCAGCGTGCGCGGCGGGTCCGCGCGCGCCACGGTGCCCGTGCCCGCGGGGCGCATGGGCGAGGTATTCGCCTACGCCCAGCTGCAGCACGCGACGAAGGACTTCGCCTCGAGCAACCTGATCTCGAATGGGCACTCCGGGGATCTCTACCGGGGGCTCCTCGATAGCGGCGCCATGGTCGCCGTCAAGCGCATCGATCTCACCAAGGTGCGCATGGAGACGTACCTGCAGGAGCTCGAGGTGCTGGGGCGGGCCTCCCATACGCGCCTGGTGCTACTGCTGGGCCACTGCCTGGAGCGCGACGACGAGAAGTTTTTGGTGTACAAGTACACGCCCAATGGCGACCTCGCGTCCGCACTGCATAAGAAGGGCAGCCCAGGCCCATGTGAGGATGTGTTGCAGAGCTTGGACTGGATCACTCGCCTCAAGATCGCCATCGGCGTTGCCGAGGCGCTCTCATATCTGCACTCCGAATGCTCTCCGCCTATCGTCCACAGGTACAATAATATTCATGGTCCATCCTCTGATGAGTTAACGGCAGCATTGTCTGATAGGAATGATTCATTGTTTGGTTCTCTGCAGAGATGTGAAGGCTAGCAGCATTCTTCTGGATGATAAGTTCGAGGTTCGACTTGGGAGCTTGAGTGATGCGAGGGTGCAAGACGGCGACCCGCATCCCAGTCGCATCACGCGTCTGCTTGGCTTGTCACAGTGAGTGCCTCTCTAGTTTTTCCCTGAAGTTATGACGGCGACCCTCATTGCGCTGCTTTGGTTGGAGACGAATATGTCAAGTTTACCCAAGTTTATATATAACATCGTCTATGCGCCACAATTTGATGCCTTGATGCTTCTGGGCGTTCTGCATTTGTCTGTGTATCCATAGATTTTTCCACTACTGAATTTCTGTGGTGTAATTGTGTGTGCTTTTGCTTGGACAGGTCTTGCGACCAAGGTGATGCAGGTGAGAGCCGAGTCTTCCACTTCTGAGATAATTGTTGTGAAATGAAAGAACATGTCTAGGGTGAATTTTTATGGTTACCTCCACATTGCCGGTGACAGTCTAGGGGAGCAAGCGTCTTCATGCATGTTAGTATTGCAGCAGCTGGAGGTGACCATGGAAACTCACCCTTAGCATCATGGCATGGCTTGGGTGAAATTTTTCTCAAGTTTCTCCCACTGAAAGTATGTTTTATTCATTGCCACACCTCATCTTCTGTGATGTTTGCATGGCAGGTGCTGCGGTTTCAACCAGTTCCGATGTGTACAACTTCGGGAAGGTGCTGCTGGAGCTGGTGTCGGGGAAGCTGGGCATCAGCGGGGGCTCGACCGCGGACCCGCGCAACGAGGCGTGGCTGGAGTGGGCTCTGCCGCTGATCAGCGTGCACGACAAGGAGTCTCTGCCGAAGCTGGTGGACCCGTCGCTGATCGTGGACGAGGACCTGCTGGAGGAGGTGTGGGCCATGGCCATCATCGCACGCGCCTGCCTGCACTCCAAGCCGCACAAGCGCCCCAGCATGCGCCATGTGCTCAAGGCGCTGGAGAATCCGCACAAGGTGGTGCGCGAGGACAACTTCGGGGAGTCCCTGGCGGTGCGCACCTCCTCGCACAGCTCCTGGAACGAGGCGCTGTTCGGCAGCTGGCGCCACAACAACAACAACCACAGCATGTCGGTGTTCGGCAGCTTGAGGGAGGACGCCATCCACGGCGGCTCCTTGCCTGTTGCCAAAACCTCCGGGACGGTGGCGGGGTCGACGTCCAGCGCTCAAGGACATGCCAGGCGTGGCTCGAGTGACATTGTGCCTGAGCCCATCGACGAAGAAGATCAGAACTTACCTCAACATCATGGATCCCAATGACATACTAGAAAAGAATGACCCAGCTTCCTCAATGATCATCCGCTTGCATCCTAGATGGGGATGAGCTCTTCCTAGTTGTACAACTGTAAAACTCAGGCTCATCCACAAACATGGCGCCTTGCAAACTCTGCAAGTCGACCTTCACTAGGAGATCGAGGTTAGTGCCTCCTAGTGCATGGTCGAGATACTAATTATGCTAGAATTAGGGAGCCTGGCGTCAATACAGTGGAGTGATAGTTTAATCGTTCCTCTTTTCATCTTGCGACCTTGAGTTTGATTATGCAACGTCCGGTCCTCAGCCTGAGGAGATCATCCATGATTCTTTTTCCGCATGCAATTATATTCTTAGGCTTCCTAAAGCCCTTTCAGTAGGTTGTGCAGGGCCAGTCAGTACATCCCAATTTCTTTGCATTGGTCTTTTACGAATCAGCAATTTTATGTTAATGGTTTTTTCAATTGCAAGTAAAGAGGTCGTGGCCAAGGTCTGTGTGCTATTCCTTACTCTGCAACAGCGTGCAACATTTTTTTCCCCCTGAAGACATGGAATTCCTGAACGTGGACGATGGAGATGTTGACAGTTATTTAAAGGTGGATGGTAATTAGAGTGTGTTGTATTCATGAAAAGTACTCCAGAGTGCACTTCTCTGCACAGCTTCAGCTTCAATCATTCACTTGCTGATTGAGCTCTTGTCTCATGTGATTAAGTATTCCTCAGTGTTGGATACTCTTTGCAAATGCAGCATTCATCAGATTTCATATCATGGCTAAGTACTCAAAGCAAACAATACCACCGGGATGAATAAAACAACTCAAACAATTATTCGACTGTGCAACGGCAGGCATGGCTGCTTGACACTGCTGGTTCACCATCTTGATGGCGACCAAATCACATTGTCGCATTAAAATCAATCAATCACCCTATCTACCTGTTTTGTTTTTTGGTGGGGAGTTGAATCATTCGGATCCAACAGAAATCTGAGGGGCCCTGATGTGATTAACACTGAGGGCCACACCTAGCGCGGCCGCTACACGTTCTTCCATGTCAATATCAGACTACAACTTGCTAGTGTACACAAATGAAATCATGGTCGTCTCGGGTGATCGATCTAACAGCGGCTGCCGGGCTTGCAGGTGAGCGGGCCGGCGTCGCGAGTCATGCGCTCCACCATGCTGACGGGCCGCGCGTTGCAGCTGGTGGCCTTGGCGTAGACCTGGCCCTGCTGCGGCCCCGACGTCATGAAGAAGGCGCCACCGCGGAACTCGTTCCCAGTGGCGCGCCATGGCCACGTGTTTGGCCCGCCGTACATGCCACCGCCGTCCCACACCTTCTTGGCCACGCCCTTGGGGCCGCGCCCGGGTTGGAACAGGTTGCCCTCGCAGTTGAGCATGGGCGCTTCGCTGCCGCCGATGGCATAGATGCCCCAGCCGGAGGTATAGTCGTTGTTCACGATATGGCAGGTG
This sequence comes from Bryoerythrophyllum caledonicum, assembly GCA_963971425.1. Lineage (NCBI taxonomy): Eukaryota > Viridiplantae > Streptophyta > Bryopsida > Pottiales > Pottiaceae > Bryoerythrophyllum > Bryoerythrophyllum caledonicum. The sequence continues at coordinate 10,385,683 of OZ020526.1, read as the reverse complement.
CCGAATCTGACGCGCGGCATGCGCTGCACCAGGCCCGGGCCGAACACGTTGAGCATGATGGTCACCTTCATGACACGGTCCCCGTAGTCGTCCTTGTGCGCACCCAGCAGGATCACCTTGTCGTGCTGCGTGAAGAAGCTGTTGGAGACGGTCACCATGGAGGACCCCCGGATCACGTCCACCAGCCCGTCCTTGCCGCGCGCGAAGAAGCAGTGGTCGATCCATACACAATTGGACGAGAACACGGAGATGGCGTCACCGTCGGCACGGCCGCGGTTGCCCACGTGATTGGTCGAGGTCATGATCCGCCCCGGGCCTGTGGGCACCACGTCGTTGATGTAGAGCCCGTGGATGATCACGTTGCTCACGCGCTGCAGCGTGATGCCCGCGCCGCCGGCGATACGCACCGTTACTCCGCGCCCGTCGATGGTCTTGTAAGACGTCACCATGAGCTCGCCCTTCAGCTTGATGGTCATGCTGGTCTTGAATACGATCCAGAGCGGGCCTGGGCGAGTCACGGCGTACCGGAGTGTGCCCGGCGCGGGGTTCGCCGGGTCGTCGTCGCGCGCGGACGTAACCCAGTACAGCGGCCCATTGCGCCCGCCCACCGCGCACTTTCCGAACCCCTGTGCACAGTTCGCCAGGCTCTGCCGGTGCGACGCCCAACCCGGGTCGCAGCGCCAGCAGTCGTCGATAATGTTGCCCGTCTGGCACTCGCCACGCGCCGCCAAAGAAAGACTGCACAACCGCCCAGAGAAGAAACAAACCATTACTCTTCACATAAAACTCGTGACAGAAACAATACTTCGACAAACCTCAACCAACGCAGCAAACACAACATCATTTCGCTCTTACTCTGAGACATCTGCGTCCGAGTCAGTGGCATTGCCGCTCTGTTCACCCCCTTCATCGACATCGAAGCCCGGCGGAACGCCCGGCGCGGATTCCTCTACGCCATATTCCTCGCCATAACGCTGAGCGGATTCGTCATCAAAGCCAAGCGGCTCCGCGTCGTCCTGAAGCGCGGGGTCGTCACCGTCCGGCAGATCTGCCAACGAAGCCTCCTCCGGGTAACTCTCATCCTGGCTCGGCTCTCCTTCAAAGCTGAGACCCTCCCCATCGTCAGACACAATCCCCGCTCCCTCGTCATCATACGTCACACCCTCAGTCTCCCCAGACGCAGTCTCATCAGATGCGGTAACGGAGTCATCCGCCTCGGAGACAGCCGGCGCTGCAGCAGGTACCAGTTTTGCGGCGCTTGACTTATCTTCCTCCGCAGCAGCCACGGCGACCTCGGTCGGGGCGACGATGGCGGCAGTGAACGCAACGATGGCATCGTCGCCCTGCACCTGCAGTGCTACTCCCGCCACCAACAAGGCTGCCACCAGCACCACTAGCATCCGCATACTGATCGCCATCGCTGCAGCTACGCCTCCAACGACGTCCAAGTCGCCTGATCCAACCAAAATTCCTCTAGATATCCATTCCAAACATGAAACCTCTGTCGTCTATTGAGACAACTACTGCACTTGCATGGGGCTCTCTGCCTGGAGATAGAGGAACAGTTCGAGGTATCCCTGCGCATATATACCAGCACCGGAGTGCTCGTCGACCACGCCGGAGTTCGAGGCACCTCCAGGTATTTTCACTATATATAGAGACCATCTGGGACGTAGTTGAGGTCCAAATTTGAACTGCACAACCATCTGCATTTTTTATTATTTTTTTTTACACAAGCAAAGGGAACCTAACCATCTGCATTTTTAGATTCTGCCTGGCGCGTGCTGATGACTTCCTCGTTGCAGTTCATGCACGAAGGAAACTCGAGACACGCGACGACGCAATCTATTTTTTCTCGGAGGGTTCAGGAGCTTGTGCTTCTGAGAGTTTGTAGGAGTGCTTGCATGCATCGCTCAGGTGCCGGGTAAGTATTAATTGAGAGTCACATGGTTGTGCTAGATTTCGATTAGATCATCTTCAATGCATCCCCTGGATGAGTCCCTGGCATTGAACTTTTCAGGGTTAGAACCAATCCCCGGCCCAACCCGCCCGTAAACAAACTCTCAACATTCCAGGGCTCGCTAAGTTTGGCTTCCCACATGCTACTGTTTTAGAGCCTTGAACCTCTCTCTATAAACAAAAGAGCCAAAACTTTTGGCATTGATTCCGTTCGACCTTGTTGGGTGTGGTTTTCCTGCCACGTTGGAAGTGAAGCAACTATTCAGGGTGTGAAGCGCATGTACAGGGTCGTGCTGGATTGAGGCATTGTTCCCTCTACCCTTCCCCAAATTTTGCTCGTGATCGGTACATCTCATTGAGAGTTGCGGTTGAGGGTGGACGTTGCATGTGTGCATTGAGGATGCCCTTTAATTGGTGAAAACAAGCTTATCCCGCACAAGTAGTGTAATAAATGATGGATGTATAATGGACTTGGGCCAAGAAGAAGAAGAAGAACTCTAGTCTCCAAAGGAGACCGGCGTGAATATAGTGTTTGTTCATTCTCTTCACAAAGCATATGGCCATGGGACATAGGCTAGTGTCATAGAACTACCCCCCCCCCTCGAGGGTAAACACTTTACTACACTAAGTGCTTCCCTACACTAATTGCCTTAGAGACAACTGACATGTCATCTCCCCCAAGGGCTTTATGGGTCCCCATACAACAAGGCCTTTGGACCCCCACCATAATTGGGTGGACTATGGTGGTAGGCACCACGTCGGCAATAGGATAACCACCTCACCAGTGTGCCATGACCCAAACCACTACACCAAGGCCGTGGTGCTTGGACTTGGGCCACGAAGAATGCGGTACACATTGAGGCCTAATTAATTCATATCGAAGCGTTCAACTTTTCCTGCTTCTCAGAAATACAACAATGCATGGATTGCCTATACTTTTTTTTTGGGGGGGGGCACACAAAAGTTGCTACATTGGCAACTTGCGGCAATCCTTTCAGGTAGGGAGAATATTTTACAACTAGGAATCTAATCCAGACCACTCCATTTGGAGAAACATTCATTGGTATCTCCCACCATCATCCTAGTAGTTTAGGGTCATCTTGGACCGATCGTACTTAACCAAGTGTACCATATGTGGAATCAAAACGTTGAGGGCATAGTTGGCTGACTCAAGGTGGCCACGCTCAGTCTTTTGGGAAAACTCTTAAAAGAAAAAAAAAAGAAAAAAAAAAGGAGAAGTTAAACTTGAAAAATCATAACATTCTAAGAGATGAACCTTAATTTTCGTAAGAAAAATGTTTGTGTCAGCAATTGTGCTATGGTAAAGTCAAGCCACATGGTTGTTAATGCAATTGGATTGCAGGGGGACAAAACATTGAGCTTATCCTGTGAGTAATAATGGATGAGTGAGTGAGTGGGAGAGCTGGAAACGCGGCGAAATAGTTTGGAGGGCCCTGCAATAAAATTTCGATTTGATATTAAAATTGGACATTGGAGAAATGGAGGGTCTTCGGCTGCCAGTTCGGAAATAGGCCGCCAAATGTGAAGCTATTCTGGGATCCAAAAGCTGTTGGGGAGCTGAAACTACTTTAGTTCCTGAAACTACTTTAGTTGCTGAAACTCAGGCCTTTTCCGAGACTGGAAGGTACTTTGTGGGAACTTCCCTTTTCAAGTGGCGACTGATCAGGCTCCGTTGGTGGGAACGTTAAACCCTTAAAGGATGGAGCCTATGACCGTGGATTCAACCCCGATTTCCATTCTATTGGGTGCTCTAATTTTTCATCAATATATGTGGGAATTTTTTTAATTCTTTTTTCAGAGATGAGATCATATGTTTTGTTCATGTCACAAAAATCACAAATTTTATTGGGGAAATTTGAATTTATTGTGATTTTTAGAAGAAAAAGTGAAGAAAACTCATATCAAATTCAAAGTATGCTACAAAAATTTGAAAATTTTATCAAAGATGTACATTGTAGGGACAAAACTTGTGGCGTAAATGAAACTTCCATGTTCAGCTAAAATTAGAGAATCGGTTATAGGCCCAAAGTTTGAATCACAACAACTTGTCCAATTCTGAGTATTTTTTAAATTTTCAAACTGGATAAGAAACTAGACTTCATAAACCTCATTTCATTAGTTGGACTTAAAATAAAAAAATATCATTTGAATGACTCAAAGTCAGATTTAGAGCAAGAGCGAGAAGTTTCTGAAACGCACTACATTGAAATCCATGTCACAAACTTTTTCTTCTTTAGATGTAACATGATTACCTCAATGAGGCAAGTTTCATTAGCATCTAATACTTACACATTCAATGAAATTTCCACAAAAAATTTGGATGAGAAGTGGACAATTATAGCAAAAATCATCTTGAAAATGTTATCCGAGCAACTACTTTTTGGCTGCTCCGACGTTTAAGGGTTAAAGGGTGGGCCCACTTGTTTTTCCTGGGCAGTGGGCAGCCAGAATGCCAAGATGCTCGCACATGATACTTTCATGTAGGTATGATTTTTTAAAACAATTTAATTTTTAATTTTTTTAATAATGATAGTTAAAAAAATTTGGAACAAATTAAAGCAAAATTTAATTGCAAGAAGAACTAATACAAACAACGTGCCATAGCTGGCCGTGTAGAAGACCACACATAACCTAATGGAACTCTCTAACCCAAACCATGTGATCCCCTTGTCTTCTACACAACACGTCAAAACAACCCCAATTGGAGTCGAAGTGGATGGAGGTTTAGGTTAAATTCTAATAACACTACACTAAATAACACTTTTAGTGTAGTATCACAAATAGTGTAATTACCTTTTGTACACTATTCGTGAATAAGTTTACAAATAGTGTTAGCCACCAATATCATCAATGGTACCCCCAATCAACCACCTACCCGGCTGCCATGCCTTAACTAACCATCCACCCTCATTCTCAATCCCATATTATCCCCTCTTGCATTTGCAGATTTTATCACTCTTACAGTTTGGTGATGCAAATGAATATTTTTTGAACTTTTTATCCTTTCAACATTTTACTTTGTAAAGTTCCTACTTGTTCAACTTTTAACTTTCAAACATTTAGCTTTTAATTGTTTTCTTACTTTTCCTACTTTTTACCTTTCCAACTTTTTACTTTTTAGACTTCCTACTCGTTCAACTATTTAATTTGCAATTTTGTACTTTTTATATATTTTATTACTTTTCTAATGTTTACCTTTTCAACTTTTACTTTTTCAACTTCTTACTTTACAACTTTTAACCTTTTTACTCTTTTACCATTTTTCAACTTTTTACTTTTCAAATCTATATTTATTTTTTCTCACCCTTACTTTTTCTTAACCTTTACTTTTCCTAACCTTTACTTTTGCAATCCATTATTTTTTCTTACCCATATTTTTTGAACTTTTACTTTTTGAATCTCTTATTTTTTCTAACCCTTATTTTCCAAATCCCTTACTTTTTCTAAACTTTACTTTTCATAACCCTTACCTTATCAATCCCTTACTTTTCATACTTTTACTTATTATTCTCTTACTTTTTCTAAGCCTTACTTTTTCAATCCTTTTTTTCTTCAACCCTTACCTTATCAATCCCTTACTTTTCATACTTTTACTTATTATTCTCTTACTTTTTCTAAGCCTTACTTTTTCAATCCTTTTTTTCTTCAACCCTTACTTTTCAAATCCCTTCTCTTTTCATAAATTTTGTTTTTCAAATGTCTCCTTTCTCAAATGTTATCTTTTTGAATCTTTTACTTTTTAAGTACTTTAAATTTTAAGCACCTTTTAAAAAAATACTTTTGAAAAAGGTTAACTTTTTCAATGTTTACTTTTCCAAATGTTAAAGGTACATTTTTCAAACATATACTTTGTAAAATGTTTCATGTTTCTATTGTTTATTTTTCCAAATAAAATTCTTTTCAAATGTCTTCTTTTTATATGTGTATTTATTCAAATGTTTATTTCTACAATTGTTACCATTTTCAAATGCTTTCATTTTCAAGTGTTTCCATTCTCAAAGGTTTCCATTTGAAAATGAAAACATACTCAATACACATAATCTTCTTCTAATCTTGATACACTAAATGTGCACAAGTGAAAAAAATTATTTTGCAATCCTAAGTGGAATTCCCAAATAGTGTTGTAGTTGACATTTAGTGTATTGATTTGTCACTACACTAATTGCCCAATTCACAATTAGTGTATGGGTTCGCATTTAGTGTACTGTACACTACACTAAAAGTGATATTTAGTGTAGTGTTAGAAAATTAGTGTTATTCTGATAACCTGGAATGGGAAGTTTAGGTTAAGTTCTAACAATATTAAGCACGTGCACATGGATCCATAGAAGAGGCCTGTTAGGTCCCGCATGACCGTGACGGGTCCCACCGGACAGGGCCGTATGAGGGGCCTGTTAGGAGAGGACAATATACAACACCACCATGTCCACATGAAAGAGAGCTCTGACCGGGTGAGGTCAGCTCTTATATACTTAAGAGGTGGTTAGGTGGCATTAATAGCCAATCAGCCACCTCATTCAGTAGTGGGCGATGTAATCAAGACTGCCATAATTAGGTAGGTAAGTTTACTTACCTACCCTAATTAGGTAGATAAGTCTCATAAATACCGCCTAACTACAGTGGACCCGGGAGTTTAAGTAAGAGTAGCTAGGCTATTTTAGGCTATCTCAACACTCCTCCTCGAATAAATGATTTTCTCGTTAAAAAACTGCGGTAAAAATGCAGAAAAAGAGTAAAATCTTTATTCGCTTGCTAACTCCGTGAGGGTCCGCATGCCAGCTGCTTTGATCAGCTTGCGGTGTTGATGTGCGGGTAGAGCCTTCGTAAGTACGTCCGCAATATTTTCTGCTGAAGCAATCTTCTTTGCTTGAATTTGCCGTGTTTCGATTAGATCTTGTGTGTAACTGAATAGATGAGGGCTGATATGCTTGACACGGTCGGCCTTAATAAATCCAGAAGAAACCTGTTCAATACAAGCTGCATTGTCTTCAAATAAAGTGATCGGCTCCTCCTGGTGTGAAATACCGCTCATCTTGAAGATGGTGTAGTGCATTGTGCGGATCCAAACCGCTTCGCGGGATGCTTCGTGAAATGCGACTAACTCCGCGTGGTTGGTTGATGTGGCCGTGATCGTCTGTTTGGTTGATCGCCAGGATATCGGCGCTCCGTTCTTGATGAATACGTAGCCTGTCTGAGATTTGCCCGTGGCTGGATCCGTCTTGAATCCGGCGTCGGCATAGCCGGTGATGGCGCTGGACTTGGTTTTGTGGAAGTGGAGGCCGAGGTCTGTCGTCCCTCGCAGATACCGTAGGAGATGCTTAACTCCTCGCCAGTGTCTATCGGTTGGCTTTTGATTGTGGCGAGCAAGCACGCTGACGGCGAAGGAGATATCGGGTCTGGTGTTGGTCGCCAAATAGAGTAGCGCTCCAACAACTGCTAAATACTTGGGCCGATCCACTTCCTCTTCCTCCTCTTCTGCTGGCCGATAAGGGTCCTCGTCGGTGCGACTTTTCCCGATCATTGGGGCGGACAGCGCGTTGGCGTCGGCCATGTTGAAGAGCAGCAAAAGCTTCTTCACGTAGGTCTGCTGATGTAGAAGGATGCTTCCATCTGGATAGTGTTGAATTTGCAGGCCAAGACAAAATGAAGTACGGCCTAGCACTTTCATCTCAAATTTGTCTGTGAGTAACTTTTCAACTCGTGCGCTAAGCGCTACGGTGCCTATTGAATTTAAATCATCCACATAAACTGCAAGAATTACAAAACCCGTCGTGTCTCTGAGGACAAATATGCACGGAAGTGCGGGGTCATTTGTAAATCCCTGCGACAGTAGGTAGGTTTTGAGATGGTGATACCAAGCTCGGCCGGCTTGTTTCAAGCCATAAAGTGCCTTTCTGATCTTGAGACCAGAATATTTTCCAGGGATAGGCTTGGTCTGATCGGGGAGAAATCCGGGAGGGGGCTGGATATGGATTTCGGCGTCTAGGTCGCCGTATAAGTATGCTGTCACCACGTCGAGCAAGCGGGTTTCTAAGGAAAGCTGGACGGCTAAGCTTAGAAGGTAGCGGAAGGATGTACTATCCATAACGGGGGAGTAAGTTTGTTCGAAGTCTATGCCGGGTTTTTGGGTGAAACCCTGGGCGACTAATCTTACTTTAAATCTGATGACTTCCCCTAGGTCGTTTCGTTTGCGTGTAAATATTAGCTTGTGTCCAATTGGTTTATCTAGCAGATTGGTCACTAGTGGTCCGAAAACTCCTCGTTTTCTAAGGGAACTATATTCTGCTTCTATGGCTTTTTCCCACTGGGGCCATTCGTCACTCTTTTGGGCCTGTTTTAAATGTAAGGGGATCTGAGTCCAGGGTCGCAAGACTTGACAAAAACATTTCTACGTCGTCCCAGGGCTGTTCTAGTTCGGTGTTTAATACTGTGGGTGCCCGGGAACGGGGTGTATGGTTTAGTTTCCGTTTCTTAACGGGTTCTGATGCGGGATTTCCTGATCCGGGGACCGGGCTACGAACTATCCGGGGACCGGAGTAGAAGCCATCTGGGATCTTCTCGGCGAGGTTCTGGAGATTTAAAATCTTTCTAACTTCTGAGTCGGTTAACGCCGTACGAGGATCTGGATTCAGGGTCAAGGTTTCTGGTGATCTAAAGTTTAGATTGCTATGTTTGGTTTTGGTTTGGGCACTCGGGAATCTAGTTTCTATGAACTTACAATTCTGGAACCGAGCTTTGTGAATATCATCTCTATTGATCAGTTTATATCTAATAACACTGGGGGAATCATAACCAAGGTAAATCCCTCGATTTCTATGAGGGGTGATGGTTTTCTGTTGGGGTTCGGGGGCTGGGATCCACACTTCGCAGCCAAAGGTGCGGAGGTGGGCTACGTTCGGTGTCCGACCGGACGCCATCTCGAGGGGTGATTGTGTGAGTAATAGTGTGGGTCTTAGGCGCAGCAGGACGGCCGCGTGTAAGACGGCGTGACCCCAGAACTCAGGTGCTAAGCTAGCGTGTATTAGGAGGGGCCTAACGATCAGTTGGATCTTTTTGATATAGGCTTCTGCTAGTCCGTTTTGTGAGTGCTCGTAAGGGGCTGAATATGTGAGTGATATACCAGTTGCGGTGCAAAAATCCTCAAAAGCTTGTGATTTGAACTCTAAGGCGTTGTCCATCCTAAGAAAACAAATCTGATTATCGGGAAAATGGGTTCTAAACCGGATAATCATAGCTAGGGTTTTAGGAAAAACCATGTTACGGGTTGTGAGCAGGGAAACCTCAGCATGTCTACCCGATGCGTCGACCAAGACAAAGAAGTACTGGAACTGACCTGATTTTGGGTTGATCGGCCCACATATGTCACCGTGGAGCCGATGCAGCGGGGCGGGCATTTCTGTCGGGAGAGTCCATCGCGACGGCTGGCGGATGAGCTTGCCTTGTATACACGCCGCGCACTCCTCTACGCGCTCCGCGTCCCGTGTGCAGAGGTCGTGACCGACTAAGGTCGGGACCATTTTTCTCATCATGGTCGTCCCAGGGTGCCCCAGCCGGCGATGCCAAACATCAGCCTTCGTGCTGGTTGTCAAAAAGGACATCGGCACCCCTTTCAGGGGTAGGCATGGGGATCTACGTCCGCCATCCTCTTCCTCACTCTTACGAGCGGGGCTAGGTACAGCGCCAACAAGGGGCAGCTCGTACAGGCCGGTGGCTCCCGCGTGTGCGGTGGCAAGGAGTCTCTCGCCTTGCCGTAGCTCGAGGACCTCATCATCAATTCCTACCGCGGTAGAAACGTGGATTTGATTGGCCCGTAAATCCCGGTAGCTGATCAGACTCCGGGGGGCATCCGGGACATACATTGCCCTCTTGCAGGTGAGGGGGGCTCCCCCGGGCAAGACTATGTTTGCCCGGCCCTCGCGGAATTTAAAGGTCCGCTTGCCTGCGATGGTGATTATATCACAAGTTTGCCACGGCTCGTTCCTAGTTCTGAACTCAAAGAACGCCGGGTCTTGGAGAATGGTGTGAGTGGACGCACTGTCTAACAAAGCAACTCTCGCTTTGCTAGGTTGTGACCCAAACTGTACCATATAGTTTTCTGGGTCGACATCGTTTAGCGTAAAGGAGGGGGCATCGAGAGTATGGGTTTCTCTCTTTCCTTCCCTTAAGGACTTTAACTCTCTATACATGTCGACGATATATTGTGACGCTCGACAATCCTTAAGAAAGTGCCCTGGACGACCACACTTGTGACATGACCCTCGCGATCCACTCCCTGATGTACTTGTCGACTTATCGGGTCGATGTGTGTACCTCGGGTTCTTGTCTGATTGCTGTTGATCACGACGTGGGGGGCGCCAATCGCCTCGGGATCGTCGCCTGGGAGCCTCCGCGCTGTGGGTTTCTCGCCTGGGGTTTGTCGACTTCGACGGCGTCGTCGAGTTGGGCTGCTTGCGGCTCTCCTTTACTTCGCTTGTGTGAACCTCCTTCGCAGGTCGCGCCTCGGCGTTTTTAAGGAGCATCTGCTGCTGCTTTTCACCTAAAAGCAAATATGACATAAGCTCCGAATGTTGTGTAAATCGCATGTTACGGTACTGCTGAGCTAGAATAGCACATGCGGGGGGAAAAGTTGAGAGGGTCTTATCGATTAAGTCGACGTCGGTAACCGTGTCGCCGCAGAGGCGAAGCTGCGCGACGATGCGGTGTAGTTCGGAGTTGAACGCGATGAAATTCGGAAAATCCAGTACGCGCAGACTGAGCCAGTCGCTGCGGGCTTGGGGGAGGAAAATCGTTTCCTCATGCTTGAAGCGCGCTTCCAATGCTGACCAGAGTACCGCCGGATCTTCAACCTGTATGTATTGTTGACGCAGGGACGCATCGATGTGTCGCCGGATGATGAGAAGCGTCTGCCACTTGTAGGTGGCTGGTATCTCCGCCTCGGGCTCTCCCTCCAGCGTGACGATCAGCTCCTCCGCGCTCAAGTAGGTCTTCATATCGACGTACCAATTAAGGTAATTCGAGCCGTCTGCCTCAAGTGGGTCGAAGAAAAGTGGGGTGGTTCGTGTCTCTCTTGGTTTTATCACCGTCGCCATCGCGAGGTGGTGTGTGCCTATGGCTCTAGTGGGGGATTCCTAAAAAGCTGACGTCACTCCGGCCGCTCAATCTCTTGGTAATAAAGTCTTCTGTCTAAACAACTGTAGTGCAGATTCGGAGTGTGTCAGAAAAATGAACAGTGAAACGAATTGTGCTTTCTAGGAATATGAGCTATACAGTGCTGATAACGTGTTAGGAGAGGACAATATACAACACCACCATGTCCACATGAAAGAGAGCTCTGACCGGGTGAGGTCAGCTCTTATATACTTAAGAGGTGGTTAGGTGGCATTAATAGCCAATCAGCCACCTAATTCAGTAGTGGGCGATGTAATCAAGACTGCCATAATTAGGTAGGTAAGTTTACTTACCTACCCTAATTAGGTAGGTAAGTCTCATAAATACCGCCTAACTACAGTGGACCCGGGAGTTTAAGTAAGAGTAGCTAGGCTATTTTAGGCTATCTCAACAGGGCCGAAGGTGTTTTCCTAGCATGTTTCGAGTTGAGTAGCTGAATCCACCGATCACCTGGGCCCAAATCTCGGATTCCAAGGACCAAATGGAGGTCCTCCTATAAATGCAAGGCCTCCATTTGCGCATGCTTATTGGCGTAATTCCTAAAGGACCAAGTGTCCCTTGGACGGACGATTCTGGTTTTGGACAGGTTCTTAAAATTACTATTATTATTTTTTGAAATTTTCATATTAGATTGTTCCTGATAAGAGTATCATGAAGGTATTATTATTATTATTATTATTATTACTATTATTACTATTATTATTATTATTATTATTATTATTATTATTATTATTATTATTATTATTATTATTATTATTATTTTTTTTTTTAGATTCATGGTTTGAAAGTTAGTACCACTCAAAGACTCGGAGTCAAAAATCGGGACTCCGGGCAGATCCAAATTTTGCTACAAGTTTCTATTGACATTGAGATTTTTCTTACATGTAGAGAATGTTACCTTCTTTGAAAATGTCAAAAGAAAATCTTGTCTTTAAAGTAAAAAAACATTGACTCAAGTCAAACATTTTTACACATTTTAGGCCAACGGGTAAAGAAAAATTGTATTTTCTTTACAAAACCTAGAGATCTTCATATTTTTCACTTTTTATTTTTTCAGCAACAATATGTGGTGAGAACCTTTCTTATTGACGGTTTGGATTCTCATTCTAAAACATATTAAGTTCACAAAAAAATAAAACGTGAATTGACAATTTTTTAACCTCCACTCCTTGAACACTTGTTTTGAATATACGGAACCCCTTCTCTACCTCTAAAAATTGGTGTATAGGGAACATAACACTAACTTAACCCCTAAAGTTCCATGACAATTTCTGTCAAAAACTAGTCCAGAACTGCCATTGTCAAACATGGCCGCAATAATCACATTTTTTAGAAGAATTCTCAACTTTTAACCGTAAGATCTAAAACTAGACTCATGTATAATAATCTTGTACAAGTTTAGTTGCAATCCACCGCACGGATGTGAAGATTATAGTGTTTGAAGTGCAAGAAGTAGTTTTTTTTCCCTCTTGCCCGACAAAGTCAACTCACTTTGACTAAGCATATCTTCTAGTTTTTACAGTACATTGTGTTGGAAACCATTACCAATGCAAAGAATATGATGTTAGCTGAGTGTGTGCAAAATTTGAGGTAATTTTGAGTGGTACATCATGCTCAAATAAATACTTTAGTGAAAGGGGGTATAAAACAATGCAAATGACTACAAATGAAGTGAGAAATTATTTGCTAACTACAAATTTCTAAATTTAAAAATATATACGGTTGAGATGTGGAATTTAATTGATTTACTTATTTAAGATTTTTTTCCCAAAACGGGAAAAATCTCTAATTTTAATGAATTTATTGAATTATTCAAATATTATAGGTGAGGGCAGGGCTTCAAAGTGGGGACCATTCAAGAAATGAAGGGCCACGTCATTCACCCACTCCCCTGTGCGGGACCCGCGCAGCTCCTGGAGGTGGCCCGCCACTGTAGGGAGGCGTTTTTTTTTTTTTTTTTTTCACACATCCCATCTCTTTCATTACCCGGGCCCCCCTATAGCCCCTGCCATGCGCTTTATGTTATTTTAAAAAAAATTCTATTTATCCTGTTTCTTGGAATTCGTGGGGTCTTCCCTTCCAACATTCTTCCCCTTGATTTGGGCTGCTCCACCCTTTGTGCCCCTACTAAGTGCCCCTCTTTCACACATGTGTTTCATTGGTTCCCAAGGGTGCCCAAGCTGCCTAGCTTCCCCATTTTTGACAATAGGTGGTACTAACTTTCAAACCGTAAATCCAATTTTTTTTTAAAAATACCTCCGTGAAGCTCTTATCAAGGCCGATCTAGAATAAAAGTTTTTTTTAAAAAGGATTTTTTTTCGAATTCGATGAACTTGCCCAAAATCTGAAATCCCCCCGAAGGAGACTCTGGTCCTTTAGGGGTTAACACAATAGTAAAAGATTCAGACCTTGTGTAGTGCAAAAATTCGATACCAAGTGAAGTCAAAGTCTGCTGATCCACTCAAAGCCAAGTACCTTCCAACTTTCTTACATAATCCTAGTATTGTTCATACAATTCATGTTATTGGAACGGGAACAAGTAATAGCTGCTGTATCTAAAATTAATGACCTCTGGTTCACTGTACAGGTACTGTATATGATGCACTCTACTGTAAGCATCAAAACAAAATCATGGCTGCTGCAAGGGTATTATCTATCATTACTTCTAAAATATCAACTGAGTGTTCATGACCACAAACTTATCTGCATAGGAAGTTACAAATCGCTGTTTTATATATGAATATAAGGCCATTATGTTCCTCTGTTTTAACGATCACAAAGCCGCAAGACCTGTTGACAGACAGAAAAGAGGAGCTAGAGCTTGAGAGGGTAGACCTCCAGATTCTTCTTGAACTCATTCAAGTCGTCGATGACTGACGACCTTCGGCACTTCACTTGGCCTGCTGCCGTTGAGGTTTCGCAGCAGATGGGGTCATCGACGTCCCCCTCTTGTGCGTTGAGCCCCACCACATGGATGCAGAGGTGGCGTCGGATGCGCGACCGAGCGCCCAAGAAACGGCGGCACCAGTTTATCACCTCACGTTTGGTTATGTGTTCCATCTCTTTCGCCTCGTGCTCTTCGGCATCAAACAAGTACCTGCCAGCTCACGTGCCGCATCACGTGAGCATCCAACTAACGTGATGTGATCTGTTGGGAATTCAAGGTTATTGATTCCTTGGAACATACTTGCGCTTCCAGATTTGCTCCCAGTAGCGATCGCCTTCCTCACACAAAGAACCCGGCATGCCCTGCTTCTCAGCTATGAGCGACTCCTTGTGCGACTGGAACTCCTCGTCCAGCATGCTTGTCTGCTCAATCACATTATTAATTTCTCACATTGAGAGCTAGCTATGTCACCAGAGAAGCTGATTTAACCCCTCAGTCACCAAAGAGATAGCCCTTTAGATGAAAATATAAACTTTTGATATGTTTCGAAACTGCCCATGTTGTAGGGAAAACTTCCTCCTTTTCGCTTGATATAAGATTCAGCCCCTCCCTCCTTTCTAGAAGTTTGCAATAATTCATTTGAGAGCTGTGGCAGTGGACACAACAGAACTGAGATTGCAAGTCATGATTAAGATTGTACCAGAATTTGGGGTATCTGGTTGATGAAGGCATTTATACGACGCTCAAGATATTTGGGGCTGTACTTTGCAGATTGCACTATAAAGCTGAAGCCTAGCACTCCGTGAAGGTCTTCCGAGCTGCTGTCTACGACGTACCCCAGTTGCTCTTTTGTTCTGCCAACACAGACAATACTGTTCAGTTTCTCATGCCATGCCTCAACATAGTCAAGAAAATGGTTAGGGGACTGGAAGATATGCAAGATAGGTTAAGGAACCACTGAAACAATCCTAGAGAGCACTGAAACAGCGAAAGGTAGTACTTGTATGTTCCGATGCATTTGTACTTTTGGTCAACAGTGGAGTTTTTTCTGTTTTTGGCAGGCTACCTCAGTTGGTTGAAGAATGGCTCAGCTATGATGTCTTCAAACAAGTCGACCAAGCACCGCAACCTGACGGACTCCTTCCCCTGATCTTGGCCAATTTGGAAGTACGACTGGAGAAGGAGCAAAAAATGTACAGATCAGAAGATTAAGTAGGTCAATTTTATATTGAAATACATATCCACATCTGAAGGAGAGTTCATATTCTACTCTAATCCAACATGATTCACGACTCTCAAATTGATTGGGTTTGAAAATCCAGAAATAGTACCTTAACTACTGAGTTTCTCTCGAACTCACATTTGCACTTCTCCTTATACAGTAACGAAGTTCCAGCCGGTAGCTTCACAACACAGTTAAAGGGCCTGGCCTCCAGCGCCAATGGGCGAGTGACCAGGGCTTCCTTGAAGATCTTGGCTATGGCCAAGGCATGCTCTTTTTGAGCGTTGCCATCTATCAAACACTCAACGTATGCCTGTCAAACAAACGTCTCCCAGTCAGTTCCAGTTCACGGATTAGAATCCACATGATCTGAAGCAAAAGCTGAGGAGCATGCCAAAGTATCTATCCCTCTACCAAATACGAGGACAAAGGCGAAGGTGATAACTCACCTTGTTGAACATATTTGCAACGAATTTCGTAAAGTCCTGAAAAGTGAGACTTCTCAAGCAATCCCTCCTATGGTCGATGTCCCAAAATCGTTTGCTCAGTGCTTGTGTTGAAAGATACGTCGCATGGTCGATCGGCTTCTCATGCGCCGCTCTGTACTCTTCGGATAAATCCTCCACCTTCCTCTGCATGCGTGATGATTCTGGCGGTGCATTAATTTCACCCTGACTTGCGACATCACATCACACAATTTCATGAGAGTGCTTGCGCGAATTACCTCGTGTTCCAGCTGCGTTGAGGTGAGAGCCTTCATGTTGTTGGCGATTTTTCGAGCAAGCACAGGAAGCTTCTCGCTGAATCCGAACAGCTTTAACTCTATCCTATATCCCGATAACGTGATCGAACTATGCAGCTTCGCAACATCAGCCTGCAAGAATATGTCGAGTTAATCACATATGTACATCGCCCTTATACTCTTCAATACATGGTCATTCCCAAAATTCTACTTCTCCATTCATTACTACATAGAAAATACTATCTCTTTTAACTCCAAACACAGTAACAGTGGAAAATGATGCAGAAAGTGACATTCTAGATCAATTACCACCACTTTGACAAGAACGTTTCATGATGGCAAGACCTTCACTCACCAAGTATAATGTCTCGTTCAACTGAGCTGTTAAATGAAGCAGGTACAGTTCCGCCAACACTGCATCACTGATTTGTTTCGAAGCCGGGCAGAACATTATTGAGAAACATACAGTAATCTGTGGCGTCTTAAACCATCTGTTACACCTGTGCCAAACTTTGAGGGCAGCAGAGTCAATGAGACAGCTCGGATTCTTGGAGATATCCTCCTTGCTGGTGAAGATGGTGAAGTCATGGGGAATGAACTCATTCCTCAATGGCATGTGAAGGGCCGGGTCCACTAATGGCGGATCGGTCCAGAGTTTCAGAACGTCAGCTGGAATGGTCTTCACGCTGAACGGAGTTTCAAACCATGGCTCAATCTGCACATCTGACAAGAACAAAGAGCACACATGAACGTGGATAAGCTGGAAGGACAAACTCCACGTAGAAGTTGACACAGAGAATTCTCGGTTGGTTGGAATGGTATTAATAATTACCAGGGGCCGTCCTGTCAAAGTGGTGCAACAAAAGGTCGACGCGCATGTTATCTGTGGTCAATCGAGAGAGGACATCCGCAATCAAGTCTGGGTTCCATACGTCATGTGCATAGTCCCCGTATATGATATGCGCTTCGGAATATAAGTGCATATTGGCTGCCGCCAATTCCAACACGACATAATTTGTAAAATCTCACCAGAGAAATGATTGGAATAGAGAGTGTAAGCCGGCTTATACCATACTTTTCTAAGCGATATATGATTTTAAAATGAGAGACATTCTGAGAGAGCAATAATTTATGTAAGATGGACAATCAGGTATTGTGTTGTTCGGGCATGACAGAGGATATGACATACTAGCAAGGCTTATAGCGTACTCGTCTTGAGAGGGATCCTCAAAATACTCGAAATTCAGTTTGCTGATGGCCTTCTGCTCCTGAAAGACCCACTCTTGCGGGCCCGCGACGCGCAACATTTTGAGGTACTGGAACAGAAACCCAATCACCTCCATCACCTGCACATTCACTATGAACCACAAGGTCGGCAAATTTTCAGAATAACAATATGAAGAAGAAACACGTACTACATTATATAAAACTGGAACCCACACATGCTCCTTTTAAATCAAAAAGCAACACCAAAGTGGGTGACTTAAGTATGAGTATTAAATGGTAAGTGACTAAAGGAAGTAGGAGCGTGGGCCATACATGTTCAGCACCCTGAGCTGTGAGTGAAATGGTAACTGTAAACATGAACATGATCGAATTGGTTTCAAGTCCATTGTCTCCACATCCTGCAAGGATTGATCTGCCCCAACCTTTGACCTTGAGCAGCGATAACAAGCTGCCTTGGCCCTCTGCAACACCATCAAGAGATGCACTTCAATTACCAAACGTCTTGGAAACAACATATCTAGCTAGAGGGATAACACTTCTATCACATCTGTGTAAGCAGCAAAAGAACAGCAGATTATTTCATGATTAGATCTTGCTCCTAAGATGAAAGAGTCATGAAACTTGGGTACCATGACCAATAATGTGCGCATGATAGTCATGGGGCTTTGTGAGATAGGCGTTCTCCAGGCAGGGAAGAGGAAAGTTTATTGACACCGAACTCTGTTCATTTCCAGCCGCCACATGGTACAAGAGATTGGGCTCCCAAATGCGGCCTTCACAGTGAATAGATAGCCGTCCGTGGCCTCCTTCCTTCACTTCACTAAAGAACTCGACCACCCACTGTTGCAGGGTTTCCAACGATTCTGAAAAAAAGGACAGTCAAATAACCATTACAGTTCAGCCAAAGCTGGCCGATGATTGACCACTGGACCTTTCCAGAGGACCGTTTATTTGTAAGTGTGAGACGACTATTTGAAAAACATCATGTTGATGTTGAAATGTACGTAGAGTTTTCTGATGAGCTAGAGCTTACCACCCACCTCCACCGAGTACAACGAGTTTCATGCGTCCTGCTTGGTAGTTTTCGTGATAAAGCTTCAAAAGCAGGGCCCGCATGTCTATGCCTTTACTAACGGGTTCCGTTTGCAAACTTTTCCTGTTTCCTGCAACCGCATCAGTTTACTCCTGACGCTCTAACTATAAAAGAACCGTCTGAAAGAATCCCAACGCACAGCACAGCAAGCAGAGATCATGCATGCAACAGATCAGGAAAGAGATCAACCCCAAGCGAAGCGATGGAAAGGGTGGGACGGCAAAGCTGTATGGCACTGCACTTGGGATAAGCGGTTCATATCATTGCCCGCTGCTTGCACAAACTCTGCTCAGAAAAGCAATCAAGAAATAAGTGGTAATCACTAAGTGCTGCAACAAATGCTCATCCATCTGCAATGATCCATGCTAGTCATGAGAAGTAACAAATATAGGATTGGCAACAAATCCTGTTTCGTACCTGACTCGATGGCTTGAATTTCCCTGTCCATTGCCTCCACCTTGACAAGAGGAGAAATAAAGAACTGCGAAAACCTGAAGCAACATGAGGGAGACACCAGTGAGGATCGCCATCTAAAAGGGTTCATCCTCCCTCTACCCTGTTGTTATGATATGGAGTAACCTTTCTAGTGATCCCCTCAAGCTTCGGTTCCTGACTTCGAAGTGGTAACATGTAAACTCCTGGTCCGTATACGCATTGGAACTTCCTCCATGCTGTGATAGAAATCTATCATACTGCAAGCAGTAGTAATTGTTCGTCAGCAGCCAAACTAGCTACACTTGACCTCCAAACAAAGCGCAGTTGGCAGAGAGGTGAAGATCGCTGATTCACCTCATGAAATTATACAATCTATGTCAAGAACTACGATGATATCTATTGTCAGCCACCTATCTACTCCACTGCAGTTGATGTGAGAGAATACATGCATTCTCAAGATTAAGCGAGAGAAGATAGCACTGCACCTCATTCTCATCAGGGAACTTGGTGCTGCCCATAAACAGCATGTGCTCTGCAAGTAGGTCCAATCAAATATCAGCTTCATTGTGCTAAACCTAAAAAGGTGGCTCATTAGCACTTAATCATAAGAACGAGTCGATGAAGAAATTTAATTTGGTTTTCAGGCTTGGTGCAAAGCTGCAACCTCATGGAAAACAAAGCAGTTCTTACCAAGAAAGTGAGCAAGCCCTGGTGCCTCTGGAGGATTCGCCATGCTCCCCACTCCAACGCACATGGCAGCTGCGGCCTGACATTAAGCAGCAGCTCTTACATGTTATTCGGTGCCAAAACACTTGATGGTTCTGAGTGCATTCACATCCAGGTGTAGGTCTCACATTTTGATTTGACTGTTCCTGTGCCGGTTCGTCGTCCTGCTTGTCCTGCTTCAAGTTTCTCGGCCAAGTCACCTGCTTCAAAGTCCTGTCGTGCTTGCGCCGGTGGAAAACCGAGGCTCCACCTTCCTCATCTGTAGGCCTACCTCAGTTAAAACACTGGACCACACCGTCTTTCCATAATTCTACATGTTTAGACCTCGTCTTCCGCATATACATGTGAGTGATAAGGAGCTCATGTGCAGTGATAAGTCGAACACAGGTGAAAAGTACAGATTGATGCGCAAATTGCAACAAAGTTTTGTTTACTCTCCTGAGAGGTGTCTCTGGGTCCGTGTTACCTGGATGAAACCGCAGTCGCAGCTTCATATCGGACATGAAATCTTCACCACTCAAACCTGTAATCAGGAGGATTTCCAATTCAAGCAATTAGCCCTAATTCTCATATCTCACATCTCCGGCTGATGTTTCCTCTATCACATTCTCTTCTCATGCAACATCCACGAAATTGGAGATGGATACCTGCGCCGTTGAATTGGAAACTGTCACGCCAATCGAGCTCCTCCTCCGCAATCTCCATATCCTGCGCCGTCTCTCCACCATTGTTGTCCTCTTCCTCACTGCGGCTCTCCTCGGTCCCAACCTCAGGATCATGAATCAGCAACACCGCCAACCCATTGCGCAGCTTCACCAGCTTGTAACTCCGCATGTTGGTCACCGCCTTCACAACCGGAGGCCCTTCCTCCACCTCCATGATGTGCCGCACTCAGAGATATCCTAGACGCAACAAATGGGTGCAGATCAGCGAGCGAAACCCTTAAAGCCAGAGCGAGATATGAAACGATGGAACCCCTAAACTAACCTCGCCAGGCTCAGAGCTCCATCGAGCGCAGGAGGAGCCCCAGTTTGCAGCGATGGAGGGCCCGCTGCTCAAGTGCCACACGTACGTGCGACGGCCCGGGTCGCCTCCACCGCAACCGCCGCGGCCGCCGAACCCACCGCCATGGCCGAGCAAGAAGAAGAAGAAGAAGAAAGAGGGGCGCAAGAAGGGCGAGCCGGGGCCGCGGCCGTCCAACAAGCACCCGGACATTGAGCAGCCGTCCATGGCGATCGTGGAGCGCGCGCTGAAGCCGTTCAAGGGCGTCACGACGCGCTGGTCCGTCAAGCACCTGCCGCCGGAGCCGTCCGCGTACCATGACGCGCAGGGCCGCATGTACGCCAAGGGCAGCAGCGGCGGGCGCTACCTGGGCGAGGTCCACGGCGGCCTCGCCAACGGCGTGGGGCAGCACTGGGTCCCCACCGGAGCCGCCGCCATGAAGGGCAAGGAGCACCTCCTCTACGAGGGCGACTTCGCATTCGGCCTCAGAACCGGCAACGGCGCCTTCTTCTACCTCAATGGCCAAGTAACAAATATTTCTCGCTTGCAGCTCTCGTTCATGATAGTAGCATTTTGCAGCTGATGCGCTCATGACGAGAGCGTTCTTTGCAGCGCGCAAGCCTTTTCTGCAGCGCTCTAATGACAGTCAGCGTCTGATTGCGAGCGCTCCATGTGCAGGAGTATCGAGGCGGCGTGCTGAAGGGGATGCACCATGGGCGCGGCGCGATGCGGTACGCGAATGGCGACATCTACCACGGCGATTGGTGGAAGAGCCGGCGTCACGGCCTCGGCGCATATGTAAGCAATCCATGCATCTCCTAGTGTCGAGAGACGCATCTTCTGATCATGAGAGAGATCTGTTGGTGCGTTTTGGTTGTAGTACTACAGCGATGGCGCGAGCTACATTGGGCGGTTCACGAAGGACAACCGCGACGGGTGGGGCACCAACTACTGGCCCGACCGGCGCCGCAAGTACGAGGGCGAGTGGAACGGCGACGACCCCATCTGCGGCAGGTGGTCCACCATGACGGCCAAGGACTTCGACATGCTCGCCGACAGCCGCCTCCACTGGCCCCCGGCGCTTGACGACATCATCAAGGATGGCTATCCCCAGGAGCAAGTGCAGGTATGTCTACTCAATCTCTACTTGTACCTCTGCAGCTCCATAATCTCATCGTGTCTGATGATCCACAGGTGCCGTTCCAAGGTCTGCGCTACCCGGAGTCTGTCTACTTCACCAGGACGTGCGCCATGCGGCACAAGCGCATGGAGGGCGTCAATATCCCCGGAATGATCCTGCGACGCGTAAGAAACCGAAACTTTTGTCACCCTTGCATTGTTTATCCCCTTACACAAGAGACACTAACAAGGTGGGATTGGTGACCAGAATGAGGGGAGGCAGGTGGGCTCCCTGCGAGCTGAGCAGATGGAAGCGCTGTGGCTCGCGTTTGATGAGATCAACCCTGGCTACTACCGGCGCACCACTATGCACTTCATGCACCTGCGCCGGCTCATTCTGCTCGCTCGCCTCGACCCGGACAATGAGATGGTGAGTTCGCAATCTCGTGGTTACAATAACTGATCATAAATGGAGTTGTGACAAAGTATGTTTGGGTTTGGCAGGGCAAAGTTTTGTTGAAGAAGTTATTGGACAGTGCGATCTCGACCAACGGCCTCACGTTCAACAACTTCATGCACATCATCCAGGCCTTCCATGAGCCTGTTGCGACGAACGCATGCACCGCTGTTCAGAAACAAGGTTGTTGTGTGTAGCTCACCTGATCATCACTAATATGGATTCTAGTACTTTTCGGTGGAAACTACAAAGTACAGCTAGATTTGCTGCTAGTCAAAGTCGATGCCGAGCGTGAAAATCGAGCCGTCCTTCTTGAGAATTTGATCCTTGCGCTTGCGCTCATTGTCTGGCCATGGTGCGGCGGGGCTGTTGGCGGGGACCACCAGGCATTCGCCGGCTTTGGTTTCGTCCTCGAGCAGAGAGAATGCAGCTGCATGCTCACAAATAACAAATCATGTAAATTCGCCATCACTGAGCACAAACTCTACTGCATGCTCACCAAAAATGAGCTACGTGAATATTTCGTAAGAACTGAGAAATCATGATTCGACTGCACGGGCACTCGCAAAGCACGACTGAGCACTGTCGATTCGAATGCATACATGCTCACAAAGAATGAAGATTCACGTGAACTCGTCGTCACTGAGGCTCACTGATTCGACGTCAGACTAAGAGAGAGTGGTTCGTACCTGCTATGAGCTTTTCCATTGCTACGAGTCCCACTTTGTCACGGAGGTAGTCGACGAGGGACGGCCAGACGTCCAGAAGCGACGTGTCCGTGAACTCGGGACAAAGCGCGTTCACCCGAATCCCCATCCCCACCGACGCCAGCGACCTCGTGAACATGGCCACGCCCGCTGCAGCATCGGATCAACAATCATGTGCAGGTGCCCAGTAATCTCCAAACTCATCAACAATTAGCACCTTACCTGATGGGCACGTCTGGTAACAAATTCAATGTAAAGGCGCCCACCTTTGGTTGTGGCGTACATGGGGTCGAAAAAATTCGGTGTATAGGCGTATGCCGAGGCGATATTCAACACCACACCTCCATGCTCTTTCATGGCTCGAATCTGCGAACACAACAGAGGATTAGCAGCTCGTGCACACAAAACTCAATCATCCAGATCCCCAACACAATGTGAGTGAGGGTGTACTGCGTTGCAGGTGCCGTTGATGACGGCGACGAGGTTGACATCGACCACCTTGCGCCAGGCTTCTTCATGCTCATAAAACGGTTCTGCACCCGTGAGGACGCCGGCGTTGTTGACACAGATGTGAAGCCGCCCGAAGGCTTCATGGTGACGGGCGAACGCCGCGGCGAGCTCATCTACAACAACCGAACAACACCATGAGACTCTACATCCACCAAACTTACAAGAGCCTCACACTCACCACTCTTGCTGACGTCGCATCGTATGAAGAGCGCGGATGGAGTACTCGGCGAGTACGAGAGCCTCGCATGCTCCGCTTCCACCAAACGCACGGTCTCCTCTCCTCGCTCGGTCTGAAGATCCAGGATCGTTACGTGCACTCCCCGGCTTGCGAGCGCAACAGCCAGCGCTCTCCCTGCACACATCATGAAGCTTTCAGGTTCTGAAATAACTACAGCAAAGTATCTGTCTGGAGATGAGATCAATACCGATGCCGCTGGCGCCGCCGGTGATGATCGCAGCTTGACCCTTCATGTTGGTGATTACACCTGCACCATAGCCCACCACAACATGAACTCTGTATGAATAACCTCAAACAGTACCAAAACGTGAACTCTAGGAACTGAAACCTATCACTTGGTGATCCTGACCTTAGATAATCTGTAGTATGAATTCCACCTCTGAGAGTGTGATGCAGTGGAGATGGTTTAGACGGTGAGTATTGGGAGGTTGATAAATACCCTCTTCAAACTTACAAGGGACAAAAGACCTACCATAATAATGTATCTAACTATCACTAGAGTAGTGAGTGCATTTGAGATGAAGCAATAAACTATCAGCCAGTCCCGGATAAAAAGAGGCTAGAAACGTGCTGGATTGGCCTGACAACATTCGTACGGTACCTGCATTCATAGCTCTGTACCTGACAACAGGTGTCTGCTCGGACATCTTTATTTCATGAATACGGATGTCATGGAGGGTGGCCTATTTTTTGTGGCTATTTTTTTTAAATTTATTTTGGGGGTTCAGAAGTTTTTTTTGGATTTTTTTTTGCGGCCCTAACTACCCTCGGAGGCCTCACCTTGATCTGAAAAGGGCCCCCTCCAACATAAAAAATAGGGGCTAGGTTTTGTCCACACCTGCCTTCTTGTGCCATCCGTCTACATGGTTTAACCCCTGTAGGCCCAAGGGTCGCCTCGGGGGACTCTTGAAGGTTTGGGCAGGTTCTTATGGTGTAGATTTATAACATTCCTCTTTGAAAGTTATTCTGTAGATGCACGTTACTGAAAGCTTTGTGTGATTACAATTTTTTTTCCTAAATCCAACATTTATGCAGAAGTTACACGGTTTTGAATTTCAAATGGCGAGCACGTTGGGCATCTTCAAAAACTCTTGCTAGAACACTCTATCAAATTGTGAGGTTTTTTATACTAGCGAGTAATATTATTTCCTTTCATTTTGTCAAAAAAAAACTCTTGTCCTTAGTGAAAAAAAGCTCATTAACCCAATTCAAACGTTTTCATGCATTGTCACACATTGTCGCGCAAGGTACCCAAAACATCTTCTTTTTGACATAAAACTTAGAGATCTTTATATTTTTTACATTTAAGTTTTTTTACTACAAGACGTGGTGTGGACCTTCCTATTGACCGTTTGGAACCTCACTCTACAACATATTTAGTTCACAAAATAATAAAACGTGTATTGGCAATTTTTGAACCTCCACTACTTCCACAATTGTTTTGAATATGCTACATCCGTTCTCTACCTCTAGAAATTGGTGTACAAGGATCTAATATCATGATTAACATGGTGGTAATGAATTTAGACCTTGTGTAGTGCAAAAATTTGAGACCAAGTGATGTCAAAGTCTATAGATCCACTCAACGCAGGGAAGAAGATGAACGGTTTTTTCTACTTCAAACACTATAATCTTTCAATCCATGCAATCAATATTTATAAGATTTTGTGAGGGCGTTACCTATTAGGTCTCAATTGAGATCCTACGGTTAGATGTAGAAATAGAAGTTTTTGTTTCCCTCCTTACTTATTTCACTAGAACGAGTAGTCTAGAATTATTTTTGATATGAAGATGTCGTGGGCCTTTAAGGGTTAAAGAGTTTCGGTATGTTGGCGGGCTTGGCCGCTTCTAATTGGCTCTTAGCACACAGGTTACTCACAATAATTGATTCCCTTTTGTACCTTGTTTGGAATAGCAATCATTACGTCAAAAAATACTACGTGCTTGTAGAAATATACAAAGACCTTCCTGCTTTTTGCATATGCAATGCAACGTATCCCTCAAGATTTTAGGAGATAAGATGCAAAAATGATTCATAGAATTCATCCATTTCTAGATTTTAAAGAAAAACTAGAGAAAAAACAGTCCATCTTGTAAAAAATAGAAACAGAAAGTTTAGCCCCTAAAGGACAATTTGTACCTACAAGGTACAAATTGATTCTTGGTAGGTTCCTAAAAATCCATTTTTTAAGTTCTTGAAATTCTTGAAAGTTGACTTCTTGAAATTTTTAGTGAGAATAGGAATACATGTTATTTTTGCGGGAAATGTTTTTTTTTTTTTGGACTTATAGAGAAAAAATCATGGTGCTTCAATCATAAAAAGCACCACTCTTTTGGCACTTGGACAGGGTACTATAGAGATGAATGGTGCTATTATAGAGTTGACAATTGCACTTTTTGAGGGAGGTAGTAGTGAAGGAAAGTTCTTGGCAACCTTCATTGATTTCACTTGAAAACGTATAGAAATTATGGATTATACATTTTTTGAAAAATATTGTTTTCTATTTTAAGAATAAATCATAATAATTTCTATTTGCCATTAAGATTTTAGATCCAACAATTATTTCTCTTTTTAAAAAATAAAATTGCTTTCCCAGGTAAGGAGCCACTTTCTATACCCATAGCCGTTGCAGGTCCATTTTTCTTATCGTAAAACACCTCCGTTACTTGTGATTTTTGGCGAGCAACGACTTAACACAAGGTAGAAAATAGATCCATTAAGTTTATGCAATGAGTAGTGGAAAATTATGCCAATATCTTGAGTCAAAGTACACTAGCCCTGTCTGAACACGGTGGAAAAAAACAATTCTGCACTCTTCAAATCCATGTATCTAACAATCCGCACAGTCAAAGTTTACAAAAAATATTGAGTGTCTTTTTGTAGTAGTAAGCTTGAAGATCCTATGGTTGAAAATCGTAAACTGTTGATTGGATTAGTCTAATAATATCTCATCTCAAAGTGGCAATTTTGGGTTGGTTTTGCTAAAGCATAAGGCCTTCACATGATCATAGAAAGATATCCAATTGTGTGCATAAGCACAACTTCTTCACATTGAGTCATTATTTTCAACAACGTCACTAGCAAAACTCATTGAAGTATTTTATCCCTTCATCAACGAATAAACCTATATGATCCGAGTTCATCAGCCACATTTATAGTGCTACAACTGTGGCCCAGGGCGAACTGACCCCGTCGTTCCTCCCTCGTGAGATGAAAGGGACGGTTTCCCTGGCCCATCTTCATCCCTCCCAGCTTGGCCGGCGAGCACCCACAAATCCCAATCGGCACACAAATCCTTCCCCTGCCTGGCATGTGCCCTGGCCCGTGCGCTCTTCTCGCCCGTCATGACACATTTCTATACGAAATGCCCGTCATGGGTTTGCCATCACATTTATCTTCGAAATACCCGTGACAAGTATTGCCTCCTGTAAAGCTTGTGTGTGTAGGAGCACGTGTAGGGTTTGTTTTGTACCTCCCCAAGTGCTCTCAAGTGCTATCCTTTGTGGCCATTTGACACTAATATTGAATATATTATTTTCTTTGATGGTTTCCATTCTGCATAGATTGATCCTTAGAGCTCATCTTTTGTGCCTAGGTATGTTGTCATTGAGAACTAGGGTTTGAGTTTTATATTGTCAAGTTTTTTGAGTGATACATTAGTTTCTTCAAAAAGTGATTCATTATAGTTAGGATATGACATATATTTCAATCATTCCATTTAGTGTGACTTAGGATTTTTATGGCACAACTTTATGCTTTTTTGCAGTTCCATCAAGTATTGCTTCAATTTTTCATTACATATTGTTGTATAGGATGTGTTTTAAAATCATGACGGGTATTGATATATTAGGATATTCTCTTTCATTCTTCTTAGTGTTGTGATAAGGTCTTGTATTGCTTAGAGAGGTTTGAAGATGTAAGATTCTTATTTCATTCTTGCATATGTGTAGTTTTTTCCATTCTGCGGGATGGAGTTATCCGGCTTATTACTTGTCGTTCTTGACCGGGATTACAAGGACGTCCCTCGTGCGTAGAAGCCATGGCATTGCAAGGTTGAGAACTGTGGCTTGGGTCCGTGGAAGAATCGGCGACGCTTGATTAATCATCTTCGTCATTGCCATCGCATGGAGCTCACAACGCAAACACTTGGTCATCCACGGAAGGTAGAACGACTTCGCAACATCAACTCCCGCCTTATGAATGCAATAATTTTAACAAAGTCGTTCAAGAAACAACAAGAAGACGCTTGGAAAAAATTCAAAGGGTGGACGAAGGCGGCGGAGGTGTTATGGGCACGGGTGGAGCTGGCGGCCACTGTTGACCGTAAGGCGTGGGAAAAACCTTTAATTGCCATAGCAATGGAGAAAAAATATGTCACTCACCTTGGGGCAAAGAAGGAAGGAGTTGGAGAATTGGATGCGGCATGCTTTGACGCCTAACCGCTCCATCCCAATTTTGCTAACGCGGTTATGGAGTTGAAATTGGGCGGTGGTGCGGACGAGTTGGAGATTGTGCAATTGAAGGATCTTCACCGCAATTTCAACTAAAAAAAAGAATGTATGAATGCATGATTGCACTTGCATTGCCCCATCCTTGTCTACTAGCATGCTCTCATGTAATGTCATGGAATGAAATAGGTCCAGGCGGAGGATTTTGGACGTTGATAGACTTCCGTGATTTTGGCATGTTGACTATATAAGAAAAAGCTAGAATGTAAGAAATGCAATTTGAGTAATGGAAAGTAAAGTGGCGGATAGGTCAATTTGAGTACAAAAATATTCAATATTTTTAATGCGGTAGATATGAAAAGAATTTTATTTGAATTATGAGAAATTTAAGTAATTCTAAGGTTGGGGAAGACAAAATATACATAGCAATACACTTCATAGAGATGACAACTAAAAAACATTCCCTTACTTTGTTTTTCAAGCGAAATACCCTTCACGCTACAAGAATATGAAACAAAACGTCACTGGTTGCTTATCACAATATCCGTCACAAAAGAAAAAGGTCTCAATAAATGTACTTGAGTGAGCATTTAAAAGGCAATACCCGTCACGCGCAGTAAAAGTTCCCTAAAACGACCGTGAGAGCTTTTGCATCCAAACGCAATACCTATTACGCACAAAATCAAATTTAAGAAATATGTCATTGACGGCATCTATGATGTATGTAGCATAAAGATGTGCCATAAAAATCCTAAATCACACTAAATGGAATGATTGAAATATATGTCATATCCTAACTATAATGAATCACTTTTTGAAGAAACTAATGTATCACTCAAAAAACTTGACAATATAAAACTCAAACCCTAGTTCTCAATGACAACATACCTAGGCACAAAAGATGAGCTCTAAGGATCAATCTATGCAGAATGGAAACCATCAAAGAAAATAATATATTCAATATTAGTGTCAAATGGCCACAAAGGATAGCACTTGAGAGCACTTGGGGAGGTACAAAACAAACCCTACACGTGCTCCTACACACACAAGCTTTACAGGAGGCAATACTTGTCACGGGTATTTCGTAGATAAATGTATGATGGCAATACCGGTGACGGGCATTTTGTACGAAAATGTGTCACGACGGGCGAGAGGAGCGCACGGGCCAAGGCACATGCCGGGAAGGGGGAGGGTTTGTGTGCCGGTTGGGGTTTGTGGCTGCTGGCCGGCCAAGCTGGGAGGGATGAAGATGGGCCAGGGCAATTGCTCCCTTCATCCCACGAGGGGGGAATGAGGGGGTCAGTTCGCCCTGGGCATTTCTTGTACGTGTTACAAAAATTTGACTTTTTTTGTGAGATATTGAAGTTAATGTGATTGTATAAGGAAAAAGTGACAATTATTCATACCAAACACAAAGAATGCTTAAATTTTTTGAAA
The DNA here is from genome assembly GCA_963971425.1 of Bryoerythrophyllum caledonicum. Lineage (NCBI taxonomy): Eukaryota > Viridiplantae > Streptophyta > Bryopsida > Pottiales > Pottiaceae > Bryoerythrophyllum > Bryoerythrophyllum caledonicum. Next base: position 10,356,284 of record OZ020526.1, on the reverse strand, counting down.
ATTTCACCAAAGGTGTACACTATCTCTTGATTGCCGAGCGACCCATTCTGGGTCATTTCGGCACAATAATCTTAGTAGCAACTGCTACAAGCCACCTCTATGAAAGACTTAAACTATGAGAAAGAGGTGGAGGAAGATGGACATCCATTGAAACAATCACCATGAAAATCAGTACAAGCATCCACAAGCGACAATGATTTCCATGAATTCAGGTTATAATGAAATGTACCTTGTGTCTATATATTGTTCTGCATGATATAGAACAATCATAGATTTTTGCAGACTAAAAAAGCTCATTGGCCCTAAAGGGTTATAGTGGCAAAAACTGTCATGTAAATGGAACTTCCATGTTGAGCTGAACTCAGAAAAGTCAGTCAGCCATGGTCCTAGGCCCAAAGTTCAAATTACAACAATTTAATCCTATTTTATGAAAATACTACCGTACTTTAGAGGGAGCTTCGGCAAAAAATAATTCCAAATAATAATGTCGGATTTAAAAAAAATTAGGCTATCAATTTGCCGGAAAACCATGAAATAAATTTAGATGGATGACGAAATATCTTGAAATCCAACGCATGAACCGAAAATCAGATATATTAAAAATGTTCAGAGTGATCTCATGAAGTCCACTAGTTCCTCACGAGCCCCTTGCATACTAAATAATAGGCATCCATCATGGAGCACAAGGCTTGCAGTGACCAGATTAATCCCTCAGGAGCCCCTTGCATGCACAAGTCGAACCCATCGTTAGCACGAGGCAAGCGTGGCAGTGACCACATAAAGCTCTCCGTTGTGGAGTTGCTGGACGGGCTCAGGCTGTGGCCATCGTGTGGGAGCTCTTGGGCTTGGGTTGAGGAGGCAATGGGTAATTGGAGCGCAATCTAGTGAGCAGGTGAATCAAGATAGAATTAGCTGGAAGCAGAAGTGCCGGGTGGTAGTCGTAGCGGAGGAAGGGCCGTCGATAGAGGCGGATCAGGATGAGCAAGCTGCCAAGGATGCCGAGGTGGAGTACGATTGGCAGCAAGAGTGGTACCCCATATACTTGGCCTCGGAGATGCCGAAAGCTACGCCGCTGGGGTTGACAGTCTACTACAAGAACTTGGTGTTGTTTTACGATGGCAATGGCGACCTCAATTCCTTCAAGGATCGCTGCCCTCACAGGTGCACACACTACTCTGTCCTTCTCAATCTTCTTTTTGGTAATGATCTGATCCGGGATCATTCTTATGTTAGACTCGCCAAGTTGTCGGAAGGGCAGGTAATCGATGGTCACCTCGAGTGCATCGCCTCGCTGTGGCAGCTGAAGACCGAGTACAACCTCATCTTCCAACCAAGTACAACCTCATCTTCCTCACTACGAATTTAGTGGTGGAGAATCTTTCCAAGCAGTCCCTGCTTCTTCCTCGGCGTCGTAGGGTTGGAGGTCGCGTCGTGATGACCTGCTTCTTCCTCGGCGTCGTAGGGTTGGAGGTCGCGTCGAGATGACCTGCTTCTTCTTCGGCGTCGTAGGGTTAGAGGTCGCGTCGTAGCGCCGTAGGGTTGGAGGTCGCCGTCATAACGCTGTAACGCCGGTAAGGCCGTTGTTGTTGTAAGACCGGCTGCACCTGCACATTCCCAAGCAGTGCTGTGAATTGCCTTTGTTTCATTTTCCTGCTGACTTCCCCACGTCGTTTGCCTGCAGGGTTCGTGAAGTCACAACTAGTTCATGAAGTACCTGCAGGCTCCTCCTTAACGGTTGTTCTCCATTTGTCCAACATTCATTCTTTGATTTTCTGCTCTTGGTCTCTTTTCTTGCATACTTTGCTGAGTGTTTTGTTTGTCGTTTGGCTGCAGGGTTCTGGTTGAAAAGGACTAGGATATTAGTGTTGGTAAGAACTACAAATCTAACATTCTTCATATTGAATAGAACATAACATTCTTCATTTTGCATTTCAACATTTGAGATCTAAAATCAATCTTTTTTCCTAGGTATTTGTAGGAAGGAACTTACATTTTTCTGGCGTGATCTTTCATGGTTGAAATAGTAGATCTTTTGTTTTCTATTGTGACATTTGTAACAAGAGTCAAGTTTTTCTCCATAATAGCTTGAACACTCTCGTCTGGATCTGTTTCATCATCTTTTTCCTTGGATTCCTGTTCTGTATCCAGTACTTCTTTGAACAAAGAGTTCTTCATATGCTCTTCCATTGCTGATGTCTGAAATGCGTTTTGGAATGCTTGATCTAAGCCACACATAGACCACCCTTTCTTTATCATGGTTGGTTTGTTGATGTGTTGCCATGCATGATATAACTAGCTGCAGATCAAAGGCTTCAGCACCGACATCTTTGTATCCAACTTCACATCATGTAGTTCCTTCTCATCGATCTGCTTGCTAATATTCTCGCTTGTATATTGGTCAAATTGTTGTCTGAAACCATGCTTGAATGGACGCTGTAAGATGACATCTGCAGGTTGTAAAACGCTTGTACAATTTGCGGGAACAAAGATGAGTAGGATCTCTCCATGTGTCTCCTTCAACCAAGAGATAAATTCTTTCGAGATATGGACACTCCAGCAGTCTAAAATCCAAATCAACTTTGATTCTGCATCTAACCCCATCTCTTGCACTTGTTTTCTTCTGTAGGGCTGTAGAATTTCTTCAACTAATTGTTTGCAAGTTGTTAAGTTGCTTCAATGATTGCTAGAGAATGTCAAGTTTCAACCAGCTTCTTCACACACTTGGCGACCAACATTTCGAGGAGGAAGACATCTCTCTGTAGATCTTGTAAATATGATTTGAAGAGGTAATAAGTCTCCTACAACTAAAGAGGATAATGAAGCAATGATCTGCCTTTTGTCCTCCATACCAAGGACTTGAACATGTTTAGGGTATTTTTCTGCCCAAGTGCGAGCGCCTCCTGTTGGTACTGCATGTATCCCCGTTTGATCTGTATTGATGACCAACTGAGGTGGGATTGAATGAGCTTTGACAAGGTAGGCCATTTGTTGTGCCATTCGTAGACCTTGTTGCTCCCAATCTTTTGGTAGCTTTCTAGCTGCTCCTGCACCTTTTCTAAATTTCCAATCTAAGTTGGTTCTCACAAAATCTCGTGTCCATTCTAAAGAAACCCTAAATCCACTTTGACTTTCAAAATTTAGGAGGCTAGGCTCTCTCTTCTGAATGAGGGTTCGAATCAAGTTCCTTAGAGAAGATGCAAAGAGAGGTTGACCTGCCTCACAATGTGCCTTCAACAAAGTGATAATCTCCTCCTCTAATTCATGATGTTTAGATAAAACATATGCATGTTGAGCTCCACCAGTGTAAGTTGTTGTTTCCTTGAAGATTGCTTGTTTTGTGCCATCTTTTAGTTCCACTGTCTTAGTGAACCACTCTCCTAAAGAACCTCTAGTCAAATCATCATATACACTCTTGTTTTGTCCGGGTAACTTGTATTTCACTTGCAAATATCTTAAAGTAAGACCAAGACTCCTATGATGTGTTAAAGTTGCGTAAATAGGATCCAAGAGAGATGGTACAAACCAATTTTTGTATGGTCCCCTAGCCTTTGTGGTCCTTGGTGTTGCGTTAGGTTTCTCCTCTTTGATTGGAAGAAGTACAACTTCGATTTGCATCTTAGGCCTACCCACTGGACGCTTTTGAACTTCTTTCTTCATAGATTGCTCCATATCCATCTTGACCTACAGCTGTGCAAAGTCACGTTCGACCCTATCTTCCATTTCTACTTTGTCTTTAATAGTGAACATACTGCTCAAAAGTTGTTGCTTAGCCATGTTGTCAATCATGCAATACCAAGACCGTAAACCTAACAAGTTCTTACAAAGTCGAGTACAATGTTACAAAGCTCTCAGAAGCACCTTGACAAACTACCACTTGCACAAGCAAACCCCCATGATAAACAATGAGATTAGGGTTGATTAAGCAAAGGTTAGTGGACGTTTAGGGTAAGTTAAATGAAGGGCGGTTGCCACTTTCAAAACAAGATGATGAAATAACAAGCATCCAATGAAACTTCATCAATTGTGGATGAAAGTCGAACTTATAGTTATTTATTTCCTCAAAAAGTCGAATCTTAACAAATTTGAAGTTAAAAATTTGAAATTTGAAATTTGAAATTAAAAATTTGAAATTTGAAATTAAAAATTAATTACTAAAAATTAATTAATTATTCGACGGAGGGGTGACGAAGCTGCCCCTAAAGTACGGTAGATTTCAAATTGGAGTGGAAACTAGACTTCAGAAGCTTCATCTCAATAGTTGGACTCAAATTTCAGATTTAGAGCAAACGCTAGAAGTTCCTAAAATTCACTCCATTGAGATCCGTGTCATTTTCTTTTTCGGAAAAAACATGATTACCTCAATGAGGTAAATTTCAACATTCAATGAACTCTTCAAAATGTTCTTTCAGAAGTCATCTGCAAAAAGAGAAGTAAAGAAACTCCAGGAATATGTTATTCGAAATAATGACAGCAGTGGTTACATGTGCAAACAGAGGCGAAAGGAACAACGAAGCAACCGTGAAAACTTACACCACAAGTGGTTTGAATAGATACAGGTACAGAGCACTTCGAGAGAGAGTTTTCCCGAAGATTGCAGGAAAAACATCGCAACATGATGCTAGGATTCACTCTGACACCTGCCTCACATCTCCCCGACCCCACAATGCACGATGCGCAGGTCCCTGAACCGTCTCAATAGAAGAATCCGAGAACCTTGCCTCCAACGTTCTTCCGCCTGGCCTCATCGTGATCCATAATGCCAGCCGAGGTCGTCAATACAATGTAGCCAAACTGCATCATCGAACACCATGTCAATAACAAACAATATCTTTATGCTTGTGTCAATCACTGAAATGTGTGCTCCAATCATGAGTAAGATCAGAGGTGACATAATGAGTTCACAAATGACACTACTGGACATGGTTAACAAACCACGGTTAACCCTTCAACGTCCGAACGGCCCAGTGGTGGTCACAATATTTCTACATGTATGGTGTCGTATTTGAACATTATAAAGTGTAGATATTGAAATGACCTCCAAATGAAAGACGCTAATTGAAGAATGTCTAATCCAAAGATGTAAGTCTTGCTAAAGTTTGATATATTTTCTGTAAAATACTTGCCTGTACATAGGGTTCCCGACTGACGTTTAAGGGTTATGTTGCGACTATGACAGGTTCCAACATCCATTCGTTCTGCTTCGCCCGAGTCATGGAAGAGGACAGTACAAAAAAAAGAAAGAAGGGGCGGAGAAATTGCGATGGTCACAGGGAAACAGTACTGTACGCTCTCATAAGATGCGTTTGAGGACGAAACCCTAAGTCTGAAGCTCTCATGCATACCGATTGGAGGGAGGTAACGACACATGCATCAACCTCGCACTAACCTGACGAGATGGCAGCAGGCGAGCAGTCCACGCTTCCAGCTCACCGACTCCGACGTTGTAACGGGGGCTGATGACCCCGCACTTGTTCAGTCTTCCGTTGAGCTCCACAACGATCTTTCCGGCTCGGTGGTCGTCCACCAGCTCAAACTCTCCAATGTACCCTGAGAGAGAATCAAACGCAACCTACTCAGACAGAAAGTTCACAGATCCATCCAACTACAGAAGCGAGGTGAACGGTAGGCAAAAACCCTAAAACCCTAAAACCCTAAACCCGGGGCTCCAGAGTGGTTGGAGAGGAGGAGAAACACGGACCGTGCTTCTGCATCACGGACAGGAACTTGATGACGACCTTGGAGGAGGGGCGAAGGAGCACTTGGCGCTTGCCCCGCTTCTCGGCGTTGAACATGTTCTTCAACGCATCGTTCAAGACACTGATTCTCACCATGGTGGCGACCGCGAAGGGGGAGTCGACGACGACGACGACGGGGGCTGGCTCGCAGCGCAAGAGGCGTTTGGGGCGCGAGAGGCGAAAGGGCTCGTTGCGCACAGCCCTCGCTCTCTTGTTGCCACGGGAGAGAGGCGACGGCTTCCCAGACCTAAAGCCCAGCCCCAGCCTCGGTGCTGGGTTCGGACCCAGCCTCGGCTCCAGGTTCGGGCCCCATGCACGATTACCGTAGTAGGAATAGAACATCCATTTTGTTCATTAGAACAACATCTTTTCCAGCATTTTATGAGTGAAAGCAGCCCTTTTTTCTTTCATTATCTAGTTTGGCGACCAAGCTTTTCCTTACAGTTGCATGAAAACTATCTATAAATTTGTATTCTTTTCATTTAAATGGGTAAAACAGTCAACAAAAACCACATGATCTTATGTCAATACTCGGGATCGCATGGAGAAGGTGACTTGACTGGAGAAAGGTGTGGAGGAACCACTGGTCAATTCTTTAAGAACTTGAGGTACTTCATCTTGCATAAGATAGGACTGAAAAATAGAGTTTTTCTGAAAGTGAAACTTGGTCGTCCTGCGTGTCACCCATTCTTTATGGTCTTATATTAGTAAATATGACCACTTGGAAACGGATACTTGGTTTGGAAAAGGTGCGGGAACTATCCGTCAACTCTTGGGGAACTTAAGGTACTACGGGGTATCCATTTAGCCTGCATTGGATAGGGCCCCAAGACTCGCACTAATTACCATTCAGAAAAAGTAGCATGAAATTCCTCATGCTCTCTTCCTTCCCGTATTTAAATCTCACCGAGACTATTTCATTCCTTTCCTCTTCAGAAAAGACTTTTAGGAAAACTCATGCCTTTCTGTTGGTGCAGAGAAAGAGAACATGAGATTCTTCATGCTCTATTTCTTTCCACCTCTCTTTTCTCTTTCTGGCAAGTCTATTGACGAAAACCCAAATCCAGTTTCCCCGTCACAAGCAGCTCCTCTTGTCTTATATCTTCAAACTCGCCTGGATTGCAAGCTGCACCAATTGAAGCTAGCTTTCAAGTTGGGGCTAATGGCGGATTCTGGCCCCAAAGGTACCATTTATTCATCAACACTGTCATCTTTGACCCCAAAACACACTCTGTTTTGTAGAAAAGTGGGTGTGATTGGCACTTTTGTGCTTGAAGGGGTTTGTTGTATGGTTTTTCTACTCTTGTAGGGGTTTAAGAAAGATGGGGTGTTTTAGAACCGGAAAGGTGAGGGTGATGGATAGGTTTCGAAGTTGCCTGCCTGCATTGATGTTGTTGATTGTCTGTATGGATATTTCAACGTTCTCCACTGGTAGTAGCTTTGGCAAAGAATTGCGACATTAGCACAAGTTATGACGAGCTTCTCACACAAACGATGTAATTTGCATGCAGAGCGGTCTCTAGGTTCCGTGGCAGTTGTGGGAGCTGGTGTCAGGTGCTTGGAAACCTTACGTAAACCTCAATTCCATCTCCTGGTTTTTATAATATAATTTTTTTTTTAATGGTAATTTTTTTGTCCCCAATGAAGTGGACTGGCAGCAGCGTACCGGTTGAGGTCTGAAGGAGTTTCAGTGACCGTCTTTGAGGCCCAGGATGCAGTTGGTGGCAAGATTCAAAGCTATGCCAAAGATGGTCTCATTTGGGAGAAGGGCCCCAACACCATGGTATGCAGTACTGAATCAGGCTACATTTTTTCTACTGCTACTTTTTTTGCAGTTGTGAGATCTACACCAACTTCTTTTCTTTTTGTGTGATTTATGTGACAGGCTGAGACAGAACCTGAAGTTTCTTCCTTGATTGACCAGCTTGGGTTACGAGAGAAGCAGCAATGGGTATGACCGAACATTAAATCTGGTTTTGTTGCATAGTTGGGCCACACTAGTCCTATGCCAACGTTGAGGTGCAAAATGTATCGATTCATTTCTAGTGTTGTTGCTTTTGTGATTCAGTTCGCTGTGTTATCTGCAAGAAACTAACCCTTTATCCTTGGTTCAGTTTCTTTTCATGCATGTATGGATGTGAGTTTGATGAATTTTTCGCGGTCGCAGCCTGTGATGCAGAACAAGCGCTATATTGTGAGGGACGGAAAGCCCCTTCTGGTAGGATTTCCCCAGTGACTTTTGGGTTAAATGGAGATACTTTTGTTTTTAAGATGAGATGGAAACAATTAACCGTTGTTCTGGTGTGTTGTGCAGTTGCCTTCCAATCCTCTGGGCCTCATCACTACAAAGCTTCTTTCTGCCCAATCGAAGGTTCCTCTCTCTCCATCTATCTCTTGGTACAATAGGAAATTAGTACTTTTTATTCTCAAAATTGGTTACCTTCTTTTTGTATCTGACTCAGTTTGGACACCGAAAACCTGTCCTTTCAGTTTCAAATCTTCTTAGAGCCTTTCCTTTGGAAGCGGAAGGAATCTCAGCCGTCTCAAGATGAAAGGTTCGCAATAAGAATGAATTTTGGTCTGTCTTGCTGTTTCCTTTATTGCCTTGTGACTTTGCACTGAAGCATGAATTTGATGGCTTTCTTAGCATGTATCAGTTTTACTAGCTTGTAATGGGTTCCGTCATGAGGTGCAGTGTGGGGGATTTTTTCACGAGGCATTTCGGCCGCGAGGTGAACTCTCTTTGACTATTATGTTGTGTTCAGATTTAGGGATTTTCATGCTTGGAATACATACATTTCACTTGGTACTGATCCTCACTGTGTTTCTACAGGTGGTGGATTACCTTGTGGACCCATTTGTAGCAGGGACCAGTGGCTCAGACCCCGATTCTCTCTCTGTATGTGCATCTCTTGGAGCCATGTTGTTTTTATTTTCACTTCTTGTCATCTCATAAGGATACTTGAGCATCTTGTGGAACTTCGCTGATAAACCTCTTGTGATTCTGACCAGATTCGGCAGTCTTTTCCAGATCTCTTTTCAATAGAAGAGAGGTCAGTAAGTTGTTGATTTCAACATCAATGCATGGTGATTACGTGTTTCAATCATACCCCCTGGAATAATCAAATTATAGTTATTATAATACCTCTGGATCATGGAATAGAGGTTTTGGAGAGTACCAAGTTGAGGATCACTAAATTTGGTCTAGTGTGCAGTTACGGATCACTTCTAGTTGGAGGAGTGAAGTCAAGCTTGAAGAAGAAAAAAGATGCAAAGAATGGGAGTTCCAAAGTGCAAAATGACTCTACTAAGGTCCAGAAAAGACCTCGAGGTTCATTTTCATTCGTTGGCGGCATGCAGGTATTATGGTAGTTCGGGTGCTGATTTGGTTGTCATTTTATATCGAGTGATGCTCTGTTGGAAATTTGAAAATATTTTTCATATGGAGAGGTTTTTTTAATGCAGACATTGCCTCATGCTCTAAGCGAAAGACTTGATGAGGAGAGCTTGGAGCTGAAGTCGTCCGTGTTAAGTCTTGCAAGCAACCAACAAGGAAATCCTTTGAGGAATAACTGGACGATCACGTACAGCAAAGAAGGCGGTTCTCATGAAGAGGAGAAACATTTTGATGCTGTAATTTTAACCGTAAGTTCTCTAACTTCCAACCTAGCCTCTGTCCGAGTTTTGCAAATTTTTCATTTTTCCATCCCCTTCGCACTGCAACGAGAAACCAAATCTTTGGAGCAGGTGCTGTTATAGTTAAAATACTCTACTTGTTGCATGCAGACTCCGTTGCATAACATGCGTGAAATAGGCGTCAAAAAGGACGGAATACCATATTCTCTTGACTTTATTCCAGAGGTATTATTACTATCCTTTATTTGGTGTCACATGTACGATGCTTTGTTATCATTTCCTGTTACCTTTCAGATTAACATAAGCCATCCATTTCTTGTACAAATTCTTCTGTGATTGATCTGTGGCAGGTAGTGTATCAACCCATGTCAGTGGTAGTAACGGCCTTCAAGGAAAGTGATGTAAAGAACGCACTGAAAGGGTTCGGCGTTCTTGTTCCTCGCAAGGAGCAAAAGAATGGGTTCTTCACTCTTGGTACGTCTCAATATCCCATGTATCAATAACATGCCAATAAATCTTCCAGTTTGGTTCTAATCATCCTCTTCAAAGGCCTCTAAATGGAAGGCCACCCTAACACTGGTGCGAGGATGTTAAGGGAATGGGAGATTAGTGAAGGAGACTGGCTATGGGAAAACTTCATGTTGCTCATCAATGCTCCCTATCTCAGTTGGCGCTTGTTTTAGCCTGTCAAAGAGCGCATTGACCTAGTTTTAACCACCTTGGAACCCAATTTTAAACCTCAATTTCATCTGGTATGCTCTTACGAAGACCTCTACTTTTGTCATTGTTTCTCCAGGGACACTATTTTCATCATCCATGTTCCCAGACCGCGCCCCTCCGGGACAAGTAGTCTTCACCACCTTCGTTGGCGGTAGCCGAAGTAGAGCCTTAGCATCCGCCCCCTTGTAAGCCTGCATTCTTCACTCTCTTTGGCATAAGTTTAAATTGCAGGAAACTAACTTTGGTTGTGCAGTGAGGAGGTGAAGGAAGTGGCGTTGGCAGACTTGAGGAGGCTTGTTGGAGCTCAAGGTGCCCCTGTCGCTGTGAAGTGAGTTCCACTTGCTCTGAAAAAAATTTCCCCCTTTTACCATCCTTCTGATGTAATTTTAAAAATCCTACACAGGCATATTTGTTGGGAGCGAGCGTTTCCGCAGTACAGTTTGGGATATAACGAGTTTCTGAGCTCTCTGGAGAAGATGGAGGGTGACCTTCCTGGGCTGTTCTATGCTGGTAAGACACATCCCGTAAAACTCATCACAGACAGTAAAATCAGAGTTATTTGTTAAGTCAATACGATACCCCCTCTTTAGACTACTCTTTCCCTACTCCAAATAGTCATAAGATCAACACAAGAGTCTGATGGACATTCAATCAGCTCAATGGAAGAGCTTGGTGGTCTCTAAACTCAAGTCAATACAGCTTCAGCCGTTGTAGAAAGTGAAGAAAGAGTTTGCATGAGATAACATCAGCCGCCTTTGTTCTCTTCGAGTAGATATTGAGAAACCTTTAGAGCACATATTGAGAAATTGAGGGGTATCATGGTGAGCCTTGTAGTGCAATATGAACTGATTTGATGGATTATATGCAGGCAATCACAGGGGAGGCTTGTCGGTGGGCAAGTCAATTGCAAGCGGGTGCAAGGCTGCCGGCCAGGTCTTGTCCATGCTTGAAAGTACCGGTGGCCGGAAACTGTTCACCATGGCGAACAGCAACATCCTCACATTTCAGTGAAGTAATATTGTTTCTGTACCAACCTCTTGGGGACAGTTGTAGCAGAGAATGATGGAGTTTTCTGTCCTAATGTAGTTTACACCGGAAAATACAATACAATTGAATCCCAAGTGCCATGACCCCTCAGTGTGGAGATTGTGGGAGATGATAAAATTTCAGCCATCGTTACACAGGCAGAGTTTTTTTCTGAGAATGCAGCGCTTACCTGACAAACATTACCATCAATTTCTGCTGTAGATCATTTTGAACTAATGATGAAAGAGTACTCTGCTAAATTCAGCAGTTTATTCTTTCTGGTAGGGCCCTTGACTTCCTACTCCCTTCTCCTAATATGCTCCCCTCCCGCGTTCTTATCCTCAGTACAGCAGGCAACTAATGTTTTGTGACGTCTAATCAGGAGATATTGTAAACTAAAAGTTGATCCGTCTATGCAGGCATGGGATGTTCACTTCCACGTCAGACTGTAGGGTGCTTGTATCCGGCATGTGGGAAGCCGGTTGGGTCCATGTGTCATCCCTCGTGGAATAGTATATCTTTACTTTGCTGCAGTCTTTGGATTTATTCAAAGACATACCTCAGAACTTCAACGAGCTTCGTCATATACGATAAACTACTCTTCATTCCAACAACATGTAAGGGATTATTCCAGCAAGTGAACTCGTCCTGGCTTCCCATGCTTGAGTCTTCGCGAACTTCTACACCATCTGAAGTGTACAACAGATTCTTGAGACCTCTCTTCTAATTCAAATTTGTGCCCAATGTCACGTATCTCTCACAGCACTCCTAGCGAGGTTACCATTACCTTACACGAGCGTTCACTTCCACTCGAGAATAATGGCCCCACCGATCACAATCAGAACAAATGTGGCGATCCAAAGTATTCTCTTCCCAAAACGCAGTGCAAAATAAAGTCTCATCTGTTATTGTCTCAAGAATCCAATACTACAACATGTGCCGTGCACTAAAACTTGAAGATCCCGTTCGAAAGGAGCACGGCAGCTTCTGATGAGGATAGCAGGTCATTTCTGTAGGTGTATGATGCTCCTGTGTCATGTAATAATGTGATGAAAAAATGCATCCCGAAGATCAAGAAGATGTAAAGAGAAACAAATCCTCATGTTTCAAGAACAATTGGACCACCAGAAACTCGACGTAACGCAGCTTCTTCGTCGCAGAAACAAGAATCCACTATTATTATTATCGATATTGGCCACGGCCAGATGTTACTAAACCTTCAACTTGCGCTAAGAGACCTCCACGCCTCACAACACCAGCATCACCCAACAAAGTACACCATGAGCCTCGCTCGCCCATGTCCATGTCACCAGCTTCGTACACCAATACAACCAGCTCTGCGTGCACGCGGAGGAGGAGTCGGAGATCGATGATATTTCGTCAAACCGACTTTTTCACAATCCGCCACAACGGTCGGTTAACACTAGCGTCACTGGAAAATTATGGCTAGAAAATGCACCTGTTGTGAACTGATACTTGTAGTGAATTTACTATACAAAACATCTCTGCATGGCACGCTAGTTTGTGATGTTGCTGCGACCTTCAGTGAAATGACTGTTGCAATGTGCTGAAGGTGCAAGACCACAAGCTCTGAACGCTTGTTGCGTCAATTAGATCATTCCTCATGAATTTACCTCCGTCGTAACACCATACTGCTGTACACCGTCATGGACCCCAATGAAAATGCACAAAAACATCTGCGATCAAGCCAGAATCAGTCAATAGCCAGAATTGAACTGAACATACAGAAACCTGACAGATTCTCATCAGAATCAGAAAAGAATATCAGATGCAAATACTCCACTGCTCCAAAGTAGACCATTGCCATAACAACTGTGACAACGCAGTGAAACATGCAACTCCTCTATTCCAGAACACAAGTACCCACTTTTATTATCTGATCTGACCATGAGATTGCGCGTGAACCTCCAACATGCGCTGAGAGGTCTCCATGCCTCACAACATCGAACAATCCGCTAAATCCACCATGACAGTCCCTCGACTACCACCATCACAGTCCCTGACACCAACTTCGATTCAGGAGGAGCCTCGCTAGCCCATGTCCTTGTCAACAACTTCGTACACCAATACAACCGACTCTGCGTGCACGCGGAGGGGGCGTCGGTGAGGTCGATGACATCTCGTCAAACCGACTCTTTCACCATCCACCGCCACACCTCCACCGCAGCGCTCAGTTCACAACAACGTCGCAAGGGAGCCTACAGGAGCCCCGCAACTCATCCTCCACGCTAACTCTACCGTTACGTCTCTGCTGATACATTTTCCAACACGTCCGCCCGTCAGGGCAGCGGTCGCACGTCCATCACGACAGTTGGCTCATCTAACCTGACTAATTCTACTCGGCCCATCCCAAGGCACTCCATCAACTCTTCGCTCATCGCAAGCTGCGGACGCCATTAGAAGTCGCACCCGCATGCTTGCCCGAGGAGGTTCCACTTCACACACTCTACCCCATCACGGACCCGGGGCTGCTGCTCGCGCGGCCTCTCGGTCCGGAGGGGTATGCTCATCGTACACCCAGGGCTCTCTTCGACTCGCACGATCTCTATGGTGATCAGTGAGAGTCCGATTAAAATACCCTACAGCTTCAGCGGACCCGCGCTGCGCGTCATGGCGGGCACCATACTGCCCGGTCGCGACGACGTGCTGAACGCCTTCGCGTATGCGCTCGCCGACGTCGCGCGCGCGCCCGACCCCGTGAAGTACGCGCCCTTCATAAACACGTCGCCGCTAGACGCCCAGTTCCACCGCCTCCACCCCCCGTACGTCGACCCCTCGTCGTCGATGCGCTTCGTCACCTCCTTCGTCCCGCTCGGACTGAACAGGTTGCCCTGGCTCAGGATCGTCGGGTCCTCGCTCCCCCCGATCGCGTACTTCGACCACCCCGCCGAGTAGTCGTTGTTCAGGATGTGGAACGTCCCGAACCGGCACCGCGGCAGCCGCTGCGTCAGCCCCGCCCCGAACTTGTTGAACGCCACCGTCGCGCGCATCCCGCGGTCCATCGTGTGCGACGGGCTCGCGCCGAACAGCACCACCTTGTTGTGATCCTCGAACACGCAGTTCGACACCGTGATCCCCGTCGACCCCTTCGTCGCGTCCAGCAGACCGTCCGTCGCCCGCGCCAGGTAGCAGTGGTCCACCCACACGTTGCGCGACTCCTGGATGTGGATCCCGTCGCCGTCCGTCCTCCCGCGCCGCACCACCTTCCAAGGCGACACGCGGATCGTGCTCGGGCCCGACGCCTTGATGTCGTGGATGTGCAGCCCGTGCAGGATCACGTTGTGTGTCCCCTGGATCGTGATGTGCACCTCGGCGCCGCGCGCGTCCACCGTCTTGTACGCCGCCATCCACAGCTCGCCCTTCAGCCGGATCGTCATGCTGCGCGCGAAGATGATCCACAGCGGCCCGTCGCGCGTCACGCCGTACCGCAGCGTCCCCGGCTGCGGATTCTGCAGGTCGTCCCCGTCGCTCGTCACCGTGTACACCCGCCCGTTCTTCCCGCCCACGGCGTCGCGCCCGAACCCGGTCGCGCAGCTCGCCAGCGCCTGCCGGTGGCTGCGCCAGTTCCGGTCGCACCGCCAGCAGTCGTCGATGGGGTTGCCGCTGCCGCACCCGCCCATCGCCTTCGCCAGCGACGCCAGCGAATCGTCCACGTTCGTCGCGTTCATCACGTCCGCCGACGACAGGCTCAGCCCGCTGCAACCCATCACGCAACTCACAATCGTCAGCCACCGCCGTCATCAATATTGTACAGCATCATGTCCGTTCGAAGCTCTGCCAAACTTTCCAGGATCTGACTGGATCTTCAAATTCCAAAACGACACTGCCACTCTATACAGCATTCGACTACACAGTGCATTAGATCTGATCTGCAAGGGGAAAAAACTGTGGAAGTGGAATTGGAGATGCAGGGCGATGTGGTGTTGCGGAACAGATGTTGCTTACTCGTCCGTGGCGCGATACACGGTGTCGGCGCTGGACGTGTCGAAGAACACCTCGTCGTTCTCGTACTCCGCCTGCGTGTGCACCACAGCCTGCGTCTTGGCCTCCACCGCACCATCGTCGCCCAGGCTCGCGCTGCTGTCCTCCGTGCTGACGGTCTCGGGCGAGTCCACAAACGTGTCCAGGGGAAGCTCGCCCTCCGCGCTCGCGTACGATGCACCATCGTCGTAGTTGTACGTGCTCTCCTCCGTCTCCCCGTCGTCCTCGCCGGCGGGTTGCAACTCCTCGCTGGCGAACGTGTCGGCGTCCCAGGTGCTGCCAGTGGGCGCGTCGGAGAGGTCCTGGGCGAAGGAGTCAGCGTTGAAGCTCATGCCGGGGCCGGCCTGGTCGGCAGGTAGGTCCTGCGGAACGAACTGCTCGTAGCCGCCGTTGGCGGGCACGTACTCCTGCGTGTCCAAGTCGCCCGGCATGGACCTCGCCTGAATGCCCATCCACTGCGACGCCACCACCATCACCACCAACACTGCCACGACCGTCCTGCCCGCCATACCCGTCGGCTCCTCGGGCAATCCCAACACGATCGCACCTCAGACCTGCACAACTACAGTACACCACACTGCTCTCAGTACTGTAGGAGAATGAAGTGAATACGCATAGCAATCGGTTGCACGTATCTCGCTACGATTCAGCATTTCAGTTGGTAACAACGTTACAGCTGTCCAGAGAAAGATTCAGATCGGAAGAGCAAGTGTGCATGAGGAATTCCAGCAATGGACAGCAGATTGATCATGACCATACCCTTAATTGGGCCGGAGTTGGCGCCGTCCTAGTTCCTGTTCAACATCGCCCCGATTTTTCTTGCAATGCTCTCTGCGCGTACAAGCTTAGGACTACGCTAGCGTTGAAGTCCAGCGACACGGTCCGAAGCTCAAGTGCCAGAGGAGGAGATGGAGAACGGGATGGATCACTGATGCTCACATGGGGCTTTTATACAGGGACTGGCCTGGCGGGGATGCTCTTCGGTCCGATGATTCTGTAACAACTTCCATGTTCACCAGGAGGTGGCTGCGGGATCCGACATTGGTGCGGGGCGCACTGCAGCGCGGAGCTTGATTGAAAATCATCTCTGTCCTTTTCCTGATTCCACTTCCAAAGCTCCCAGTTTCATGCGCTGCCTAACTTATGCTTTTTCCAACCCGTTTCTATCTGGAATCCACTTATTTTAGAGAGCTCGTCGATGTCCACTGCTCGCTTCTAAACTTGACCAGTAACCACTTGAATCACCTGAAGTGACTATAATTACCATATCTGTGACTTCGGATCTCTTTGTTTCATGTTGAGTCTAGACGGTTGTCACGGAGGGTGGGCCAGGGGTAGGCATCTTTTTCTTCCTTTTTTTATTTCAGGGGTCAGGTGTCTTTTTTGGAAAGAAATTGCCAAATTTGGGGCAAGCGGCCTAAAATTCTTTGGGGAGGACCCACTTGGATCTAAAAGAGGCCCCTCCAACATAACAATAGGGATTAGGTTTTGTCCACACCACCCTTCCCATACCATTTGTTTATATGGTTTTATGTGATCCTTTGTCTTCTCGTGTCTGGTAGAAGTCAAACCAGATGAGTAGTTCAACATGTGAGTTTTTCTTTTTCCGCATATGGAGTTGTGGTTTTTGCTGGTGAAATCGCCACGCTGACTTTCTCAACTGAGGTGTTTACTCCACGAAGTTTTACAATAGAAATTAATCCCTCTGCCTCTTGTGATGCCATCTGAAGATGGTAATGTAAGACGGTAACCTTGTAGGAGACGAAGAGTTCAAGGTGATTGCTTCTACATTTACCTTTCCGCTACAGGTCTGCTACTTTGTTCCGAGTACGCAGACGTTACGGGACATGACGGCAATATTAGTATGGTGTTCCTCGGGCGCCAATTGCACCGACGTCAGCAATGCTCACAGATTGACCTGCTCGAGAGACTTTCAAAAGCACAAGAGATCATTGTAATGTGTGGTGATCAGTTACTGTGGTGAGTTTGGTGACAATAGAGTTATTTGTATAGGGAACCGGTCTTTTGTCCTCCTTTTTTCATGGAAATGAAAATCTAACCTGTATTTGAGTGTAGCCGCAAAGTAATCCTGTGAAATAAATTCAGGAATTGAGGGTTTTATGGAGGTGTGGCGGAACGGTAGAGTTAGCGTGGAGGATGCGTTGCGGGGCTCCTGTAGGTTTCCTTGCGACGTTGACGTTGTTGTTTGCGGTGGAGGTGTGGCGGTGGATGGTGAGAGAGTCGGTTTGACGAGATGTCATCGACCTCACCGACGCCCCCTCCGCGTGCAAGCAGAGTTGGTTGTATTGGTGTACGAAGTTGTTGACAAGGACATGGGCGAGCGAGGCTCATGGTTTACGAATTTGCCGATGATGGTGCTGATGTTGTGAGGCGTGGAGGCCTGTAATCGCAAGTTGGAGGTTTTGAAACATCTGGCTTTGGCCGGTTCGTGTAATATAAGTTTATTCATGTTTTCACTATCAAGGAGTTACAATACTTAGAGTTGTCATGAGACGAACTGGTTACCAAGTTGTTTTGTATCATGAGCATTTGTTTCGTTTTGCATCTTTTCGGAGTTTTGGATATATTTTCCCAGCACGTTAATGCATCAGAGGAAAGTTTTATCCACCTGCAGTTCAATGTCCTGGTTTTATCATCACAAGTTGCTGTTGTTTTTCGCACCCAAACCTCTATCGAAGTTTTAGTCGACGTCAGGCGTGGTAGTATTAGATTCTGGAGTCCATAACTGAAGAGGCTTAATTTGAAATATATTTTTGAAAGAGAATACTTCAAACAACTACATTAGTTGTGATTGTGATCGGTATGGCCTTTATTCTCGAGTGGAAGTGGACTCCTTGTAAGGTAACAGTAACCTTGACAATGGGCACAAATTTGAACTAGAAGTTCTCTAGATTCTGTTGTACACTTCAGATGGTGAAGAAGATTGCGATGATTCAAGCATAGGACCAGATCAATTGGAATAATACCATGCATGTTGTTAGAATAAAGTGTAGTTCATCGTTTATAAGAAAGCTCGGAGACAGAGAGAGGCATGTCTTTGAATAAACCCAAAGACTGCAGCAAAGTAAAGATATACTATTCCACGAGGGATGACACTTGGACCCAACCGGCTTCCCTCATGCCGGATACAAAAACCCTACAGTCTGACGTGGAAGTGAACATCCCATGCCTGCATAGACAGATCAACTTTTAGTTTACAATATTTCCTGTCTTGACGTCAGAAAACTTAGTTTACAATATCTCCTGTTTTGTCATCACAAAACACTGAATATAGTCTGAATTCATTGGTGATGTGGGTGAAAAACGTTGTGGACCACATCAATTTTGGTTTTGGAATACAATTGATGTGGACACATTTCAACATGTGTCATGCCATTCTTAGCCACCTCCCTCCACACTCACTGCCAAATATCTTCCACTCCTCGTCGCTTGCCGCCACCTCACAGCTGTTCGCCGTCACCTAGGGAACAATTCTACTGTACCCCAGATTTGCCATCTCATAGCAGTGGATCTACATGTGTTCTGGAATGAAGGAGCTGCATTTTTTCCATCTGGGGTGGCACATTTGTCTTGGCCATGATCCTCTTTGCAGCTTTTGAGTTTGCTGTATTTGATGTTCCTTTCTGTTCTCGACAAGAATCTGTCGGTTTGTGCGTGTTCAATTCAAGAGTAGCTGAATTGAGTGATTCTGGTGAGTGCCAACGTCTTTGTTCAGTTTCAGGGGGGCTTGTCATGTTGTACTATACAGCGGTATACAATTAGCTCCTTTAGAATAGCCTCGTTGTTTTTGTTAGCTATATGTAGAGGCTGCTATAATGAAAAGGGTGGGTGAAAGTTGTAATGTGGGAGTATCAGATGAATGGTGATGGCTTTTTCAGTATGGTGGGAGTGATGACAACTTGGAAGTGCACAAAAAACAAGGTCTAGAGAAGTAATTTGATGATGAATGAGGCTGGAATATATACAGTACTCTTGATTTTGCTATACAACTTGGTGCTAAGCTTTTGGCTTGACTTAGTAAGATTAAGCAAAAACAACATTATCAAAATTTTGTACACCTAACACTCTTGGAAAATGTTGAATACATAGAGAATTTCTGGAACTACTTGTGAATGATAAACATTTTTTTGAATAGCACTTGAGGTTCTCTTGAGTGTCGTAGATTTAGGAGCTGGAATTTGAGTGAAATGGAGTCCTGTTGAACAAAGAAACTTGTTTTGAAATTAATTACAGCACAAGTGGGTAATAAATTTGACTATAACCCAAAGTGTCACATTAACTTATTTGTTGAACCAATTGTAAGATGCATGAATTTTGCTTCCGACACGTTGATGGAGAGGACCTCGTTGTCACTTTGGAACAAATACCATCAAAAGTAGAGGCCTAAACCCTAAACCCTAGACCCTACTGATTTTAAACCAGTGCACTACTGTAACTCGCCCACAGGAGCTTCATTTAGCCACATGAAGTGAATGAAATCATACAGCTTTGCACTCACGCTCACCTGCCACCCAACCACCAACACACATTGATAAACAAGAGACTTGCAAAATGGAATGATCGCCACATAATATTGACAAATGGATATTGTCACCTCTTCCTTTGAAAGATGAAAGTACTAGCTCATGAACGTCACATAGTTATTTGTAAAGTCACCCCAACTTTCAATAAGATACTCCCTCTTTAACTACTACCCTAAGAGCTTGATGGTCTTTCAATTAGAATCCTCCAATAAAGTTAGGAAGAGCTAGGTGGCCTCTAAACACTAGTCAAAGAAGTTTTTGACAGTCTTTGAGAATGAAAAAAGAGTTGGTTAATATTCATGGTATTTCATGCCATCTTTCTCTCCTCAAGCTGATTTTAATTATTTAAAATGAGAAAAGAAGGGCATCTTATTTTAACTCTGGGTGACTTTACAACTAACTCTGATATGGTGAGGAAAGTTCAATGTATCAGAACATCAAAAGTTTTGTAAGAGAGAAGAGGATTTACCTTGTAAGGAGTGGGATTAAGGGCTCGCATGTGGTCAGTACGCATTGCAGCCAATTGATCCGCGCATCGTTTCCTAAGTTGCAGCAAGGAAGGCAATGGCTCCCTTCGCCCTGAGAGTGAACAGTACAAAAGGAGTAAACATTTATTGTAATACATATAACAAACTTGCATAGTTTCATTTTGATGCGCATCATAGCAATAGTTTCAAAAACCGGGTATTTTTTGCACCACTACGACACAACAGTCCCATGCTTGAAGCTGAGTTTTACCAGATTTGCCGCCCCAGTAGCACTTGTAAAGAGCCTCAACACGAGAAGGCACAACATAAACTCGTTTGGACTCCATGAAAGGGTGACGGCATAAGATCCGTTCACCAGGCTGCACACGAAACTCACTGAAATGAGCTTCACACTTTTTTTGTCCAGAAATCACCTCAAACCATGTGAAACAGCACCAACATGCACATGAGAAATGATATAGGCCCTTGCTATCGAAATAGAGGGCAGGATACCTTGGGATAGGGTTCATTTTCTCCAATCAGAAGATCCACCAAAGCAACTCCCTCCCTTCCATACAACCTAAACGCTTGCTTCTTGCATGGAATCGTGACCTGTCAGAACAAAATGTCAAAAAACAAGACTTGAAGTATTCATAATTAAATATAGTATGAAATGTCTTTAAACCATACCTTGGTCACATCTTCTGAAAGCTTAATTCGTGGCTGCCCGCTGATTTCTACCAATTTGTACACGCAACCAAGAGCTGGCTGTGAGAAGCATGTTACCAAATGCGTGCCTATCCCAAACGCATCAATTTCATGGCCCTGCAATCACAACTTTCGGGAAATAAATAAACTAGTATGATCGTCTTAGTACTGTTGATGCATCTGCCAATTGCGTTATCTTATCTCAAAGTCAGATGAGGACCTGCTTGTTTAAAGCATCCAGAGTTTCTTCGTTGATGTCATTACTGGCTACAATGACAAGTTTCCCAAATCCTGGAACACTGAACTCGTTCTCCACCGCCCGGAAGAAATGCCGTGCCTCATTTGAGAAATATGATAAGTCGCCAGAGTCCAATCTGATCCCAAGAGCTTTGTAACTGTGCATGTACACAGAAGCCGTTAATGATAGTTGTTTTAGTTTATGTATTTCATTGACACTAAGAACGTCAAACTGAATTCGCAAGCATTGGAAAATTACTAGCTTGAATGGATGACTATCATTCTTCTTAAGATGGAATTCAATCTGGTACCAATGCATCATACCCAAGGTCATGAAGCGCAAGAGCTACAGCACAAAAATTAGGGACGCCACTCCTCATGACCTGCAATGTGCAACACGAATCATCAGGTGCGCACATGTAATAATGCAACAAGTTTACAGCAACCATAACATATAAGACTGTTAGCGTCGCAAGCACTTGGTAAAATACAGGGCAGTATTGAAGTTCTGGAACAGATCAACCACAAACTTGTAGGTAAGATGGTGAAAACTCATACATTGTATGTATCAACAAGAGCTTGGAATGCTGAGGGGAATGCAAGTGCATACGATGTGAAAGCTGCTAATTCACTGTGATTGGTCTCGTGGAAAAACTCCCTCAGTGAGGGCGCTTCCTGCATTTAGTACATTATTAGCAGATTCTTGGTGAAAAAAACGGAGACTGGCTATGGCTCTACAGAACTGACTGGAAAAGGGAAAACTTCATAAAATGACTATGGCATGATCAATACATCCTCAAGTCCACGAATGTAAA
This sequence comes from Bryoerythrophyllum caledonicum, assembly GCA_963971425.1. Taxonomy (NCBI): domain Eukaryota; kingdom Viridiplantae; phylum Streptophyta; class Bryopsida; order Pottiales; family Pottiaceae; genus Bryoerythrophyllum; species Bryoerythrophyllum caledonicum. The sequence continues at coordinate 10,334,394 of OZ020526.1, read as the reverse complement.
CACCCGATTCAGAGCGGAAAAGAAGCTGCAAATGAAATTACCTGCAGGCGGCCAAGCCACAACTGCGTCAAATGAACGAAATCCTCACACTTGCTCCCGCCCTTGGCATATGGAAGAGACCTCTCCGTAATCTCATCAAAACTCTGCAAACAACAACATCAATTCAGCTAGGAGGTTAGATTCACGAAAGAATCAAACAGCATGAGCCAAAGGGAACTTGGCATCAGGGAGGTGTGCAACAGTCAGACGTCACCATGAAAGAGCTGACAAACGCATGCGAATGTGTTCCTCGAACTGGGATCCCAAACCTTCGGCCTGCATCAACATTACTACAACCCAATGGACCTCGCACCATGAGTAGAAGACACTCCAACACTGGAAAGTTACTTAAGCTGTGCCCAGATCAAAGAGTATTCCTACTCAACCAACACAAAGAACCAGCATCTGAGCACTAAAACATGTACGCAGACCGCTCACCTGGTGGCATCAAACCCCCCCAGGTAGCAATACTTTGATGCACTGATGCCTCCATCTGGGCCCTGCACAGACAGAAACAGGTACCATCAATCAATCGGACTCCAATGATCTGCAGATTTTTGAACGATGAAGTCTACAGAGATGAACCTACCTGGGCTCGTCTCAGCCCGAACTCTAGCAGCAACTTATCCTTTCCAGCAACACGTCGATGCCTGGCGGCATTGGTGGCTACCAAGGAGGCATAGTTCACCAGTGTCAAAAATGTGGTCTCCAGCAACTGGGCTATCTGCAGCAGCCACAGGAACTAACATAAGTTGAAGGTCATGTGACTGCACCAGTCCATTAGATTCATTTGTAAGCGCACCAGGATACCCCTTCTCTTTCATTCTGCATTGAAGTAAAACCAGCCCTAAATAATTTTCAAAATCAGCTCAAAGGAAAAAAGAAAAAGGCGGCTCATACTACACACTCTGCAAACCCTTTCTTCACCCTCAAAGACTGCTCAAAAAAACTACTTTGGCTTGAGTTTAGAGACCATCATGCTCTTCCATTGACCTAATTGATGCATTACAACTGAAAGACCACCAAGCTTTTCTATTGATCACAAGAGAAACCCTGGTTGGCTTTACAAATAACTCTGTTATCGATGTTGATAGAAGTTTGTTATCAAACTACGACCTTCTCAAAGGGAAAAGTATGCTTAGTATGCTTACCAATAAGGGACCTTCAACACGCATCAAAGGGATGCGTGGGAACACCACAGAGCCCTCTGGGATGGCATATAATTCGACCTCGGAGCAGTCAACAGTCTTCAAAAAGACAAAGAACTCGTCCTAGAAATCAACGAATCGTCAATTCCACCTTGAAGTCGGAAAATTAATAAACGATAATTCTTTGAGATCAATGAATCTGCTGACATACCTCACATGTGGAGGGCAAGATGGTCTTGAGGTACTCGATGTCATCATCCTTGAACCTGAAATTGGCAGCAACTCGGACGCACTCCTCCAGGCCTGCAAACACGGTATACTCTCCCCCAAACGGACTCTTCCGAAACAACAAATCAAACCTGCATGCAGAAATATGGTAAACCCTCTAAAAACCCTCACAGAAACCCAATCTGAGAATATGAAAGAGAGACATACACTGCGAGGTCGTGGTGTTTGCCGGCTTTCCAATATGCGTAGGCCATGGTGAGCTGGTACATGTCTGTAAGAAGAGCGGACACCATGGGATTGGTGGGCGGACCCACACTCTCCGAGCTTGTCTCCATCGCCATCTTGTGTCCTTCTCTCGCTGTGTTGAGGAGTCTCTGCCGGAGCTTGAAAGCAGGAGGGATCTGCTCACAACAACTCAAGCTTCCACGGAATGACGTTGTTTCCGAGGTCGGATAGAATCTACACGGTTATTCTTTTTGTTTTTTCCTAATGGATCACTTTACTTATTCACTTTCTTCCTTCACTTCTCTTTGCTTCTCTTCTTTTCTTTGCTTCTACTTTTCTTGGGGTACTTCCTTTGATTCTTTCAATTCCTTCCCTTTCTTTTCGCCTCTTTCGGTTGTTGTTTTCCCCTTTTATCCTTGAAGGTTTTTCTCTGGAAAGGTTTTTCGTACTGGGTTTGTTTTTGGTGACTGTAGATTGAACATGCAAATTTGATTTCTTAGTTTGGTGTGGAAACGTCGGCATTGAGACAACAAATTTTTGAGACCATAACTCTCGAAATTGTGAACACCATGGCTGATTTCTTGGATGCCACTTGGATCTTGATAACATGTTGGTTGCAAACCCTATGGACTCTCAGCAAGTTTAATGCCGAGTAATAACGACTTCAGCTGAGCAGCAGAAATACTCCATGCCGTTTGGCGTATACAAAAATACTCACACAATCAGCAATTTGGTGAACCAAAATGCCCAAAACAAGCATCCTTAGAACGGTGCACAGGTGCTACGCAGCAGGAAAGAGAGTGGTTAGAATCCCCTCACAACATAAGCCGCTTCGAGGCAAAAAAACCCACTGAAACTCAACCTGGGGTAACAAGAAACATGAAACGTAAATGGCAGGAATGGGCAGCGAAAAGGCAAAAACGCCAGAACCAGCATTGGAATCCTCGGCTGGAAATAATTGATTATCAGTAAAGCTATTTAGTATGCTTGGCTCTGAGATGATGTGGAACAGATGTTGCACGGTGAGCCTGAGGCAACCTGATTGAATCCTATGGGCGTGGGTTCAGGGCTTGAGCAGGTCTTACAGTTGAAATGAGAGACATTCTAGTACTGATGATTCTTCCTACGTGCAAACGCGCCTCTGCTCCGTTACATGTCCAGTCATCTCTCAAGCCCTTGATTGCCTTTGCTCACCCTGATTACCTACTGCCTCCCCATCGGTCGTATAATGGCAACTGGGCCGTCTTTAATTTAAACGCTACGCTATGGAAAATTTTGACATGAAGGAGTGGTTGAATAACTCACTTCATCCTCCCCAGCCGCTGCGCTTGCTTCGACCACCTGAAGGACAATCGTTGGCCCGGTGTCCTCGTTGGCCACACACATGGCACGTTCCGGAAAACGCCTTGTCGCCTCCTCTGTCTGAGCGTCCTGACGAGAATCTCCCGAACTTCTCAGAGTCTCTTCCTCGTGATGGAGAAGAAGAAGAGGAGAATCTGCCGAAACGGTCATTCCCCCTCTCAGACGACCGTGGCGAGCGATCTTGGCCGAATTTGCCGAACATGTCTCCGCTTCGCCCTGCTTTGCCCTCTTCCGCTTGTACTCTGGGGAGCTTCGTGGGAACGTCCAGCTGCACATCCTCCGTTGACAATGAGACGATATCCTTCGCTACATCATCTGGCAAGTCGAAGACAGCTCCGGCGACTCTGTGATCATCAATGACGCAAATCTTGCCCACTCTGTCAGCTGCCGATCGCGAAATGCTTGCGAGGATTCCGCTCACAGCGCGTGGAGTCAATGGGCCACGCTCGTCGGTGCGCACCAGCCTTACTGTCGTCATTCCTGGTTCGTATGTCAGAAGCGAGCGGCTTGGAGGCAGCTGGCTGAAGCCGCTCAAGTGAGCAAGCGCAGCAGCAAACGCACTCGGGCCCCTCTCTTCAAGCAGGGACTCTGCGGTGGGAAGGAACTCAGAGGCCAGGCTGGAATCCACATGGTCGAGAACGCCCTTCACTTGGTCAAAGCTAGCTTGCATGACATCCCTGACATGAGGCGCGCCAATCATCTGAAACTTGCACTTGACGTTGCTCTCAATTGTGCGCATGGTTCGCGTTTGTTGGCTGGTGAACATGAGAATGTTCGTTCCGGTCTTGCCAGCACGACCTGTCCGACCCGTGCGATGAACGAAAGTTTCAGAGTCATTCGGAATCTCGTAATGGATGACGAGATCCACATTGGGGACGTCCAGTCCTCGAGCAGCCACATCGGTCGCAACCAGGACTGCAATCTTCCCCTCGCGAAACGCGTTCAGCGTCTTCTCCCTCTGGATCTGCGTGATGTCGCCGTGCAAGGCCCCGCAAGACGCCAGGCTGCCCATGGCATTTGCAACGTCATCCGCATCCCGCTTCGTCTGCGTGAACACGATCGTCTTCCCAGTCTTCCCGTGCACTGTGATCAAGTCGCTCAGGATTGATCGCTTGGCAGTAGCCGGAATCTGAATGGCCAGATTCTTGATACCTTCCGCCAGCTTGTCATCCGAGTCGCCAACCAAATCGATTGTCAAAGGTCTGTTGAGGTACTTGCGCGCGAGCTCCTTCACCCATTTTGGCATGGTTGCGGAGAACAGCATGCTCTGTCGCTTCTTCGGAAGCTGCTGCAATATTCGCTCAACGTCTTCCTCGAATCCAACAGCGAGCATCTGATCGGCCTCGTCCAGCACCAAAAAGTGAACGTCCTCCAGCCTCAACGACCCCCTGTCAATTAGGTCAATAATACGCCCCGGCGTCCCCACGGCGACATCCACGCCTCGATCAAGCTGCCGCATTTGCGTGCTGATCGATACGCCTCCGTACACACACGCAGTAGACAACATCGGAGCCGACTCGCAAAACTCCCGCTCCACCTGCTTGGCGAGCTCCCGAGTCGGCGCCAGCACCAACGCCCTCGGCGACCGCCCGGACCGCGGCGCGCTCTTCGCGTCCTCGTCCACGATATGACGAATGACCGGGATTCCAAAAGCGAGCGTCTTACCCGTGCCCGTCTTCGCCCTCGCGATCAAGTCCTGCCCCTTCATCGCCGGCTCAAGCACCGCCCTCTGAATCGGGAACAGGTGCGTGATGCCCCGCTTCGCGAGCGCGTCCACAATCGCCGCCGACACTCCCAAGCTATCAATCGCCAGCTCCTCCTTCCCGGAAGACTTCCTCCCCCTCGCAAACGCCACTTCCTCCTCCCCGGAACTCGAACTCTCATCGTCAAAAAACTCGTCCGTCTGGCTCGAAAACTCCCGCAGCGACTGAATCAACGCCATCTCCGACGCCAATCCACTCCCCCTCCCGAGCCACAACCCCCGCCTCTCCCCGTCATCCCCTCCCACCACCGCACTCAAGCTACGCCCCACGGCCAACCCCCGCCTCTGCACTCCCGCCACCCCGACCGTCGCCCTCACCACGCGCAGCGCCCTCACCCCCGCCTCCGCAAACCTCCTCGTCGTCGCCATGATCAGAAAACCCCAAAACCACCTCAAAAACAGAACCTAAACCCTCCTTAAACCCCGAAACTTCAAACTCTCGCTCTCTCTCTTTCTCTCTCTCTCTCTCTCTCTCTCACGGCAGAACGAAATCGGAGGTATCGAGCGGTGCCATGGAGAAGAGGCGAGGGACGCCAGAGCTTCCGAAAGAACGACAATTCGCCTCGTCTCGCACCCTTGAAGGCTCTTTGGCAATTCCCTCGTTTGGGAAGAATCACGGCGGCCGTCAGTTGATGTCTTTAGGGCAGCCTCTGCGGTTGGAGCCTGATCCCGCCACTGCCCTCAAAGCCCTCAGAATCTACAACCGGCCGAGATTTCTACGGGTGTTGGCTTTGGGTACGAGTTACCCAAAACCGAGAGAGATATTCAAAACGGTCATTGCACTAGAAACCGGAGATATCTATGGGTGTCGTATATCTTAATCGACAGAATCTACCATTTTAGGGTGTCGGCTTCGGGTATTCTAATGCGAGTGGCCTTCCAAATATCTGCGACTGTTAGTTGCAATGGGGGTTTTCGGTTTGGTCACCGCATATGGGGTCGTTGATTCTATGTTCTAGGCTGTTGTGGGTTTACGGAAGTTCCGAATTATTGTGTCATTATGTGAACAATATAGTTTTGATATGGACTGAATTTAATGCAAATGAAATACAATGATTATGTAAAGTACCTCACAATAATACAATGATTATGTAAAGTACCTCACGATATCGTCTCAATACCTCTAAATGGCTACCGTAAGCCTTGTTGACCATGATTTGTAAGGGTGCCAATCCTTCTCAATGGGCATCCTTAATCCAAAGTTTGGACATATTATGAAGTCCAATTGACATAGGGTGAATGATGATGGGATCTTCAACCAAGACTTGGAAGGGCTCAGGGAGATCAAATTTGGGTTGCATGGGCTTAGCACCAAAACTCTCAATAAAGTGTTGCCATGTCGGTGTTCTGGATGCGGGTAGCCCTTGGCACTTGGTCTCTAGTGTGAAGCCCAAAGGACTAAGACCAATGAAATTACTAAATCCACTTGGCCTCAATCTCGGTCCCTTCTCACACTGAGGGCTGCTTCACACCTGATGCCCGAGTCGAGAGTCCGTCAATTTCCACCAATGAGATTGCTTGAATGACCAAAGTCCGGCCTCTCGGCCTTTATACCAAAGGCCAAAGTCCAAAGGCCATCGTCTTCCAATGTGCCTACATGGCAGTACTTTTCGAGAGTTTTGTTGCCAAGGCGATGGACTCTCGAGAAAAACTTGGGTCGCCGTTTTTAGTCGACTAAAACTTCCTTCGAGAGTCCGTCGATTTTTTCAGTAAATAATCAAAAGCTGACAAGATCTCGACCGTTAAATGAAAGAGGCTGAATTTTTTGGCTGATTTTAATTGGCTGATTTCTTTTGGCATAATGATATGGGGTATGGGCTTTGGACTTGAGCTTTGGGGCTTCACACCACAGCCGCCCAAAGGCTTCAATATATATTTATTTTTTTAATGTTTTTTTTTAATCCAAAAGTTTGGAGTCTTGCCATAGTTTGGGCAGAAATTTTGACGGACGGACTCTCAACTCGGCCAGATGTGAAGCGGCCCTGAATACCCCTAAAGATCACAAAAGTGGGCACTCTCCAATCCGAAATTATGCACTCTATGAATCCAAAACTTGGAGGCGATTCTCCTACCCGAACCCTTCATCTTTATTCACGTTGACATAAAGCACTTCTGTGAAGAAATGATGGATCTTGGGGCAATTCTAGTTGAGATTAAATCTGTAAAACCTCTTTCTTCGTTTTGGAGCAAATATCAAACCAGATCTAGATCTTACGACCTGAATCTGCGCCAACTACCCCACTTGCAAGAATTCGCTAACCGATTCTAAGTGTGAACAGCGATCATGTGATATTCAGGCCCATTGAATCACTGGACATCGTCGCATTGAAAAACTGATGTCTTCACAAAAACACTCGCAGGAAGTCTTGAGTGAAATCAACCCTCTATATTGATGGATTTGGAGTATCAATCAGCCTATGTCATCCACTTGGATATGCATTTCCCTCGGCTCTGAAACTACCAACTCTCGAAGCTAAATCCAACTTACTACAAATCAGTCTCTGAAACCAGACTTAATTCCTAACGCTTCCCTTTCTCAAGCGCTCCGCCACTCTTTGAATGGTTCGCAAAATTGCAAATATTACCCACCGGATAGTCATTAAAACCACAACCTTGAGCTCGGACATGGAATTCTTAACACTCTCGAGTCTAACAAGTCCGTGTCAGTGTGGATTCAAAGGGGTTGTTTCTGTGTACGACGGCGCAGGCCTGCTGAAGTGGTTGGCTAAGACGTTTCTCGCCAGTTGCACGTCCCGCACAAACGTGGTCCGAGCCTTTGCATACGGCGCATCTCGAGCTGCACAACCGACAGGAACAAAACATTTCAGAATATGGAACTGTAGCAGATGATGTCCCTAGAGTAATATGGAGTGTGAAGCACTAGACTTACGTAATCGTTGAGCTCCTCGGATCATGTTCATTCGCCTTTTCCAGCACAGATATCCACCTAAAACCAGGAGGGCGAAGGCTCCCAGAACACCGAAAACGACGGCCGTCCTCATGCCGTGGGACATGCCATTGCAGGATCGCAGCCCCAGTCCGCACAGACCGTCATTGTTTGAAAGGCTGCACCAATTGGAACCTTGATTATCAGTACAAACCAACATGCAGGAGATGGAAAAGAAACTTCGAAGGAAAGAAGAATAAGAATCCTGAAGAAAGCAGAGTGTACTTACTTCAACATACCACCACGAATTGGGAAGGATCCCAACGATGACGGCACCTCTCCGCTCAGCTGATTGTCATTAAGCAACCTGACATGTCCCCGAAAGAATGAGAGTAGTAAAAACAGAAATTTCTAGATTCTATGAACTCTGATAGCCGTACTATACCTTCAAGGAAACAGAAAAAGCACGTACAATTAAAGGATCAAAGGTCTATTTAGTGCTTACAATTCTTGAAGTTTGGAAAGCTGGCCAAGACTGACTGGTATAGACCCATTCAGTCGGTTGTGAGAAAGATCCCTGCATAAAATTTAAATAATGCTGATAAATTAGTTGAAAGATTATCAAGGCAGTAGCTAGAATTTCTGCTTCATGTGAAAAACAGAGCCTACTTCACGAATATTAGGAAGCACAGTGCTTGTTTTCTCTCCTCCGAATTGGAGTCAGTGGAACTGATGTACTCACAATGTAGTAAGAGATGATACGTTGCCAATCGCATCAGGTATAACTCCAGTCAGCAAGTTGTTACTCATATTCCTGTTCACAAAACATCGACAAACCATCATTAACGGACAGAGCCCACATAATCTCACATCCAGTCACATTTCCTGTCAAATTCATGCAAGATTCAGAGCATCTTTTGGCTAGTCTTTCTTTAATTTAGTATTACAGATGGCGAAGAATGGGCTCAGTGAAAGCAACGTACAGTGACTGAAGACGTCGAAGAGCCACCATACTGTCGCCAAGCTGACCTCGGATGCCTTGGTAATCGAGGCCCCTGTTATAGAAACGCAGCAGCGATCAGAGTCAGGAAGCTCGTCCGCCTTTTCACTCCTGTACAGAAAATTCATTGAAACACTTACAGGCCATTGATGAACCAGGCACCAGCTGCCGCGTCGAATTCGCAGTTCACGCCGTACCAAGCATGCACCTGAGGAATGCAAGGATCGCCGTTCCATCCCAGACGCGCTGGTAGCTCCAAATGCTGCTTCATCTTCTGAAGTGCCCACACTGCAAACGAATGATGACTAGTCAGGAACAAGAATGTGGAGACCGTTGACAGTTGATCACCAGGAGAAAACAAGCCATACCGTTGTCGCCTGAAGTGGGGAGCTCTCGGGCGATCAGCTGGTAGACCTCGAACGCGCACACGAAGACCGTCCCTGCCAGAGGCTCGAAGGTGAGGTGCAAGGTTCGCCCCTCCACCAACACCGTCGCGTTCAGGACGAGAGCTGTGCGAGGAGCGCCGGCCATCTTCACGATATCGACAACCGGGAACAGAGGCTGCCCGTTCGCCAGCACTCTGAATACACGCTCGTTGGGCCCTGTAATGTCGGGCTCGATCTCGGCGAAGTGCAGCCACACGGAGTAGTTCTGGTTGGGGATCACGGGAATAGTGTAGGACAGCTTGTTCTCAGGCCCGGTAGTCGTCGCCGACTGGTAGATGGCCTGAGGGTAGTTGCTGTACTTAGAGATATTCAACTGCGTTTTTTGCACACTGGCGGAAGATCCAGGGGTGAAGAGAGTTCGGTCGGTGGCCCAGTAACGATCCCCGCCCCAGAGATCGGCCTGCAAGCTGGACCCGTAACCAGACGTGTCGGCTCCAGCGGACACCCGCTTCACGGTTCTCAGGATGTAATTCGTCGACGGGAAAATCGTCCCCATGTCGTATGCACTGTCATGGATCTGCAGAATTTCAATCGAAGCGACTACCGGGTTCCCGTGACCTGAGCTGTGGAAGCAAACTGTGGCCGCTCCATCACGGATGTGGGCTAGAGAGTCTGCGTACTCGTCGTCCACTACCGTGCTCCACCCACGGGACAGAGTGTACACGAGCGTTCCCTCTATCGATACCTCGAATTCAGGCTCCCGCCCTGAGTTGTCCTTCTCCCCGAAACTGAAATACGTCCTGTGAAGAGAACAGAATCAAATTAGAGCTACCTGAATGCATGCACTTCCAAAGATGAACACAGGAAGAGTAGGCCATACCTTATCAAATATTGCCCATTCGGGACCGAGACATTATAGCAATTCTCGGGCCCATCTGAAAGCTCGAAGTAGCGGATGGTGTTGAGCTGCGGCGCTATCCGACTGATGGTCGTCAAGTTGCCTGAGCTGCCGCCCGTGTAATTCATATCCGGAGACCATAGATAACCGGTGTCCGGGGCGTGCGATTCCCTAGTTGACCCACACGAAATTCGCACCGCGAAAGGAGCTGCGATCGCAAACAGAGTAAATCTTACTAGCTATCACGAGGTGTTCAACACAGCAGGAAAAACTCAAAACTGTTAGGAACCTCAGTGATCACTCACCTCCACTTTGAGCAGCGGCAAACGAACAAGCAAAAGCCGCAATGAGGAAGACCACCGCCCAAACGCGATCCATCGTGTTTCCTGATCAGCTTCCCGCCTCCACTGCCCCCGAAAGCCGGAGTCCCCACTTCCAGAAGCGCACTCACAATCCACAAGATCACCACCTACCCTCCCCTCCTCTCTGCCCCCACATTGCAAAACCTTCCCAATAGCAAGCCATAACCGAGGTCACAACGTCCCTCCCCATTGGCAGCCACCGCTGATCTCAAAATAGCAACATTCACATAACTGCCTTCACTCCTCGTGATCCCTCCTTGTCTAGAAAACCAACGCCGGAACTTCAAATGCTTAGAGGCCACTACCGGTGTTTGATGCTGAAGAGATGACCAAAGGCTGCTGCAGCGTGCACCGCCTTGGGAGTCCAGTGGCAATGGAGCTCGCAACTGGGGACGTGGAGAAGAAGCCATTGTGGAGCCTGATCTGGGAAGTTGTTGGTTCGGCGCGACACTGACGTCGCAATTCACGGGCGTTTGCAGCACAGTGCGCCGATCCGTCCCGTGGCCGACGGCCCACCGATGCTCGCGCACATCTAGGCCCTCGGCACATTCTCCACCCTGCGAAGGTCAATGACCGGCGCTACTTTCAAGTGGAGCATAGTGCCTGAGAATTCGAGCGGCATTCATCCACGGATCGTGCGCGAATTAATGTGGATTTCCGGTGTAATTCGGGTCTCCTCTTTTCGAGCTCCAGCGTCCAAGTCAACTCACTTTTCGTGGTTATCAAGTCGAGCGACCGTCCGTCAAAAAAATTTCAGCCCAAACAATGGGGAGAGGGCAAACTTTCGCTGAAAACATTCACTAAATAGTATAAATGGATGGAAGTTGATGGCCTTTTGAAGGAAGTTTGGACGAGCTAAAAACTGCTACCCAAGTTTGCACTTGTAAATGTTGCCATGTAGGCACAATGGAGGGCAACGGCCTTTGGATTTTGGGCACAAGTGTGTAAGCCCAAAGGCCAAACTTTGGCTATTCTAGCAATCTCATTGATGGAAACCGACGGCCTCTCGACTCAGGCGTTAGGTGTGAAGCGGCCCTAACCAACCCTTTACCGTGCCTAAGGGCCGCTTCACACTTGGTGGCCAAGTCGAGAGGCCGTCGATTTCCACCAATGAGATTGCTAGAATCGCCAAAGTCCGAACTTTGGGCCTTCGCACTTGAGCCCAAACTCCAAAGGCCGTCGTCCTACATGGCAACACTTTTGGGTTGTTTTGGCGCCAAAGCGACGGCCTCTCGAGCAAAACTTGGGTCGCCCATTTTGGTCGACCCAAACTACAATCGAGAGTCCGTCGATTTTTTGTATTAAAATAATCAAAAAGTGACAAGATCTAGACCGTTAGATGAAAGAGACTGAATTTTTGGGCTGATTTTTTTGGCTGATTTTTTTGGGCTGATTTTTTTTGGCATAACGATATGGGATTTGGACTTTGAACTTGGCCTTTGGGGCTTCACACCATGACCGGCCAAACCTTCAATCTATATTATTTAATGTATTTTTTTGGCAAAAAAGTTTGGCCTCTTGCCATAGTTTGGCCACTCATTTTGACAGTTGGCCTCTCGACTTGGGCATAGTGTGAAGCGGCCCTAAGTGGACCACAAGGGATTGAGAGTGTCTACGAGTGTAATAGATTATGTTGAACATCATTTTATTCGACCCCGCTTTCACAATATTCATTGTAGTTTGCTAATGCCTACGCCGATTGGAATTAGGGAGATCTGCCGGAAAGCTAACAACTTGCCCAAAGTTGAAGATGTCAAAGACAACGGCCTAATGTGGAAAAGGTTCATTCTTCAACGCCTAAATGGACCATGAGGCCCTCAGAGAATCTAGGAGAGCAATAGATTATGCAAAACATCATCTAGATGGGGTACTTTTCATCACAACTCCACTTCACAGAAATCACTATAGTTTGTCAATACTTGCATCAATTGTAGATCAAAGAGATATGTTGGTAATCTCTCACGGAGCTCAAAGTATGTTCTGAAAAGTGCAATAACAATGGGCAATTGTAGAACAGGTTGAAACATGAAGATCACCACTAAAATCAACCCTTCTAGGTAGCTCAAAGTATGTTCTGAAGTATGCAATAACAATGGGCAATTGTAGAACAGGTTGAAACATGAAGAGCACCACTAAATCCAACCCTTCTAGGCAGTAAAGGGCTAAAGCCCACTTCGGACGAGCGACATGATACTACATTAAATACTAAATATAGTGTGGATGCATTGATAATGTGGATGAAAAATGATGAGTACCACATCAATTTTGGTTTTGGAACACAATTAATGTGGATACATTTCAACATGTGTCACACCACTCACTACCACATCACTGTCACTCACTACTAAATACCTTCCATTCTCCGCCACTGACCACCACCTCTCCATCAATCCACCTTATTTTTTTTGTCAACAATTTTGAAACATCTCACACTATTTTATGAGGTACATGATTTGATGTGAATTGAGAATTGAGGTGGACCCCTGTAATTTGCATATACTGGAATTATTGTAGGTATTTTGAAATAATTTGGCCCACATAATTTCAGCGTTTAGAGTAGTGAAATGTACCATAACGTGGATGATGTCTTGCCCAATCTATTAATTTTTGTGGATTACGGTTTTGTCCGGAGTGAGGTCTGAAATGGCCTAGGGCAAACTAACCCCTTTGTTCCCCCTCGTGGGATGAAGGAGGCAGTTGCCCGTGGTATGAATCATCTCTCTCAGCCAGCCAGGTGGTGAAACCCCAGCCCTTTGGCACACAACCCCCCCTCCCGGCTTGTGCCCTGGCCCATACGCTCCTCTCGCTCGTCGTGACACGTTTCTCTACAAAATACCCATGATGGATATTGGCACGACACATTTCTCTACGAAATACCCGTGACGGGCATTGCCTCCTATGAAGCTTGTGTGTAGGAGCACGTGTAGGGTTTGTTTCTGTACCTCCCAAAGTGTTCTCAAATGCTATTCTTTGTGCCCATCTGACACTAATATTGAGTATATTATTTTCATTCATGGTTTCCATTTCGGAGAGATTGATCCTTCGAGCTCATCTTTTGTGCTTAGGTATGTTGTTATTGAGAACTAGGGTTTGAGTTTTATATTTCCAAGTTTCTTGAGTGATACATTAGTTTCTTCAATAAGTGATTTATCATAGTTTAGGATATGAGGCATATCTCAATCATTCCATTTAGTGTGACTTAGTGTCAGATGTAGACAATGACTTATTTTTCAAATCTGATTCTGTGAGTGACAAGTATTGCGATTGGTATGCAAAGGCTCCCAAGGACATTTTAGAGAAATTTTACTGCGTGTAACAAGTATTTCCATTTAAATGCACACTCAAATACATTTAATGATAATTTTTTCCTTCGTGACGGATACTGTGATAAGAAACCAGAGATATTTTGTTTCATATTCTTCTAGCGTGACAAGTATTTTGCTTGAAAAACAAAGTAACTAAGGGAATGTTTTTTAGTTGTCATCTCCGTGAAGAGTATTGCTATGTATGTTTTATCTTCCTACCCTTAGAATTACATAAATTTTTCATAATTCAAATAAAATTCTTTTCATATCTAGTGCGTTAAAAATAATTAATATTTATGTATTCAAATTGACCTATCCGCCACTTTACTTTCCATTACTCAAATTGCCTTTCATACATTTTAACTTTTTCTTATAGAGTCAACATGCCAAAATGAGGGAAGACTAACAACGTTCAGAATCCTCTACCTAGACCTATTTCATTCCATGACATTACATGGGAGCATGCTAGTAGACAAGGATGGGGCAATGCAAGTGCAATCATGCATTCATACATGGCTTTTCTGCACGAGGGACTTCCTTGTAGACCCTATCAAGAACGGCAAGTCGTAAGCCGGATAACTCCATCCCGTGGAATGGAAAAACTACACATAAATAAGAATGATATAAGAATCTTACATCTTCAAACCTCTCTAAGCAATACAAGACCTAATCACAACACTAAGAAGAATGAAAGAGAGTATTCTAAAATACCAATATCCGTCATGATCTTAAAACACACCAAGTACAACATTATGTAATGGAAAAATTGAAGCAATACTTGTTAAGACCCCCCAAAAAAACATAAAGTTGTGCCATAAAAACCCTAAGTCACACTAAATGGAATGATTTAAATATGCCTCATATCCTAAACTATAATAAATCACTTATTGAAGAAACTAATGTATCACTCAAGAAACTTAAAAATATAAAACTCAAATCCTAGTTCTCAATAACAACATATCTAAGCACAAAAGATGAGCTCGAAGGATCAATCTCTGCGGGATGGAAATCATGAAAGAAAATGATATATTCAATATTAGCGTCAGATGGGCACAAAGGATAACACTTGATAACACTCGGGGTGGTACACAAACGAACCCTACACTTGCTCCTACACACAAGCTTCATAGGATGCAATGCCCGTCACGGGTACTTCGTAGAGAAACGTGTCGCGGCAATACCCATCACAGGTACTTTGTAGATAAATGTGTTACGACGGGCGAGAAGAGCGCACGGGCCAGGGCACATGCCGAAGGGTGTGCCAAAGGGTTGGGGTTTCACCACCTGGCTGGCTGGGAGGGATGATTCATTCGACGGGCAACAAGGCACCACGGCCTTGGTGTAGTGGTTTGGGTCATGGCACACCGATGAGGTGGTTGTGAGTTCAAGTCCTATTGCCGGTGTGGTGCCTACCACCATAGTCCACCCAATTATGGTGGGGGGTCCCAAGGCCTCGTTGTATGGGGACCCACAAAGCCCTTGGTGGAGATGACATGTCGGTTGTCTCTAAGGCAATTAGTGTAGGGAAGCACTTAGTGTAGAAAAGTGTTTATCCTCAAGAGCGGGGAGTAGTTCTATTACACTAGTCCATGTCCCATGGCCATATGCTTAGTGAAGAGAATGAACAAACACTATATTCACGCCGGTTCCCTTCGGAGACTGGAGTTCTTCTTGGACGGGCAACTGCCCTCTTCAGTCCTCGAGGGGGAACGAGGGGTCAAAACAGCGTCAAAAGTGGGCCTAACTTCTAAGCAGCCACTATTTGTTACCACTCTAGTATAGAATTTACCTGATCTGCAAAATCGTCGGAATTAATTGACCACTGAGTCCATTACAGCAAAATGAGGTTCATCAGTGATGGATGTTCCAGGAATAGAAAGCTTCCTGACATATCTCACAAAAAAATCCGACCTTCCAATTTATTTTTAGCAAGTACGGCGAACTGGATCACTGGCAAACGTGGATGATTCACGGTGGTGATTCAACTTGAAGTCTCCATTATTGAATCTCTTATGAGAGCTTTGGTTTTTACTGTAAGCACCCAATGTGCAATGGTGGATTGACCTCCAAGATATGATATACGGTAACTTATTTTCGAGTGCAGGAGTGCGATAACAGGAGTATTGCGTTGCCTTTGTATCAGATTGTGATAAAAGAAGCACGGTGTAGCGTTGCCTTTGTATCAGAATCACTAAATAGAGTTTTCCTTGAAAGTCGTGTTTTCCCAGGGTGGCTGGTCTGTGCCACGCATAAAGAGAGGGTGCAGCATGATGTGCAGATACTAGAGTTATCCGCAAAGTACCCCAAATCCTCAGTTTCTAACCTGTAAAATGGAAAAGCCAGGGTCGCCGAGTCCACTGGCAGGGTTTCACTGTAGACCTAGAATAGAACACTGGATAGACTAGTTTTTGAGCCTTAGAATTCCCAAACTTGAGTTTTTGCCTGGCTTTTATTTTAAGCAATCATTGACCCTTCACATCATGCACAACTCTAGGATGTAGGATACATGCCAGAGTGTCATGACGTTCATGATTGTTCTTGTTTTTTTTTGGGAGATTTGTGCCACTTGTGCCATAAATAACACCTCCTCAAAACCCTCAAACCCTGAATTTTTTTCACAGGATTACCTTGCGGCTACACTCAAATACAGGTTAGATTCCCTTTTGCATGAAAAAAGGAGGACAAAAGACCGGTTCCCTTTACAAATAACTCAACTATGTCTATCTCTAAACACAAACTCAGTATGCGATCTGCATGTGGAAATTTTTGGAGGGTTAGAAATCTCACACTGCATATTTCCTGGACCATAGGCTAGCATTCCTTGAATAGTACTACAGTATCCACAAGCTCCACTCGACTTCTAAGCCTAGGCCCCACATGCACATGTGCATGATTTGTACAACCCTCCAAGTTCATTCAATAGGACCATTCATTATTTGCATCCTAAATTCAACCGGGCATCCCGTGGTCACTCAATTTTTTTGGTTCCTCAATTTTGGCACTCGACATTTAGGGAAACTACTCAAATCCAGGATACAATATGTAATCCTGGTTTGTCATGCCTAGTACTTTTAGGAAAATTCTATTGAATGAACTTGATGGGAGAGAGGGCAAAAACTTAATTGACTACTTGCAATAACTAATTATTGTAAGACTCGTTTCAGGCGATTGTCATCATTTGTGGAAACACATAGGGAAGTTCAACTTTTAGCCAGTTGTGACAATTGATCTCTCTAACATGGGTTTCACACTTGGACCGAGGTACAATCCAACATTGATAATATCACACTTGTTAACCCTTTAATCCTTTAAGGCCGATGAGCTTTTATGGCTTGTGAGGATCTACGAGTGTTCCAGATCATGCACAATAGCATCTACACAATGGTTACATTTCAAAACAAAAATCTACAAACTTGTTTCACAAAAATCATTGTAGCAAGTCGATGCTTGCACCGATTGCGGTGGCAATGGTCTCAAAAGATGCCCATCTTCCTCCACCTCTAAGTCATGGTCGTTTTTTTCCTTTGAGGTGGCCTATAGCACTTTCTATAAAGGTTTTTGTCCAAAATCGACTCATATATGGTCGATCGGCCTTAAAGGGTTAACCCCTAAGGTAACGTAACACGCCAAAAACACTTCAAAATTGTTGGATTCCAGTGCAATGAACAAAGAAGGAAACAAAAACTTTTGTTTCTAGTTCTGACCGTAGGATCTCAATTAAGGCTTTTTAAGTAATATACTCACAAAGTTTCATAAGCTTTGACCACATGGATCAAAAGATTATAGTGCTTGAAGTCAAGCAAATGGTTCATTTTGTTCCCTGCGTTCAATGAATCAGCAGACTTTGACTTCACTTGGTGTCAAATTTTTGCACTATACTAGGTCTAAACTTTATATCATCATGTTGATCATGATATTAACTCCATGTAGACCAATTTTTAGAGGTAGAGAAGGGGTGTAGCATATTCAAAACAAATGTATAAATAGAGGAGGTTCAAAATTTGCCAATTCAAGCTTTAGTTTTTTGTGAAATCAATTTGTTTTAGATTGATACTCCAAATGGTCAATAAAAAGGTTTACACCACATACTGTTGTGGAAAAAATTAAAAGTAAAAAATATGAAGATCTCTAGGTTTTATGTGGAAAAGAAGAAGTTTTTGGTACCTTGCCCGACAATGAGTGACAATGTATGGAAATGTTTGACTTGGGTTAATATGCTATTTTTCACTAAAGAGAAGAATTATTTTTTGACACTATGAAGGGAAAAAATATTACTTGCAAGAATTGGAAATCTCACATTCAATAGAATGTCCTAGCAAAAAATTTGGAGGTGCCCAAGGTGCCCGCTCTGTACATTTTTACGGTGAAAATTTCAAAGATGAATGTTGGAAATTGATACCATAGGAACTTGACCGAACTTTCAAAAAGCCCATTTTTGACACTTTGTCTCCGAGGAGTTTAGGCCGATCAAACATACATCGGTTGTTTTGGCACAAGAACCTTTACAGAAAGTGCTACAGGACACCTCAAAGGTAATAATAGACCAGTAATTAGTGGTAAAGGAAGATGGGCATCTATTGAGACCATCGCCTTAACAATTGGTGCAAGCATCAATGAGCTACATTGATTTCCGCAAAACAAGTTTGTAGATTTCCGTGTTGAAATGACCCACTGCTTAGATGTCATTCTACATGATCTAGAATACTTGTAGATCTTCATAGGCAAAAAAAACTCATCGGCCTTTATGGGTTAATAAAACACCTTGGTATTGTGATCCAAAACTTTGAAACCAATTTTTTTAGTTCGAAACTCCCATGTTAATATCTTTGTAGTAGTAATATTTTCAATTTGATGGTGTTTTCTTAGTTTTAATATGAGTAGCGGCTTATTATCAACTGGATATTAAAAAATAAATGATAAAGTAAGTCAATTGGATGAATGATGTAGTTTTGGTAGTTAAGATAGGAAGAGGTTTGGTTGAGTGGTTAAGATTTAAAGAGGTGCGAAGACGTAACTACCTAGACATATAAGATAGATGAGGAGGAAGAGAGGAACACTATTTACTTTGTACTTTAGAAATAGATATTCTAGTGATAGTCCCCACTTTATTTCAAATCCAATTGATCACTCTTTCGATCACAGACTTTTCATATATTGTAATGTTGTTGTGTAGTTTCTATCAGCTGGATTGCTATTGCGTATGGTATCAAGTCGATGCTCTAATCTATTGAATGCACGTTGTGAGACTGGATATGTTTGTTGTGACTTGTTGCTACCACCCAACGAAGAGGAGCAGAGATTTGGGCGACCACCAAAGTTTGAAGTTTTTGCGTCTTTCTTTGAAAATTTTAAGCATTGTAGAACTATTTTTTAGCTTTTCAAAAACTTATCACTCAAATCAATTGGAGTTGGATAGCAAAAGTTATGGATTCTTGATTAGAGATAGATTTGCTACCTCTATCTTTTGAAACCTGTGACTTCGTAGAGCTATCAATATTTATTGGAGAATTTGTTTGAAGTGAAAATTTATAGAGAAGATAGGAAATTTTGTTAGCGTTTCAGAAAGCTATCAACTCTTTATTTGGAATTTTTTTGCAAATGTTATGAGTTGAGAAGCAATAGAAGGTCTGATGCCTTCTTATTTTGTGTAGAATGTGGATAGGATGAGTGTGGAGTTGGGTTTCTTCTCAATTTTTGAAGAATTTGAAGATTTGAAGACTTGAAGATTGAAGAATGAAGATTGAAGATTCGTGTGTTGTAGCTTGTGGCTTTATAATTCCCAGCCAATTTTGGAGGCTCGTTGTCTTTTTTATTGTTATTCCTAGTTGGTCTTGGATGTTTGTTATTTTCATTTCTCCATCATAAACATTGTTGCGGGTTATGTGATTATTCACTATGAGCCCCATTTTTTATGTTTGTGGCGATAAAGTGGGGTTGATCACCCACATGGTCGATCTTCTATGTTGTTCCCACCGGTGAGGCACGATTGCTGGTTACCGTGGGTTTGAAGTTTAGAAGTCAATCTTTCGGACGGTGAGCTCGTGGTTTGGCCGTCCCGTTTTACCCGTCCAAGGCCTTGGTTTCATATCATCCACCCTTACCCTTAATTTTTAAGAACCGGGGAAGAGTTTAAAGATTGAAGAATGCAAGATTTGACAGAACTCCATAGCAGACTATCCCAAGTCGCAACCTGATACCTCGGATATTCTCAAAGTACGCTCCTCTGTACACAACAACAAAGGGCGGCCAAAGCCCTACCCAATGACCTCCCCCGCTTGCCTGGAATGTTGGTGGGGTTCCACTCTCTATCTGCCTCCATATCATCTGCTGAATGGGAGGCCGAATATGGATGATTATAGTAGGCCATGAAGGTGGCTTGCGACAAAGCCCCATCACTGGCCAACCTACGCAGCTGAAAAAATCCAAACCAAACCCCAAATTTCTTGCGACCATTGACTTCGACAAAAATTACTTGAGACCAACTCATGAATGATAACTTCTAAAAAATTATCAATCAATCTGAGACCACCAAGTGGTCAATCCTTGACTGCTTAAGGGCCGACTAGGGAGTGGATCGATGCATGCCTGGAGGCCCACTCGACCCAAACCGCGTTCCTATGGGGAGCAAAAACGCCATGATTCCACGCCGTCCACGAGGTTTAACCCCTGAATGAAAAAAGTTTCAAGGTGGTTTTTTCAAAACTTGGGCGAGTTTCTATAGTTGCAATTTATATTTGTAAATTCTTGAAATTTTGTACAAAGGTTGAAGAAGACAAGATGTACATGGAAGTATCATTTTTATTCTCATCAGACTCATAGATAGAAAGTTATGCCATCTTGAAGAAAAAATTGTCAAGTGCAAGCACGGCGGGCAACTCCAAAAAGTTTTGCTAGGACACTTTAGTAAATTTGAGATTTTCAATACTAGAAATCAATATTATTTCCTTTCATATTGTCAAAAAAATTCTTGTCTTCAGTGAGAAAATGCATTTGATCTAAAGTCAAAGATTTTCACACACTACCACAGATTGTCAGGCAAGGAACCAAAAAACTTCTATTTTTCTACATAAAAGTTTGAGATCTTTATATTTTCACTTTTTATTTTTTTAATATAAGACGTGGTGTAAACCTTCTAACTGACCATTTGGATTTTCATTCTGAAACATATTTAATTCCCAAAAAACCAAAGCGAGAATTGGCACTTTTTGAATCTCCATTCCTTCCACAATTTTTTTGAATATGCTACACCCCTTTTCTACCTCTAAAAATTGGTGTACAAGGAGTTATTGTCATGATCAACATGGTGATATAAACCTTAGATCCTATGTAGTGCAAAACTTTGACACTAAGTGAAGTCAAAGTCTACTGATCCATCCAACGGAGGGATGAAAATGAACCATTTTTTCGACTTCAAACACGATAATCTTTTGAGAGTTTCTACTTCAAAACACAGCTGATGAAGTTTTGAGAGAATGTTATTTACTGAATTTTTGAATGACATTCCTTGGTTAAAACTAGAAATACAATTTTTTCTTCCTTGCTTACTCACTGCACTAGAATTAACAATTTTGAAGTGGTTTTGGTGTGAAATTGTCAAGGAAATTTAGGGGTTAAGGGGCCTTAGAGTACCCGCACTGCAAACGGAAAGGGGCATGCCAACGGCCTTTTCTCAAGCCAACCTTTCCATGGCATAAGAATATCTTCATGTCAGACGATGCCGGAATAGCAAAAATAGGCATTTCTACCACAATCTCCCGTGGAGTTGATGGCACGACAAGAAGCGGTCAATGACTAGAAGCTAGTTGGAGCAAAAGGGATCGATTGCAACATTTGAGTGGAGCTAACCATACACGGCGCGACGCTATATTTTACGAGTGGCTGCTAGCTACAGCAGTAGAGTAGGGGTTAGAGCAGAGCAAGGGGGAGAGAAGGGCGCCAAGGGGCTTGAGCAGAGCAAAGGGGGTTGTAGGATTGACACGTGACAATTGGCAGAGGAAGGAGAATAGGGCTGGAGCAGAGCAAGGGGGAGAAAAGGGAGCCAAGGCGCTCTGGAGCAAAGAGGAGAGAGAAGGGTCGCCAAAACACAAGCCCATATGCATACATGAAAAATCGTTTTGCTCTTAATCACTCATCATGTATGCCCAATGTGAATCAACACTCATGCATCCCACAATACAACACTCTCTGTTTTGAGGATTGTCTCAACATTCAGTCTATCACAAATCACACACACCATTCCCTTTACATAGTGTTCAATAGATATTTAGAAGAAAAAATTTGTCATGTGTCTAATGTACACTTTATGGCCAAGTGGATTCTTCTGCATGGAACACCTCTTCAGTTCTTCATTTAGATGTTATTGATCTTTTTGAGAAGCATTTATGTTTGGTGGCTTACTCACATGATTGAGTTCAATGAAAAAGCATGAGGTGTCAAAGATATTTTGACATTTTCAATATGACCTTCAGATTGTTTATCATAGTTACACATGTTGATAGATATGGAATAACTTTTTCTATGTATGTCTTTTGGCTTTGAAATTTATCCCACATGTTACCAGCGTAGAGATGATCTTGTGCCAAAAATTTCATTATGTATCAACAAAAACTCAATCCTAAGGAGGGCGTCAAAGTTGGAAGTAGTAAAATGGTTTTCCCCTTTGTTTCTCAAAACTACACATGTTGGTAGATTTGGAATATTATTTTTTGTATGGGTCTTTTGGACTTGAAATTTTCCACACATGCAAACAACATAAAAATGTTTTTGCTCCAAAAATTTCATGGGAAAAAAAAATTTCCTCAATTCTTGGGAGGGTGTCAAAGTTGGCAGCTGTGACACTTTTCTCACAACTATCCCATGTTGGTAGATCTTGCATAAGTTTTTTTTAATATGTCTCCTGGACTTGAAATTTGGTATGCATGTTTTCAACATAAAGATGATGCTGTCCCCAAATTTTTATGGTAAAATAACAATTTCTCAGCTTTGGGGAGGGTGTCAAAGTTGGCAGCAGTGTAGGACACTATCCCTGGAACTACTAAACGGCCAATTTGAATGTCACCCTATTGTACATAGCACATGGTAGTGCGTAGATTTCATAAAAACAACAAACCAAAAATCATATAGTAAAATACTATGGTTGTCAAAAAGACAGAAGTAAGGCTCGTTATCATGAGTATGAATCTTTTATAAGAATTTTTTGAGATAAGAACAATCAACTAGATTGAAAATCTAAATTGTACAACTAATCTCTTTTATTAAAGGCAAGAAAACCTATTTTTGATGACAATGGTGGTGGGACATTGAACAAAAAAAATGTTTCTATTTTAATCTACACAAGCACACAAGACATAAACGAGGTTCCCATGTTGATGTATTATTTTTACTAGTGCATCTAATTTTTATTTGTATAGAGCAAGGAAACTTGAAATAAATGATCCATGCATCTATTATGGCTCTTGTTTTCAAACGAGAAGGATCAAAGGTTAAAGCTATGGTATAAAGACTTGGAACGTGCCACATTTTTTTTCATTATTACAAAGAGGGTTGGCCAATTATGGCATTCTATGCAATTGAATGGTAAGTGTATTTCATATTCATAGTGATATTTTATATGTTTTTACTTCATACTTTATATAATTGTGTATACTTAAATTGTAGTGTCTTATATGATGAGTAGATGCTTTACAAAAAGAAATTGGAATGTTGCACAACTAGAGTATATTATATTTGAGGTTGCAAGCACACAAGAAATTATATCATATCAATCATATTCTCCAAAAGACAATGATATTTTAAAACGGCCTTTTGTTGTGGTCATTTAAAATGATTGGATTGTACTATGCCAAAAAGATCCTCAAAAGAGAATTCTTGGGCCTTGGAATCAATTTTCGAGACTAATCAATTTGATAATTCATTTTATGCACCAATTGTACCAAATCATGATAAAAAAGAAATACCAATACTGTATATGTTGTGCAGAGAGGATAGAAAACAAGACCCATGGGAAAGACATGAGGACATTGCATTATAGTTGATACTTATTGTTGAATTTGCATCTATTGAGAGTGTTAGATCTTTTACAATTATCATTGATAAACACAAAACTTCATTGCATTCTATTTGCATGGTTGTGAACAACTACAAGCATTGCACGACTATAGACGATGATAAAAGGATAGAAGTAAGAATATCAATTCCATATAATGAGAGCATATAATACGAATCTTCTCACCTGAATTTTTATCAAGGACAAAAACAAATTATGGAGAGCCTTGCATATTTAAATGCATTTTCCACAGGAAAAGAACTTCAAGCTTAACCTTCAATTTTGTACAAATATTTTAGATATATACCATGTGTTAAAGAGCACATTCAAAAAGGTTTGGCTTGAGAGAATGTACCATAAAGGAGGCAATGGCCTGCATTTGGCCATCTCTTTGCTTACGGAGGTATAGGTACAACAAATTATGTGGATAAACCATGGAAGTGGATTAAATATACTTTGCTTCAAAGAAAAATGAATCGCTCACTTTATAAATTTGCTCAATTTGTTATAAATTGTTTGTAACAATAGTGATGGAAGTCATATTGGAAGGCCTATTCTCATGGAACATTTTCAGGCAGTATAATTTATAAGTAGATGTATGAATTTTATGTTTATTCAAATGTACACGTTTTGTTAATAATTGTATCATTTAAATAATTTTTGAAGTCAAAGTATTATTGTTATGTTTTTTATTAGCATAAATGTAATATATATATATATGATTGCAGAAGGTATTCACAAGGAGGCAACAATAAGAAGCATCAATGAAGACTGAAAAGAAGAAAACACATACTTAAAGCTTACAAATAAAATTATGATGCTTTCTTAGAAGTAGTGGATGTAGAACACATGTTATTCTACATGAGAGCTAAATCTTCTCCATCAAATATAGTGTTTTCAATAGTAGTGAATTCAATAGCGGTTTATAGGAACTTCTCTAGCAAGCACAAGGATTGATCTCACATGTGAGATCATCTATGGATCATTATACTACAAAAGAAAGGGAACAAAAGATATATATATATATATATATATATCGCACAGGTTCTTGGCATTTATTTTAGAGCCATTTACTTTTCAAAGACCCTCTACCATTGAGTCATCTTCTCCGACGTGGTTCTATAGATGTTATACAAGAAAATATAAACCGTAGTAGAATGAGACATGAACAAAAATTAAAAGAGACCAAGAAATGAAAAAGTTTCTTCTTCACAATCACCTTTAAAACGTCTAGCTCATATCCTTATAGCACACTCTAAGCAGAAGAGAACCGTATTTTCTCAAGTTTCTCCAGTTTATTTTCACATTTGTAAGGTGAATACTAAAGTTGAAGGTGGAGTAAAGTTGTATGGAAAATTAGAAACTACTAGTCTCCTCAAAAAAAAATTAGATGCTACACCTCCATGAACGTAGAGACATTCAACAACTACCCACAAGAAAACACAATCCCAAGTTGGCTACTCCTTTGTACTTGCAACACACAAAGATGTCACTCTAACGCTAGATGTAAATTGAACATTCTATGTGTTCGGATTTAAATACAAAAACATCTCCTCTAAATACAAGTGACCCCAACTTAATGAGTTAATTCATTAAATTTTCATACGGCAGACTCTCTGCCTAAACTATAGAAAATAAATCTAAAAAATAAGAGCCTCTATAAACCAGCATTAAAAACCAAATCTGGAAAGTTGACTCTATCATCATAATAACGGTTGGAGCTAGAGCCACAATACACATTCCACCAATTGATAGAACTTCCTATCTCCTCCATCTGGGACTCCTTTAGAAATATCAACACAATTGTCATGCAATATACCATGTCCATTCTCTTACATAAAAGACGCATTGAAAACAATTCACCTATTCCAGCAATGCATAAGCTCCAAATACAGGGTGTTCTTCCCTTTGTTGGTGATCAGTTTTCTAATTACTCGTTAATGATCACTCGTTACTGGTTAGTGGGTACTTGTCCCATAATATCTACCCTCAAAAGGGGGCAATAGTTCCTCTCTACTTCTCCATGTCTTGTGGACAAAGAAATAGTGACAGGAACAAATAGACACTCCATTCATGCCGACCTCCTCCATAGGTTGGAGTTTTTACTACTACTTGAAGATGGAGTTGAATACTCCGTTTATAAACATTCTGAATGTCCCTTGTGTCGTAGTCTAATGGTTTGTAATTTTCAAAGTTAACCAAAATTAACCTTAAACGAGCCCACCTAATCAGATCATTTCCAGGGACTTTTATTGTGTGCCAAACTCTCTAAATCTTAACAACACTTCACATTTAATACCTCAACACATCCCGGAGGATGGCTTCCTCGGTACCTTAGTGACCGATAACAAGTATCTACAAGTGTTTAGTTTAAACTCTGTTGAACTTTAGAATAGTTTATCGGTAATTTTTTATGGTGCCCAGAAAGTCACTACCCTCCGTTCTCGCAGTCCAGAGTCCACAATATCCACAATCTAACTCTACACCTTGAAAGATTTAAAAAGGTTCCAGTTAGTTTACCGGTCTTCACAATCTACCAGAAACTAGCCCCGGTAAACCGTTCGCACAAGCCCGGGTTCCAATTACAACCACACCCAATGAATCAAGCAAAGAATATACAAGAATCACAACCGTCTAATGCTAAGTAACTCACATAAGCAAGACAATCTTCCACGGGATTGTCGGAACTCATCCATTATAAGGGTAGAAACCCCGGAATATTTCATACTCAGGCTTAGTTGGGATCTCTTCCGGTGGACCAAGAGGGGAGATATCACCCCTCCTCCCTACCAATCCAAACACTTCTCACTTAACGGAGGCTATCATAAATAGCCGTGGGCTTCCTGGACCCCATCCAACAAATAACTCTTCCCGGTCCCACCGGTCAAGGGTTTGGAGTAGATCCCGGATCTTACTCCACCTATCTAACTTGGATATCCTACACTCTCCGGAAGCCTTTACTCACATTCAATCACATTACACTCAACAAGCCACAACATTGCACATCCTAGCAAAGACTCATTAAGAGGACTCAACCCTCTCCACCTCTACTCACACAAGCTCAATAAAAGACTCTAAACACAAGCAATGAAGGCAAGACACAAGTAAAGAAACAAAGAGAAGAGTACTTATTAACACAAAAACCCAAGGCTCCTTAAGTACACAAAAGCTACCCTCCAAAATGACATCCCCAAAAGGTGGAAATGACATCTAGCTCCTAGAGAGTGCACAAAAGTCAATAGCTACACTCCAAAACTAGATCCTCAAAAGGACAAAATGACATCTAGATCCTAAAATCAAGGGTAGCCTAGTCACGGGCGGATTACCGGTAAACCGGAAGACTCCCAATCCGAGACTAGTAAACATTTCCTAACAAAAATAAGTATTCAGAGAAATCACTTAGGTGGTAGTAACTGAGTGTACAATGGGGCCCCATCGACATCTTTACTCTCACCCTAGTGTTTAAATCTAGCAACGTTAATTACATCCCATCAATCGATAGGATAAATCAACAATAACACATAACATATAACAAAGGCTCAACCGGAAGACCCATCCGGAAGAGTGGAATTATCTTCCGGTAGATCCTTAGAAGGATTAACCGAAAGATTGAGTTTAAAAACTCAACCACCTTCCTCAAACTATTCTTCTTTCGCAATCACCCCACTTGTTCGGTTCAATATTTGAAAACGTCTGTGTTACCGGTGGAGTCATATTGTCCAGGATGGACTTACTCCCAGATGTGCCTTGTATTTACACCAATCTCACTATCAACTTATCACAACCTCCGGTCCAGCCCGGAAAACATAAGTACACTAGACAATTGCTGTACTTTCTCCGGAACACTTTACTAGAATAACGTGGATGTAGGTATCGCACGTATCTAGTAACACGACAAGCAAAACAACATCACAATTGACCCCTTCAAGGAGATGACTAGGAAAACAAGAGGTTAGAAGGGGGTTTCCCGGTCGATCGGGAAGATCGGGAAAAAGATTAAAAAAATGAGACAAGACTTGGAGATGAGGATAGAATAGGGAAAACATGAAAGAATATTTTTGCCACAAGGCCGGGACAATGGAAAACACACGAAGAGACACGAAGGTAGACGCACAAGTGCAAGAAATCAAAATCTAGAGCATACAAGGTCTAGATAGAGTCTACCGGTAGACTTTTCTCTAGGCCGGAGAGGAGGTAATCAAAGGTCACTCCAGAAGAAGAAAAGAGAGAAGAGACTTAACAAACAAGAAAGTTTGCACAAACAAGAAAAACCCAATATTTGGCAAGAATCACCTTTTCCACAACTTCTTGCCACCTCCTTGTTGCACCCGCAACCTCCTTGAATTCGCGGTCTTGCCTTTTGAATCTTCTTGCCGCGGCCGTGAACCTCCTTGCACCACCTCCACGCCTAGGAATCTCAACCACCGTTGTCAAAAGCTTCCTCCACCACCATCTTCTAACAAACCCTACGTTTGATGCTTCAAACTCTAGGTGCCACCAACTCTCCTCCAAAACCCTAGCTTCCGCGCCCTTCCTTCACTTGTACAAATCCTCTCCTCACGGCGGCCTCTTCACCCAC